>BTSY01000004.1:34604489-35108830 GCA_036245785.1 Pristionchus fissidentatus
ATTAAACAATGTGCATTGGACGAATTGAACATGTCTTTAGGCCCTACCTCAAAGCATGGAACTGATTAGAATTTATTGATTGAATTGAGGTTTAGAGTATTGTGTATTAATATCTAAATATTGTTATGCGCTCTTTTCAGAAGTCTGAGAGGAGCGAAGTCGGCATGCAATCGATGAAAAAAGAAACGTCGAACCCCAATAAATTGTGAGCTTTGAATTTAGTTCGAAAAAAACCCCGTCTAATTGTAACTTGACCTAACACTTACCTGACACACAACAACTGTAGTGCTATAAACTAGACATTTCTATTCGTAAATTTGTTTCATTGTATCGTTGCAGAGTGAGGAAGGATCGTCGTGTGCTAGAGATGATGCAAGAGTTTATGAAGAATTCGATGGTACGGGAAAAGATGAAGGAAAGAGGAGCAGAGATGTTTGATAAAGTTGTAAATATTTTAGAAAGAGATAAGGAATTTAATAATATTGATTGAGAATGAATATGGAGAATTACTTTATTGTCAAGAGGATTCGTAGATCCAGTGAAATATTATTCGGGAAGGGTATTTATTCTGTACAAACTTTAATGTGTTCACGGTCCGGTTTATAGCGCGTATTGTTCAGTACGATTCCCAGATATGATAACATTCCCAGATCTTATGAGATCTCCACCTAATAATTTCCATGTTGATAAACTGTTGATGATGTGTGTGTGCTTACTCATTGTACTGTAAGAGTTTGGAGCTCTGTTGGATATCTGTGTTGATTGTTTACTAGTGATGACGCAATGGGATTTCAGGTATGAATTAGTGCGGAGATGGACTGCCTAGAGAAGCCAGTTGAGACCGGTGGTTGGTTTGAGGTTGGCATTTACTTGTTTCAAAGTAACATTTGATAACTAATAACTTTTGATTACACACAAAATTTGCTTACACTCAGCGTCCGGTCCGAATCACGTTTCAATTTCACCTTTCATTTAAAGTAATTACTGAGAAAATCGCTGATTCCGTGAGTGGATCATCTACAAAAAATAAATACATATACATCTCATGACACCAGGGCATCGTCACTTGCATTCACGAACCACGAGTTTTCATCAGTTTCGAGCGTGGCAATGCTGTCCATGTGAGGGACGAGACGACACCCGAGGAACTCATCCTGGGTACGGTAGTCGATATTCGAGTCAGGTCAGCTTGATAAGTACGATAGCCCACGAACAGACTGGTTACGGTAAATAATCCAAAAATGTGAACAATTGAAAAAAAAGTTTCTTGATAGGACACAGTAAATGTACAGAAATTGGGAAAAACTTGGCAAATCAAGTTTTGTTTCGTGGCGAGAGATGCAATCGATGAAAAAGAAGCTGAGTTGGAATTTTGGAATGTTGCCATTTCATTTATCGGTTGATTGCATAGTACATCTACCGTATCTTGAAAAATGGCGAGAGTGGGAGACAAGCAGACACGGCGGACGATTTACGGAGTACCATTTGGCCGTGTGTCCAATTACGATATTTCTATTAGTTCGATACTTCTACGTTTTCAGCGGATGCTAGAACCATACGGTTGTAGGCATCGGGGAGTATGGTATCCACGGGGTACCCGAATCCCCTAAGTGCTTCTCGAACGGGACGATCTTTGAAGAAGTTCGGTTTTCGACGGTGCACATCCATCATTCCCTCCTCGACCGGTTGCCCCTCGAACTGAATTGTTATGAGTCAAAAGTTTAACGAAAATCAACCTAGAATAGATGAATGACTATTTTTTTCACGTTTTCTAGGTGAAATGCTTCCCACGAATCCGTAAAGTCCCCATTCCATCGCAGCAGGCGCCCTCCTGCATCTCTCCTGCATCTGAGTAGTCTCTCTCCGTTAGAGTGACGACAACTGTTTTGAGAGCCCGATTCGGTATGGGAGGGAGGCGCAGAGGGGTAGTAGATGGGATACATTACACTGTTAGGTTGACTACTCGGGTGCAGAGCGACTGGAGCCTTCGATTCCACTGTGGGATAGTGGGGATGGAATACACGATGAGAGCCTGGAAAATCGCATGTTTGAATTTTTAATTTGAGGAAAGTACCTGCGACCTTCTAGTAGACGTCATGGTTACGGTAGAACTAAGGCTTTTTCAAGGGTCAATACGCGAAAAAAAAACGACTTTTTGTAACCTCTTATTTTGTAGTATTGTATCAATATAATAAGTACATCTACACCAATGTATATTCAGTTAACCATTTATCCTTTGTTTCAGATACAAGGGAAACGACAGCTATTTCGACATTCTCGAGTTGGGCAGACGATTGAGGAGAAGCGAGGAAGTGATTGTAGCGAAAACGGAAGAGGCTAACGCGCAGTTTACGACCAAGGCTACTGTGAGTATCGATAAGTGATACTCAGTGATTATTCTGCTGACAGAGTGGAGCTGCGTGTCGTCTTACAGTAGTGAGGGAAAGAGTAACTGAGGGAGTTGCCGATGTACCTTACTAAACAAGAAATTTGGAATGATTGTAAAATTGCTCGACATTCGCTATTTTTTCTTAAATGGCTATCATAGCGCATTATTCGCATATTATTTCTGCTTATATATGTATATGAGATATTACACTGGTCGATTGTTTTTTTTTTGGTATTTTTTTCGGTTGGTGGGTTGGTGTTTTTTTTTGTTTTTTTTCACTGGTTGGTTTTAAATAGTCTCTGTATCAGGTATTCACCGTGTTTTGTCGTGCAGAAGTGGTAGAGCGACGGGAGGGATTCTTCCTCCTCTTCACTCCAATCATCGGAATCGCCATTTACTTCTTCAAGGATTGCCCGCAATCGATGAAAGTGGGAGAGGAATGGGCGATTAAAATGCATCGAATAAGAGAGAAGAAGAGTGAGTGAATACTGTATGATTGTGGGACTGCTGTAGGTAGATTCTGCGCATTATCAATTTTTGATGAGGAAATTTTGATGTTGTGGTGCATTGAAAAGTGTCAAATAATGTTAGCGGAGAAACAAGCACAGAAACAGATACTGTAAGACTTCTCTCGATTAAAAATGATATTTGACATGTAAATTTCTTTTCTCGATTAAAAATGATATTTGACATGTAAATTATGGTTGATTGCAGCTCTCCCTTCCAATTGGATCGTTCACGGAGTGGAGGGAGAGGGGCGGATGCTAGATGCTCCCACTGTGAAGAGACTATGGGTAGAAGAGGAGAAGGAGAAGAGAAGAGAGGGTACGGTAGAAGAGAAGAGAATTCAAGCTAACGAGAGGGAGAGGAGGAGAGAGGAGATGAGAGAGTATGAGCATAGTGCACCACCACAGGAGAGATGGCATACGGTAAGAAGATAAGAGATGTACGGTATTTTGGGGTTTGATTTTTCATCAATATTTATTCAATTTAGGGTTAGCGGGAAAGTTAGTTTCTGACGGAATCATGTGTATAAATATATTGATTGATTACTGTAATTACAGGTGATGTTCACAAGTGTGAGGGACGGCAGCTGGACTGTCACTTGCCGTCTTGCCGATATCGTAGTCATACCGTACTCGATGATCGGCCATTTGCCGGTCCCGGAGCGAGGAATCTTCTACCGTATCAAGTGTAGGAGAACTGTGGTCGGTCAATGGACAGCTTACGATATGGAGGAAGAGCCCGTCGTCCCACCGGATATCAATGTACTCAATCGAGAAAAGGCTATTAGTGTGAGTACTGTAGTTATCGATCCGTTGGTACTTATTTCATCACAGTGTGATCTATAGTTAAAAAAATGTATGTCACACAGAAATATTAATGCGTAAAGTTATTTTGATATAAATAATAATAATAATAATAATAATAATTGTATTTGAGGTGTGGTGCTACGCGAAGATCGATGGGAGCGAGGGTCGAGCATTCACGCTATTCAATGAGATTCTGGGAGAGGCGACGCTTCCCTTCACTGCGGCCGATAGAGAAATGAGAGTGGGAGATGAGGTGGCAGCACTCTACTATAGAGTCAACAAAACGAGTTGGTATTTTTTAAAATATTATGATTTAGAAAAATAGAAATCGAAACTGTAGATAACATTTTACACCTTACAGAAAAAATAGGAAAAAAAGTAGAGCGCCATGGACACTACGCTAATTTCTCGCGAAATTTGTATTGATTGAAAATAGGTGTATTGATCTTGAGTTACAGGAAATCCCACTCGTTGAATGGTTCATCAGCGATCGAAACTGGTCTCTAAGATGTATGAGAAGAGAAATGTTGAGAGGAGTGAGGAGAATGATAAGGGTACTGTAGATCCAGAGGTAACTTATGAGAAATCAATCGATATTCGCAAAACAATTGTTCAGAAAATAAAGGAATCCCCGTCCACGGAAGTTGATCATCCAGCCAATGGAGAAAAGCCGTGAGTGATTATTGATTAATATTTGATTATTCTAAATGGAGTATTTTAGTGAGAGGAAGGATCGTCGTGTGCTAGAGATGATGCAAGAGCTCATGAAGAATGCTGCTGTCAGTGAGAAGTTCGAGGGTAAACGAGAGTTGCTGGAGAAAGTAGCAAATGTTTTAGAGAAGGATAAACAAAAAGATTGAATGAGTATATTACGTATTTGTACAAACATTTTCTTTGTCGTATGGGTTCAGAGATATTGTATAATAGTGTATGAATCTGTTGATACTTGTTGATAAAGTGATGATACGATGAAGTAATTTTTTATTCGTTTTGAAAGAGTTTGGAGATCTCTTGAATATCTCTGACATTGGTCGATGTATCCTGTATTCAATCACTTCCAAGCCATGATCCAATTCGGATAAGATGATCGGATTGATTGTGCAAGTCTCAGCAGATCTAGTGAAGGTGAGCTACAGACATGTTGTATTCTTACCGTAGCCCCATCTGACCTACTGTAATCGTTACTGTAACAATAATACTCAGATCTGGTCCACCTCCTCTCGTCGTCTCGTCAGCTACAGTATCCATGATGTGCCTGAGAAATGTAGGGAGGGGGATTGGATCGATATCGAGTTAGTCGCTTATTTTGCAATAAATTATTGAGAAAGCATTGGGGTAAGCATTGCTTGTAAATTATATAACCAAGATGAAGCACCAAATATGCGTGAACAATCAAATTGAGATAGGACTTATCTATTTCAGATGCAAGAATCGCTTGAATTTTTATCTTTACAGATTCGATCCATCGGGAGTTATGAAGGAAATTCATAAGAGGGAATCATTGCTGGAGACGCGAAGAGAAGGGGGAGGATTGAAGGTGAATGGTGTTTCATAGTTGATAGAAGATATGGGTGAGTTCAATATCTTGAACATTCGCCTTGAAACTGATTGGTTAGACTTATCAAATAACGCAGGTTCGCGACTCGTTTATCATTGATTACAACAATGGAAAGGCGTTTAGTGATAATTTCGGAAATGTGATATTGCCGAGGGAGAGGGAAATGAGTGAGAAGTGCCTGCTACTGTGGGTGAATATGTGAGTCATATAGTTGTTTATTTTCATTTTTTTAATTTTTTTAAATATTTGACTATTTGCAAGAAATAGTATGAACTATTTTTACATGTTATATTATTATGTCAATTCGCTAATGAATTTGAAAAGTAATTTAATAGAAAGCTATGCATTCTTCAGATACTTATCTAGAAATGGTCGCGCTGAGTTCGAAATTGGTATGCAGCCTAAGGATGAAATTGATGGGAATGAAGATGATTACGGTGATAGTTACTGGAGATTGAGAGAAGAGGTGAGCTCGAGAGAACAAGGGGCATATGAGTTTCCCTCTCTCAATCCTACTTTCATCACAAGAATCATGGAGTATCACTCTCTTTAGAATAATTTTATTCACAGTATTCGAAGATGTCTCTACAGTATTCTTCGGTGGATTGCAAAGAACCAATGGATCCGAATGAATTCGATGAAACGGTACGCTATTGGACAGTTTGATCTTGCTAGAACCTAATCATTTGTCTTACAAATGCGGAATATCTTCGCATTAGTTGATCTTTTTTGGTCTAAACAGAGAAGAATGACCCGGACCTGAGGTCTGATGTGATAAACGTGTATACATGCATGCAATTGATCTTTGATCTCTTATAGATTCTAATCGTTGGCCACGATCCGCGGACGGACATTTACTTCACCTCTTCTCGTTGTGGGGAGGCAGTTATTGAGCGGGGGATGAGTAGAGATCGATCGGATGTAGAGAAGGGCGCTGTATTCAGGGCATGTATACGGTAAGCGAACTAATCGATATCAGGAAACCGCGTGAAGAAGTACTTGTACAGATATTTAGTGTATTTTTTATATATAAATCACAAACCGATTAGAATTTTTATGAATAAGAATAATGCGATCCCAAAGTGGTCGAACTCCTACTATTTGGATTATAAGCTATATCGGCATTTACCGTCCAAAATATTGAAAGTGACGTTTGACGATTTTTCAGTAGAGGTGCGAGAAACACGAACATTCACCACAGAGTGAGTGCATTGTACGAGAGGATCGATGGATGGGAGGGAGTCGATGTTCGAATATTGGGAAAGGACATCAAAGTGAGTGTCGCTTGTATTGTATCATTCTCAATGAGTCCTGAATTCATTTAGGTTGCATTAGACGGGGTAATTATGGAGCGACGAACTAATTGCTGCGTATTAGAAACAGTTCCTTTCGGGCCGGTCACATATCCACTCGATAAATCGTGAGTTTCTCGTGTTCACCGCGATCCGTTTATTATTCAAGCACCCCTATAATTTGTTTGCGCATACCAGAATTTCAGTTGTCCGCCCGATGTTAAAGTGGGAGATCGAATGCGTGTTACGGTGCTCAGATACAAATCCGATATGAAAGGCGAGTAGGTGAAAGTAGAAATTGGGTGGAGATAATTGAATTGGTAATAGTTGACTCTTTGCAGACGACTATCCTTCCAAGTGGCAAGTGACGGAAATTCTCAGTAGGAACAATGAGGAAGAGTGGCGTGAGGTACAGAATTTTAACAATTCTATATTTTAAAAAATCCTACACATTAGCTCTCAGATTGAAAAAGCTACCTTCCCAACCGCTGATATTTTAGGGCATCGTAACGAGCATTGTGGATTCTCGCCACTTTATCAGCTTCGCGTGTGGTAATGCTGAGTACAATAAGAAGGAAGGGAGAGGACCTAATCTGGCATTGGGAGATGTCGTCGACATTTGTGTAGTGTGAGTGAATGAAATCTGTATTCCTTGGGCACTATTCAGATAATCTTCTACTCTTTTGCAAGATATATTATATTTTTTGAGGATCAAAGATACTAAATCAATTACTGTCCAGTTAATGCCTTCTTTTGTCGATTTGTGGTATTTCAGTGATACGGGAAACGCGAGTCACTTCAACGTAGTCCAAATCGACAGCAACATTCGCAGAAGACAAGACATTACTGTACAGTCGAATGAGCTCAATAAAATAGTTAGTTTCAAATTGACCATACGCCATGTAGGAAACTATTATAAAACAACGTTTGCGCGGCTACGTATCACGATTTATCCAGACTACCACTAGATTTTTCTTGGAAAACGATGAGGAGATGAATTCAGGCTGAATTTATGAATTGTAGAACGTATTCTGTCGGGCGGAAGTTGTCGAGAGAACGAAGTCTTATTTCCTCCTTTACACTCCAATCATCGGCGACGTCCTCTTCTTCCACAACGAGGCACCGGTTGAGATGAGAATCGGCCAAGTGTGGGAAGTGAAAATGTTGAGAAGAAAGGACAAACAAGGTATCAAATAAATTTAGAGTTATTTATTTTTCTATTTGAAATTTAAAAAAAAATAGTTGGAGCACACCGACAACGGTAATTTGGTACACTAACGTAGAGTTGACGATTCTCATCGATGGCTGTTTGTGTCTAATGATAACAGTACTTCAGTCTTAGAAATCATATTTAAAATTCAGATCTGCCCTCACATTGGGTGGCGACCGCAGTTACTAGCATGTATCCGAGGGAGTCACGGGAATCGACAGACGATGAGTGGACTACGGTAGGCCATCTTTTTTTTATTAATTAAAAGTATTTGTTATACTACAATTTACTGCAATGTGATTCCATCCTCACAGGTGATCATTACTGGTCGACACGCGTTGGGCACGTGGTACGCTAGCTGCCCAAGTATCGATTCAATTCGAATCCGATCAAATTTACATGTCGGAGCGGCCGAATTTGAGAGAGGCGCCTTCTACCGTATCAAGTTTGCAATGGAGGAGAACGGTAACTACTACGCGATCGACATGGACCCCGACCCGGTTTATCCGAGGGATATTGAGATGGTCAAATCGGAAACTCTCCTACAGGTACAGTACCCAGTGCCTACACGAAAGTTGTTTGAAGTGTAAAACCACGTTATACCACTTTGATATTTTGGGGGGGGGGGGTGACAATTCCGCAACGCGATATTTCCGCAACGAGGTTTTTAACTGCTCTAAACCTATCTGCATATCTCCACCAAAGTGTTATCATGATCAGAATCACGAGGGCTTTCAAACCCACAAATTAACTAATTAGCTAATTAAAATTTGGCTAATTAGCAGAAAATTCAAAATGGTCAGAAAAATACAGCAACAAGCCGAATCGATGAAGGTGAGCAAATAACTAACAGGGGAAAAAATTTCATACAGATTCCTCGAGTTTGAGAAAAGTTATAAGCGGTTGCGGAATTGTCACCCCCCTGATATTTTTGACGCAGAAGTTCCTATAAAAGTGAATATGGAATCCTGGAATTTGGAAGTTTACAGCCCTCTGTTTTAGACACTGTATGTTGAACAGTTATTGGGAGAAATATTTTGCAGTTTTGGTGCTACTCTAAAATCGTCGAAGAACGTGCTGCTGACTTTACTGTACGCAATGAACTGATTGGAGAGGCAATTCTTCCGTTCAAAAGAGCTAAGAATGGAATGAGAGTGGGAGTCGAATTGGAGACACTCTACTATCTAGTCAGGAATACTAGTTAGTTTTTTTAGACAGTGCTAATGCACACACTTTAGTGTCTTGCAGGTTATCCATTAGGTTTAACTTGTATATACTCAAATAATGCCAGACAATCCGACTCATTGGATGGTGATGACTGCTTCTATCGCGAGTAGAAGAAGAGATGATAGAGATGAGAGGAGATGGAGGGATGGAGAACAGGAGGAAGAGAGAAGGGAAAAGTATGAGAGGCGACAAGAGTATCACGAAGATGGAATTGGGAGAAGAAAGGAGAGATACGAGGTACTTGAACATATTAGTCTAATACATATATATATATATGCGAGATTGTTGCTACTCAAAATGTGAAGAAAAAACTGTTTATCCCATTACAGAATCGATCTGTGAGTGACATACAGTCGAATAATGAGAGAGCGAGAGATTGGGATGATGGAGTAGTAGATGGAGAAAAAAAGAGGAATAATCGGTGAGTTGATCTTAAACTCCGAATCATAATCAGGATTTCTCGTGTAGGAATGAGTATTTGTCGTTTCAGAGTGAAGACGGATCGTCGTGTGCTAGAGGCTATGCGAGAGTTTATGAAAAATGGAATGGTCCGGGAAAAAATCGAAACGGTTGCACCTGAATCTTTTGCTGAGATCATTAGAATTTTGGATAATGACCGGAAAATGTGATTATAGGTGTAAATTTTTAAATATTATAGAGAATTTCTAGATTATCTACGTTGTTACCATGTGCTTCATCATTAGAATCTGTTTATTCTTTCGTGAATCTCCTCGTTATTTACCCTAATACCTCACATTTTCTTGCCTCTTGATTTGTAGTTTATTGATTCATGATTATCATGTAAGATTATCATGTATTCATATTATTTATTTGAACAATACAAGTAAGATATTAATTTGATACATCCATATTTCGATAAAATTCTTGCATACATTTTTTAATGAAATCATGAATATCTGGAAAGAGTTGGAATTTCTCTGCAATATTTCATTCTATTTTTTTCTCATGTCGAAATATTATTTCAGGTATGATTAGATGTGAATAAGATGATCGGACTGATTGCGAATGTTTCAACCGATCACGTGAAAGTCAGTTATCGATTTATTGATTATTGTAGTTCCTTGAAGATCGTATACCGTATTCATCATCATAATACTCCCTTCTTCTCAGATCTGGTCCATCTCCTCTCGTTGTCTCATTACCTACAGTATCCACGATGTGCCCCAGCAAAGCAAGGAGGGAGACTGGATCAAACTTGAGTGAGCTTTTTTAAAAGCACATAGTAAAGGGATTAGAATGACTAGAAAATGAGTTTAATATATACTTAGTGAAATCGAATTGGTCGTTTTTTTTTATTTCGAGGTGAGAAGACTTCTAGATTTTTACAAGTAGGCTGAAGCCCGAATTCTAAGTAGAATTAAGTAATAGTCTATCGAAAGTGATGATTATGAAAATATGATAAGACATATTTTTTTCCAGATTCGATTCATCAGGAGTAATGAAAAAAATTCTCCAGACTGAATCATTACTGGAGACGAGAAGAGAGAGAGGAAGGTTACAGGTGAAATGGGGTTTCAGAGTTGGTAGAAGATATGATTAAAGTTAGGTGTTAGCTAATGATTTCAATTTTTAGATTATATGCATTTTAAAGAGGAAAAATAATACAGGTCCGCGACACTTTTCTGATCGACGGCAAGAATGGACAGGCGTTTAGTGAGAATTTCGGAATTGTGATATTGCCGAGGGAGAGGGAAATGAGTGAGAAGTGCCACTTATTGTGGATGAATATGTGAGTTCTGCTTATCACCTTCATCTTTTGTACAAAGTTGATAGTTGGCAATATTTGTTTTTTTGTTGTTGCAGATATCACACTAAATCACAGTCCGTAGAGTTTGCAATTGATATTCAGTCGGCGGATGAAATAGGAGCGGCAGAAGTTGAGTGTGAAAGGGCATACGGAAGTTTGAGTGAGAAGGTGAGTAGACTCAGATGGTGATCACGCCTTCACCATATTATGACCTGACATTGTCCCTTTAAAAGTGACGCAATCCAAGCAATGAGATACATGAAACCAACAAAGTTGATATTGAGATATTATTTGCAGTATTCGAAGGTTTGTCCGGAATATTCGTCGATTGATTTCAGCGAGTCACTGGACCCGACTCACAGGGAAATAAGTCTACGAAATTAGACTTATCTCTAGACTTTCAAAGTCGTCGCTGTCCAGCTCAGACTTCGAAGTCTAACTCTTAGACTTGAAAGTCTAATCGCTAGACTTTCGAAGTCTAATTTGTTTGGTGGGCTCGAATAGGGCTCCCGCCCTTCTAGCTACCTCCAAATCAATACATACCGTAACGTTCTCAATTCTGAATGCATTGTGCGTGTAGTAAGAAGAACACACTTTTTCCATTGAAACTTAGGTTTATCATACACAAAATATCACAAATCAATCGATAAAAGAATAGAAGTCTTGATAAATTTAGCCTTTTTCGACAATAGGAATCATAAATCATCGAATAAACCTGCAATTACAGAATTAAGCCTCTTTTTCACTCAAACATTGCCGGTTTGAATCGTTTTTAGATGGAAAAAAATATGGATATCGCTAACAAAATTTGAATTTCAACATATCTGTTCCAAATGAACTACAGTCCATGTTGTATCCCTAGTGAAAATATTAGGGCGCGGCCGCCCGCCCTCATTTACGACTCGAATAGAAAGAAATTTGTGGCAAACTTGTTGTGGTCGAAAAGTTCAGGTCATTGATAATCGAATGATGACAATAGAATTGCATATTTATTATAAAATATTTAATTAATTTATTCATTGTAACGATGGGAAATAGTTTGACGATAAGATTTACACTTATCTCTTACATTTAGACCTGAATTCGTTGACCGCAGCGTTTGCCTCAAATTTCGTTCCATTCGTGTCAGAAATTGCGCCCAGCCGCACCGGTTTGCACTAGGGAAACAACCCTGATTGTATCCTTTACTCGATTTTTATATTATTTAGTAGGAAGAATGGAAATAATGTAGTATTCATTAGAATAATTTGAAAGATTGGCCAGTGAACCCGAAAAACACCCCGGCAAAACCGGTCAGCCTTCAGTTCATAAATCAGCCTGAAAAAAGATGCCGGTGATTTTATTTCCGGTAAAATGCTCATTTTGATCATTGCTTGTCCCATGCTTGAGTTATGATGATTTCCGTAAACATCTGTTACGGTAGGATAATAATCGTCAACTGATTTTTACCAGAATAATCCAAGTTGTCAAAAGTTCCAGTGGTAAGCAAACGTGGAGAACACTAGAGAAAGAATGCACCGCGGGAAATTCACTGTTCGTGCATTTTGCAGTCAGTTATCGATGGTCAAACCCACCGTAACCGAAGTTTACGGAAATCAGAATATAACTCGACCATGTGATAAGCAATGACAAAACTCGTATCTGGCTGAATTTCGAATCACAAGAAAAATCTAGAGATACCATGTCAGACTGATAAATGAACCCCTGGCAGAACCGGAGGTTCCGTTTTTTTATTTTTTTATTTCCCGTTTTTTTATTCCTGGTTTTTCTGGGCACTCGCTTAAATTTGTCCAACTTGATGGTATACACAAAATTCTAATGAAGATGACTTCGCTCACCTCTGAACAATAATAGGCTTCACAATAAATAAATATACGACACAACCCTGCAAAGAACGCATTTGGTGGAAAAAGGAGTAAAACTTACTATTAGCGGCGGTATTCATCGTCTTCTCTTTATTACATTCTCAATAGCCGCTGGTCGTACTGACCTACAAAAATTCCTCACAAGCCATTTACTGTTTCAAAGATAATTATATGATTCCCTTTGCGTTATAAATCAAAAACTTTCGACTGGTATCGTGAACAGCATTCGAAATCGCATAACACGTTGCTCTTGATTTTTTTGTGCTGAATACGTGGGAGTATCGATTTCGCGCCGCACGGAAACTCTGGCGCAAATTTGCCGCAAGGACCTTGTGCAATAAAATTATGCAGGGAACGCCATAGCAAGTACCCTCGACCCTTGCTGCAAACTTGCGCAGGCGCGAGCAAGGACAAAATAACTACAGCGATCTTACCGGAAATTTGCTTGATCCTTGCCCGAACGGGAGCTCTGTATCACGCAATAAGTGCGCAAGTTATTTTAATTTCTCAATTTGGCAAGCTTCAAGCAAATTGCCGCCAAAAACAACATAATTGCGCTGGTGTTCCCCGCAACTTGCACGAAGTCCATGTTCTTGCGGCAAATTTGCGATGGCTTTTCCGTGCGAAGAGAGAGAGAGACACGAAATGATATTCAAAAAATAGTTTTAGCCACAAAAAACGGCGCGGCGCGATTACAGTGCTCCGATTACGAAATCGATGGCACCAGCCCTTTCAGCGTCAAATGAATTTATATGGCAAACGTTTTATGCGAATTCGATTGTTGCCCTGTTTGAGCCATTCGTATTTTTCACGCGAATCGCACCATATTTAATAAAAATTTAAGGAAACAGATAAATGGCTCATCTGATAAATAAGTAGCTGAGTTGACGTTAGAATCGCACGGGCTGCGTCAAGGAGGGCTCCAGTAAACTGAAACAGCTGAAATTATCATAGAACTCGCAAGGTTAAGATGAAAAACGAGGAGAGATGCAGAACGCGCGTTCGAAAAGGGAACACGGCCTTTGCCCTTGTCAATCAAGACCGCATGGTCGTCCACAGCGTGAAACAGACACAGTTGGTCGAATACATGGATGATACAAACATAAATGACACCACTAACCGTCGAAATCAATCAATAACAAAAAATGAAAAATTTGAAAACGGAGCGAGCCGCTTACATTGCGACGACTTTTAGGAAATCGCGAAATCGCATACACCACCAACCGTTAACTGATTTATTTCTTAGACTTTAAAGTCTAATTCGTAGACTCCGAAGTCTAAATATTAGACTTTTGAAAGTCTACTCGCATTAGACTTTAGAAGTCCTAGACTTATTTCCCTGTGAGGAACGAATTCGACGAAACGGTACTATTTTTTGGTTTATTTCCCATTGTTTGATCTTTGAACTCTTCCAGATTCTCCTGGTTGGTCACGATCCGAAAACTAATCGGTTCTTCTCGTCTTCTCGTTGCGGGGAAGCGATGATTGGAAACGAAGTGACGATAGGACGGAAAGACGTCGAAAAGGGAGCGGTATTCAAGGCGAGACTCGTGTGAGTTTTGTATAGAATAATAGAAGAAATATATTTTCGTCGCACGCCAGATACGGCATATTCTGACAATGAAATGCATAAAACGGTTCGAAGTTATGCAGCTGGTCACATTCGATTGGACATAGCAAAGTTCTCTTGTGCATATGTCAAGAACCAAATGGCTGGCTACAGCCATAGGTAAAGTAAAAATCATATTGACGATTTTAAATAAATAATACTAAATCGACATATTTTTGACGTATGGATACAAATCCTTCTTTAGGTGCACTGCTACACCCGGAGAGTCCACCGACTTCAAAGAAGTTCGACACAAAGTGGTGAAACTGTACAAGAAAATCGATGGATGGGAAGGAGTAGATGTTAGAATGTTCGGTAGTGACATACGAGTGCGTTTAATTCAATTCTAAAGCTATTATCTATTGTCCTGGATTTCAGGTTGAATTAAATGGTGAGATTGTGGAGCGTCGAGCAACCTGCTGTGTATTCGATACGATTCCATTCGGTCCGGTCACTTATCCACTCGATAAATTCGGTCCGGTCACTTATCCACTCGATAAAACTAGCATATCTTTTATTGTTTAGCGTAAATGTTTGTGGATTCGTGATTACAGTATTCCTATTTTAGGTATCTTCAACGTGATGTTAGAGTGGGAGATAACATGAGAGCAACCGTGATAAGGCGACACAAAAATGATTGGAAAGGTGAGATTATCGATAGATGTATCTCAATGTTAGACGCTCAATGTGATCTCTGATAATTTCAGATGACCATCCCTCCAAGTGGCAAGTTAGTGGAATAATGAGCAATGACAACAGAGATGAGGAATGGTGTGAGGTGAGAACGAAAAATATTGTATTCGTTCTCTTCTGATATTGCATTTAGGTTCATTCATTGTTTAAATTGAACTTACAATTAAGTTTTTTTTACTTTCAGGGTATCGTAACTGGATTTTGCAAGCCATACCGGTACTTTATCAGTTTCAAGCACGGAAATGCATTGTATAATAAGCAGAAAGGGAGTGAACATCTTTCTCTCGGCGATGTGGTCGACATTTGTGTGAGGTGAGACTGTGAAGTGCAGGATGTTCAATATATCGGGTTGAATAGGTTGAAAAAGAGTTTTAGGACGATTTTTCCCAAAAAGAACCAGAAAGTTTAGAGTTGAGTTCAGTTACACACATTTAAACAAATCATATATTTAGTTGTCCAATGTTTTAAATGTTGTCTATAGGGACACGGGAAACGAGACGCTTTTCGAAGTTGTTCAAATCGGAAAAACAACTCGTCGACGAAAGGACATTGACGTGAAGGACGTTGATGGAAGTAAGACGGTGAGTTGTAATACAAATTTATCCGATTTTTTGTTGTTGTTGTCACTTTTATTATTATCCGGACAGTGAGACGATGAATGTAGTGAGAGTGAACAACGTATTCATATGGAGTTCTTTTACTATTTATGACAAGTCTTCTGATAGACTGCAGGACCCCCGCGCACAGCTGCCAAAAGTTTGTTCGATCTTGATGAAATAATTATGGTGGATGTTGTTGGGTACGAATACAAACATTTACTGGTTCATTTGGCCCAGAACCGGATATTAGGCAAAATCCGGCTCTAGAACCGGCTCCGGAGTATCTCAGCTTAAAATGGTGCTACAGTGCTGCAGTTGGGCTTAAAATTTGTAGAATAATATTCTAAGCAACTTTCATGTTGAATACTTTACGATAAGAAGCCAACTTCAAGTTGAAAAATATTTTCAAATGAGAAAAAATGTACAAAAAATTGGAAAATAAATCACACTGAAAATTTTTTCTTCTTTTTCAGGGCTATATTGTGCAGATTCGGATTCTCCTAATCGAAATACTTATGGAAAAAAATACCTCAGGCTAAAGTGGTACCCTTTGGAAAAAGTTATGAGTCGAAGACTAGAGCAATGTCGAGATTTTTCAAAAACATGTTTTCTTAAAAACATGTTTCTAAGCATCCAAATGCTCTGAAAATCTGTGCCTAATTGTTTTCAATCCTAATTTCATATTTGAAACACTTTGAGACGGAAATTACGGGTTTAATTAGTCTTTGATTTTTTTGGATTTCAAAATGCCGTTCAATTTCGAAATTTTCACATTTTCGTGAGATTTTGATACTTATTACTCCTGTATTGTTATGATTATGTATTGTGGCTCTTCCATATGAATGGTTGCATTAAACGTGGGATATTAGTGGAATTTACTACATCATTTTCAAACATTTAATAATTCGGTGGTATTGCCGGGATCTTTAAGAAATAATGAGAGAGAAAACAATATTAAGATTTGAATTAAAAGAGGCACAAACGTAGTTGCGTGTGTATATTCATAGACAGAATTGCAAATGAACTCGAATTAAATTATTTCGAACACTGTTTCACCCATAAAATTAAGAGAAATATGTAATCTTCGAGCTGAATGCTCGTTATGGAGTGTGAAAAAGAAAAGGAGATGTAATTGTATTCTAGATTGTTTAAGCCCCGTACGTATTCACCAAATATGAAGTTTCTTACAAATTTCCCTGTGAGTGAACTTAATGACACGTTTTGGAATTGTATAAAATGAAACATTGTTCTTGGGGGTATTCAAAAATATTTATGCCTTGCGATTGTTGGTAATTTGCTGGTTAAATAATTAAAAACTAAGTATTATCTACTGCTACTTGATCAAGAATATGGCGAACATTCATAGGGAAGAGCCACATGACACTATCACGACAATACAGGAGTAATAAGTATCAAAATCTCATGAAAATGTGAAAATATCGAAATTGCACGGCATTTTGAAATCCAAAAAATAAATGTCTAAATAAACCCGTAATTTCCGTCTCAAAGTGTTTCAAATATGAAATTAGGATTGAAAATATCTAGGCACGGATTTTCAGAGCATTTGGATGCTTAGAAATATGTTTTTAAGAAAACATGTTTCTGAAAAATCTCGACATTGCTCTAGTCTTCGACTCATAACTTTTTCCAAAGGGTACCACTTTTGCCTGAGGTATTTTTTCCCATAAGTATTTCGATTAGGAGAATCCGAATCTGCACAATATAGCCCTGAAAAAGAAGAAAAAATTTTCAGTGTGATTTATTTTCCAAATTTTAGTACATTTTTTCTCATTTGAAAATATTTTTCAACATGAAGTTGGCTTCTTATCGTAAAGTATTCAACATGAAAGTTGCTTAGAATATTATTCTACAAATTTTAAGCCCAACCGCAGCACTGTAGCACCATTTTAAGCTGAGATACTCCGGAGCCGGTTCTAGAGCCGGATTTTGCCTAATATCCGGTTCTGGGCCAAATGAACCAGTAAATGTTTATATTCGTACCCA
The DNA here is from genome assembly GCA_036245785.1 of Pristionchus fissidentatus. NCBI lineage: Eukaryota > Metazoa > Nematoda > Chromadorea > Rhabditida > Neodiplogasteridae > Pristionchus > Pristionchus fissidentatus. Next base: position 34,622,017 of record BTSY01000004.1, read on the forward strand.
ACAACATCCACCATAATTATTTCATCAAGATCGAACAAACTTTTGGCAGCTGTGCGCGGGGGTGGTCGGATTCCTGCAATCTATCAGAAGACGTGTCTTATGGAACTGATAATTCAAACTGCAGACTGTGTTAAAAAAAATACTCCCATTATCGGAATCGCTGTCTTCCAAAATGGCAAGACTCCGTACGACATGAAAGTCGGTCAAGTGTGGGATATTACCATGATGAGGAGAAGGGACAAAAGAGGTATCATTATTTATTTATTTATTTATTCGCAAATGAATGTCCCCACTAAAACAACCAAATCGTCTGAAGACGACGGATATCTGTCAAACTCCTGTATCGACAATCTACAAAGAAGTTACACGAACCCCTGGCGGAATAAATAATTGTAATAGGTAAAGGTATATTAACTAGCGAATAAACTCTCAAGCTGATGCCCTTTCAGTGAGGGATTGATTTTATTGCAGAACTGCCGTCATATTGGATAGTAACTGGAGTGACTAACTTCTCTCCCAGAGAAGCCGTATCTCATGAGGAAGAGAAAGAGACTGAGAGTAAGAAGAGAGCGATGAGTGATGGACGGAGTGCAATCTCCTCAATTCATCCATCTTCCACGCGAGATTCGGAAGATGACGAGTGGACTACGGTAGAAGAGCATTTCCTCTTTTTGCCTCAATTTCCTCACACGAAAAGGCTACGTACCCAAAATCCTAAAATGTTGACTGGTTTTACGATTCTTTGACAGAAAATGGAAAATACGCGTTGATTTTTCAATGTTCAGATCTTGCCACCCTGAAATGTTTTCTAAGTTTTCGAAATTTCTCTTCGATAAACCTATTGGCTTATTTTTATCAACACACTGCCTGATCATAAAAACATAAATTGATTTATGGATCTCGTCTCACAATTGGAGTTGGCCTCTTGCAGGTTATCATCACTGGCAATCACAGCTCGGGAACGTGGTACGGTAGTTGTGCGAGAGCGGATTCCATTCGAATCCGAAGCAATTTACATAAAGAGGCGGGAGATTTTGTAAGAGGAATCTTCTACCGTATCAAGTTTGATTTGGAAGATGATGGGCACTACTATGCATTCGAAATGGATCAAGTCCCTGTGCACCCCAGAGATGTCGAGATGGCGAGTTCAGACACTTGCATTCAGGTATGTATCACTCTTATTTATTTGGTTAGTTGATAAGGCAAAAAGAAAAGAAAATTAGACAAAATGGATACGTATGAGGTGATATAAGCTGGATCGGAAAATCTCTTATCATGGTCATTTACGTTTTATTTTTAGAAATTGAGATTATGACAAAAGACAAACAAATCGATAGTTATATTGTTTAAAAATCAAATCTGTTTTCTTTTCTTTTTTTAAAGAATCTGTTTTCGAATCCGCTATCAAGTCATCTGCGACAACAAATAATATATCGATTGGTGTCCCTAAGGAGTGCGAATTTTTGCAGCTTTGGTGCTACTCTCGAATCGTGGATGAGGGTGCTTCAGCATTTACTGTTCACAATGAAGTGATTGGAAACGCGATTCTTCCATTCAAAAGAGCCAAGAATGGAATGAGAATAGGAGTTCTGTTGGAGACACTCTACTATCGAGTAAAGACTACAAGTTAGTTCTTCTTTCACAATCTGTTCAATTTTGCTGCAAACACGGAACTCACATTTTTTTCGATTGAAAATGTGGGTGATGAGTGTCTAAAACTGGTGTTTGCAGATAATCCCACTCATTGGATGGTGGGGACTGCAAATTTGGCAGATGAAAGAAGAGAAGAGGGAAAAGAGAGGAGATGGAGAGAAGAAGAGAGTAAAGATGAGAGAAAATCTTGGAGAGGACAAGAGTATAATAAGAGAGATGAAGAAATAGGCAGTAGGAAGAGAGAAGAGAGATACGAGGTACTGTAAAAGAAAGATGGGATGAAGTAAGATATTTTATGCATCAAGTCTGAGGTACAGTAAGTCGTTTTGACTGAAAAAATCCTGATTATATGAAATGCTCCTGATTAAATCCTGAATTTAGCTCATTACTGTTGTTTGAATTATGTAATTGCAGAAAATTTCCATGAACCAAGTTGATTCGAGACCAATAACCACGAGAGATTGGAATGATGGAGTGGTGGAAGGGGACAGAGAGAGGGAGAATACGTGAGTTGATCTTTGGTCTCTCACAGTAATCTAATAACGGCATTTAATTTATAAAAATCTAATAAAATAACATTGATGTTCTCAGAGTGAAGAAGGATCGTCGTGTGCTAGAGATGATGCAAGAATTCATTAAAAACCCAATGGTTTGTAAGAAAATCGAAGAAGCTTCACCTGATTCATTTGCTAAGATCGTTCGAATTTTAGAGAACGATCAAAAGAATAACAATTAGTTTGCCTACTGTACATTTTCATCACCCTTTTTTTGCAATATTCTAGATACTTTTGAAACTTCCGATCTCTTCATTTGTTACCATGTGTGCTACCTGTAGATTCTCATAATACATTGTATTAATCTCAGTGTTTTCCTCCGACATCTCTCCAATTTCGCTCTGTCAATTTAATTGGTGCTTTACTAATTATAAAATATAGAGATTCGCAAGTGCCTTATCTAATTTTTGAATGCCAATAGTAACATCGAATGGTCTTTCAGCTGATATTTGCATGTGTGTTTTTTTTGATAAAGAATTTTTATTTTAAAATGTATAAGGTTGTGTAGATGAATGAGTTTGGAGCTCTCTGGAAATACCTCAAGTTCTCTCAATTATTTTTTTCCTTTTTCTCAATCGAAATTTCATTACAGGAATGATTCAATGCGGGTAAGATGATTGGATTAATTTTAGAAGTCTCTGCCGACCACGTGAAGGCGAGCTAATTATATTTATTTCGCTATATAACTATGAATTTATGGTATTACACTACCCTATATCGTCGTAATTTTTTTTCAGATCTGGTCAATATCCCGACGTCGTCTCATCAACTACAGTATCCACGATGTGCCTGAGAAATGCAGAGAGGGAGACTGGATCGATATCGAGTAAGTACCATACTGAATCTTTACGTAAGTAGGCATGGTGAAGTACCACCTTGAAGTGTTTCTGAGTTTATGTTTCGTATCAATTAGTGTTATGACAAGTCTTCTGAAAGACTGCAGGACCCCTGCGAACAGCTGCCCAAGTTTGTCCGTTTCGGATGAAATATTTATGGTGGATGTTGTTGGGGACTCTAAGAATTATCAATATAGTTATTTGGACCAGAACCGGCTTTTAGGAAAAACCCGGCTCTAGAACCGGTTTTGGTCTATCTCAGCTCAGAAAAGCGCTACGATGCTGCGATGCGGCTTAAAAAATGCACAAAAATATTCTGAACAACTTTCATGTTGAACATGTGACGGCATGACTTTGACATCAGGTCGAACAAAATCGAAAAGTACATAAAAAAATGGGAAAAAAATAGAAAAATTTTTTTTCCTTGATCGGTATGCCCCCCTTTCAGGGTCTCATATTTCTGGTGCCGACTCCACAGCATAATGCGGTATTAGAAAAAAATAGTCCAGACAGGTGTCGGGGTGATAAGCAAAGTTGTGATCCAAAAATAGGCGAAAATTGTGATTTTTCTGAAACCAATTTTTCGGAAAACATGGTTTCGTACTTCTATTCACACCAAAATGTCATATAATATCGCCATTGACCATAAAATGTTATTTGGCGTTGAATTATGTCTATATGAGAAGAGAAAATCGTCAAGCCACAAATCCATTTTTTTCAGATTAATTATTTTTGTAATTTCTGCAATCATAATCATAACTTGACATATCATCTTTCTACAGGCAAAATAAGGATGTGAATATTTGGATATTGATGCGTGAGTTCGATATGAGCTTATATTACAATGTTTTCAAACTTTAAACTTTTAATTCATTATTTTCTATGACACAAAAAATTCAAAATTTTTGTTTTTTTTGTTGAGTGTTTTTGTAGTTAATTTCTCGTTCGAATAATACACTCATATTTCATGAGATATGGTCAGTATTTAAAAAAAAATTATTTCAACAAGATACGTCGCTCACTATCTCAAAAAAATCTCAAATATATATTTTCCGGCAACACATCATGATTTACGCAGATATTTTTGAGATACATTATACAAGGCCATTTAAACATAAGATAGCAGCGGGAAAATATAATATTTGGTAAAAAATTTTTTTAAGTGTCACCACCATATATCATGTGTTAATATTATTTTTTATTGCGACTTCGTGATTTTGCCAGCAATCATTATCGTAATTCGACAATGATTTTTTTTTTGAAAACGCGAAAACAGTAGAAACAAGCTCTATAATAACGCGCGGAAGGAGATTTAACAAAATCACATCTTTACTTCGCTTATGCAAGAGGATATGTCAATTTATGGCTGTGATTGCAGAAATTATAAAAATAATTAACCTGAAAAAATGGATTTGTGACTTGACGATTTTCTCTTCTCATATAGACATAATTCAAAGCCAAATAACATTTTATGATCAATTAAGATATTATATGAGGTTTTGGAATGAATCGAAGTGCGATTCATTCCAAAACTCCTTTTTCTTTTTTTTTCCAATTCCAAATTCCAACAAATTCCAAAATTCATTCCATGTTTTCCGAAAAATTGGTTTCAGAAAAATCACAATTTTCTCCTATTTTTTGGATCACAACTTTGATTATCACCCCGACACCTGTCTGGTCTATTTTTTTCTAATACCGCATTATGCTGTGGAGTCTGCACCAGAAATATGAGACCCTGAAAGGGGGGCATACCGATCCGTGAAAAAAATATTTTTCGATTTTTCCCCAATTTTTATGTACTTTTCGATTTTTTTCGACCTGATGTCAAAGTCATGCCGTCACATGTTCAACATTAAAGTAGTTCAGAATATTTTTCTGCATTTTTTAAGCTGCATCCCAGCATCGTAGCGCTTTTCTGAGCTGAGATAGTCCAAAACCGGTTCGGGAGCCGGGTTTTTCCTAAAAGCCGGTTCTGGTCCAAATAACCATATTGATAATTCTTAGAGTCCCCAACAACATCCACCATATTTTTTTCATTCGAAACGGGCAACCTTGGGGCGGCTGTGCGCGAGGGGGGTCGGATTCCTGCAATCTCTCAGAAGACATGTCTTATAAAAATATGATAATCAATTGGGACCAAATACATATGAGAGGAATCGCGAGAGACTCGACCATGGCCAGGACGTAGAAATTCATGATTTTTAATTTGGCTGAATTTTTTTTCTAAGGTAGTTCAACATCTCCTCTATTGGCGTTGACAGAATTTTTATAAAAAAAATTCGCAACCGCGTGAAACATATCCAAACCTGGAGTTTTCGGATTTTTCCGCCTATAGGTCAAAGTTTGGGAAATCATAACTCGGTTCAAAATAAAGGTAGAAAATTGCGGTTTTGTTTGTTAGATAGATAATATTGTAGGCTACAGATTGAACCGTGCCAACTCATTCCTGGCCGATTTTGTGGAACGTGGCGGTCGGTTTCATTAAAAATGTTATAAATCGCTGTAAAGTTAAAACTGGTCTTAGGTTCTTTGTTTGTTAGAACGTGCAGCTCGGTTGCTCACTAGAACTTGCAAGTCGTCCAAATCGGGTCTTGCGTGGCAAATGAGCGCTGCTGAATTTTTTTTTGAAAAAACTTTTTTTATGCCATTGTCACAAATTGTGTCATTTGCAGTGTAAATAATCATAAACAATCTAAAAACACCATACAAGTTGATTTAGGGGACTTTTAAAACGAACTTTTTGAGAAAAAGAAATTCGAAAAATTTCAGGGCTGAATTTCACTTTTGAAGAAACTGTACTTTACAAGGTCCTATTGTATAATATTGTTGTTATAATCATGAGAGATGATGCTCGGGAGAAGATTTTTGCAGATACATGCAGATACTAAAATGGTTATTGCATTTCACTCAACACTCTTCGTGTGATGGTCGATTTCATATTTTACACCGCTAGCCATTCCCTTAGAAGTTCCCTCATCATGCGAAGAGCAGTCGGAAAATTGAAAGTGAGTCCCTATCTATTCATCGTGGGCAGCTATAACAACTAAGTTTTCCAATATTTGTCTGAAAGCGCGTGCTCTGCCTTCCAAGAGCAAATATCGTATTTTTCGAAAATAAATCCACTTTTTCACACATATCTCAGAAATTTGGATCTCTACCGAATCCTTGCGCAGGTAAAATTGTTCGGAGGGTATCATTGCATCATTTTGTTGTTGATAGTATACAAATCTGTGAATGATTTGACCTCGAAAAAAAATAGAAAACTCAAAACTGCTCAAATTTGTCACATTAAAAATTAATTCTGAGGATATTTGAAACGCTTATAGTGAAATTTTGCCCACATTCATTTTCATATACCTAAAGAAGAACTACGAAACCAATAACTTAAAGTTTTGGAAAAAATTTTTTTTTTGAAAAATACCATGACCCCGGGTTCATGGTGGAAAATTATTTTTGGACCATGACCCCGGGTTCATGGTATTTTTCCAAAAAAAATTGTTTTCATAAGTTAAAGTTATTAGCTCCATAGTTCTTCTTTAGGAATATGAGAATGAACGAGGGCAATATTTCGCTCGAATCGTTTCAGACATCCTCACAATTAATATTTTTTGTTCTGAAATTTGAGCAATTTTGAGTCTTCGATTTTTTATGAGATCAAATCATTCATAGATTTGTATACTATCAACAACAAAATGATGCAATGATACCCTCCGAACAATTTGACCTGCGCAAGGATTCGGTAGAAATCCAAATTTCTGAGATATGTGTGAAAAAGTGGATTTATTTTCGAAAAATAAGATATTTGCTCTTTGAGAAGGCAGAGCACGCGCTTTCAGACAAATATTGGAAAACTTAGTTGTTATAGCTGCCCACGATGAATAGATAGGGACTCACTTTCAATTTTCCGACTGCTCTTCGCATGATGAGGGAACTTCTAAGGGAATGGCTAGCGGTGTAAAATATGAAATCGACCATCACACGAAGAGTGTTGGAAATGCAATAACCATTTTAGTATCTGCATGTATCTGCAAAAATCTTCTCCCGAGCATCATCTCTCATGATTATAACAACAATATTATACAATAGGACCTTGTAAAGTACAGTTTCTTCAAAAGTGAAATTCAGCCTTGAAATTTTTCGAATTTTTTTCTCTCAAAAAGTTCGTTTTAAAAGTCCCCTAAATCAACTTGTAAGGTGTTTTTAGATTGTTTATGATTATTTACACTGCAAATGACACAATTTGTGACAATGGCATAAAAAAAATTTTTTTCAAAAAAAAATTCAGCAGCGCTCATTTGCCACGCAAGACCCGATTTGAACGACTTGCGAGTTCTAGTGAGCAACCGAGCTGCACGTTCTAACAAACAAAGAACCTAAGACCAGTTTTAACTTTACAGCGATTTATAACATTTTTAATGAAACCGACCGTCACGTTCCACAAAATCGGCCAGGAATGAGTTGGCACGGTTCAATCTGTAGCCTACAATATTATCTATCTAACAAACAAAACCGCAATTTTCTACCTTTATTTTGAACCGAGTTATGATTTCTCAAACTTTGACCTATCGGCGGAAAAATCCGAAGACTCCAGGTTTGGATATGTTTCACGCGGTTGCGAATTTTTTTTATAAAAATTCTGTCAACGCCAATCGATAGAGGAGATGTTGAACTACCTTAGAAAAAATATTCAGCCAAATTAAAAATCATGAATTTCTACGTCCTGGCCATGGTCGAAGTGGTCGAGTCTCTCGCGATTCCTCTCATATATATTTTTACGTTTGCAGATTCGATTCATCGGGAGTTATGAAGGGAATTCACAAGAGGGAATCACTGCTGGAGACGAGAAGAGACGAGGGAGGATTGAAGGTGAGAGATAAAGGTTTCAGAGTTGGTAAAAGAAACGGTTGAAGTGAGATTTTCGACCAAGACCGTTGTGATTGTGGATAGAATTTATTTTTGTCAATAAATATTCAATGTAGACTTATGTTTGAGAGCACAGCTAAAAATAGTTAGTCTCCATATTATTTCTATTTCTCTCCAGGTGCGCGACTCGTTCATTTTACACGGAAAGAATGAAGAAGCGTTCTGTGAACATTTCGGAGTCGTAGCAGTTGATTCGGGAGTGGAGATGCCAAATGAGAGAGAAGAGAAGGACAATGTCTACGTCCTGTGGATGACTGTGTAAGTTTCACTACCCGAAACAACGCTTCAATTACAATACAAATAATTCGCTCCTTCATCCTTATTCATTACTTATTTAGTTAGTTTTTTTCATTTCATGTTTAGCTCATTGATGGTGATTTCGCGAAATAAGTTGAATACAGTATTTTCAATTCACATTCAGGTCGTTGAATGGTCAGTTTACGATCGGAGAACAGTGGATGGATCGAATTTATTCGAAGGATGGACAATGGGCAGAGACATTCTATCGATTGAGAGAAGAGGCGAGTGGAGGAGACAAGAGACCATAAATCTCACCCTTTGTTAAAACGCTCCGGAACAGAAAGAAAAAAAATATTTTAATTCTCGCATTTTTTTATTTTCCCCATTATCTTGGCTGGTAGTCATGCACGTGAAATTTAGTTTGTGTTTACAGTATGCCAAGACCAATCAATACGTCCGAAAGATTGACGATGGCCCGGATGAATTTGATGAAACGGTAGGATTATCACACAATTTTTTTATCTCTTGATTGATGGATGCAATTCGTGTTCAGGTTCTGATAATCGGTTTTGATCCGAAATCGAGACGATTCTTCTCTACATCCCGTAGTGGCGAGGCGTTCATCAATGAGACTGTTTGGAAGAAATGTGATGGAGCGGAGAGAGGGGCAGTATTCAGAGCGAGATTGAGGTCGGGTTTGATAGATCGAGAATGCTAAAAACGTCGCTGAAGCTGGGTGCAAACGGATGAAACAGAAAATGCTATTTATTATATATTATACTAATTTAAAAAAAAACTTATGGAGAATCCATAATTTATTTCTATAACGGAAAATAGACGGTGCAATTAGTAGAACGAAAATAAATCTGTTTGAAATTCGTTAATACATTGTTCTTTCAGCAAAGAGGTTATGACGACTTCTCACTTACTCGAGAGTCGATACCGAGTTTCTGAGTTATATGAACGAATCGATGGATGGGAAGGAGTTGAAATTCAATTCGGATCCAAGGATATCAATGTGAGTAATATACCGTCAGAATGATTATGATGGTTAGGTTTTCAATCGTATAAGAAATCCGTATTTATTCTAATTATTCTAGTATGAACATTGTTTTCGGCTTTGGATTTGTCCGCGACATCATGAGATAATATTATTTATTGCTACAGGTGACAGTGGATGCAAAGGTGATGGAGAGGCGGAGAACGTGTTATGCCCTCGAGACGAAACCATTCGGACTCGTGACCTACCCAATTGGGAAGAAGTTAGTAAAAAAAAGGATGTACTATAAGATCGTCTGTCTGTTTGTATGTGTGTTCACTCAAATATCTCGCAAACGGAGGAAGATATCGACCAAATTACTGCGCTATAGCATGTTTCTCACCCCTTTAATTAAAGTTTTTTCTCTTTGAAGCTTTCTTCTTTCGGACTTGACAGTCGGCGATCGCATGCGAGTTCGATTATATCGATTCAAGCAGGAATTCAACGGTAAGATGGATTGCCTAATGATGATGCAATTAACAATTACCATATTTTTGTCATAGAACAAAAGGCTATGTACCAAAAGGTCGAAAATGTTGTCTGATTGTTTGATTTTTGACAGAAAAAAAAGCTTTATTTTAAGAGATTTTAAAAAAATTTCAGACCTTGAGATACAGAATGTTGTCTGCTTTTTTAAAAAAATATTCCCCCAAAAATTCTAAATGCACTGCATTTTCCTTGGAACATTTTTTAATCTATGCTTTAGATGATCACCCGTCCAAACTGCAAGTTGTGAGCGTCATTCGGATGTTGGAGAGGGAGACGATGATGGAAGAGTGGTTTGAGGTTTGTTACATACATACCGTTTTATCCTGACATTCAGGGCAGAGTTAGTGAGATTTGTTATTAGTGGTAGAATAATAATTAATAAGCCAATAATTTGCAGGGAATCGTCACTAATAAAATGAAGACCAGGGTTTTCATTAATTTCAATAATGGTTTTGTGAAATACCTTTCGCATAAAGGGATTTTCCCCGATCTGCCACTCGGAACGGTCGTTGATATACGTGCGAGGTGTGATTTGTTTAATTTCGCTAGAATTTTGATTGCTATGACGATAGCTTGCTTTTTAAAAATGTATTTTATCTCAGAAAGTCCGAAGAGGAAGAGGAATTGTTTGATATTCTGGAGATCGGTCGAGAGAGGAAGCAAAGGAAGGATATTCGAGTCGAAGTCTTTGATGACAACAAGCAGGTTTGCTGGTTCTTTATTCGATAAAAAATGCTTAGATTTTTTTTATCAAAATGCTTACTTATTTATAACTGATTGCATTAAATTCGATCATAATCTGATTAACCACAAATCAAAATTCCTGTAATATCGTAATCCTACAGTACGTCTGCTGTCGGACGTTCGTCGCGGAGGAGCGAAGTTCTTACTTCCTTCTGGATACTCCCATAATCGGCCATGCAATGTTAAACTACATCGACGCTCCGTCGGAGATGAGAGTGGGAGAAGAATGGGAAGTGAAGATGATGAGGATGAAGGAGAAGGGTGAGTACAGTTTGAAATTCGAGTAAATAATCGAATTCGATCTCCTCATTTCGCAAATGCTTTAACTTATCGAAACATTAGTTACCCGAATTTCAAACGAATTTCAAGGTGAGAAGGAGCTATGTCTAGGAGCTATTTTTACTAGAACTAGGATTCAGTAAGAAAATGCCGGTTAAACTTCCCCCGTTGTTATTGTGGTATTGATGAAACCCATAATCCACAGGCGAGTGTTCATTCTGGATGGCGACGGGGGTGATCGGGAGATGGAATGGAATGAGGGAAGGAGGAGTAGAGGAAAGGCGGGACGACCGGAAGTTGATGAGAGAGGAGACAAGTAATGGAAGAAGTCACATTTCGTCCTCAAATCCCTCTTCATCGCGAAAATCGACGGATGATTGGACTACGGTAGGCATGCTTGAGTCATACTGTAGTTGCCGAAGAATATCTTAATTTTTATATTCAAATAATTTTAAAAATAGTTAAATATATTCATTTGCAGGTGATTATAACTGGATCTCATTCCAATTGGTGGCTCGGCTGCTGTGCAAAGGCGGAGCCAATCAATATCCGCGCGGAACTCCATCGATCGGCTGGTCCCTTCGTGAGAGGCGCCTTCTACCGTATCAAATACCGTATGGCCGAGAACGATCGATACATGGCATACGATATGGACCCCGTTGAAGTCCATCCGAGAGACATTGAAGTGTCGACGGACCAAGAAAGAGGACTCGAGGTAACTTATTTATAAATATGATTTGGGGGCTGTATAATCTGTCAAAACTTGGCCAAATACTTGGCCAAGTTTTCACTCACATCGTTTAGAACTTGGCCAATTACTTGGCCAAGTTCTCTTCAGAAATCGGCCATCTACGTCATGAGCTTGTTTACATTTTTGTTTCTGTTACTCATACTCGTATATTTTCAATTTTTGCTATTTCTTTTACAATTTATTAATTGACGGGATTATTTAATTTCATTTATTCTTTCGCGTACAAGAATAATACCGAAATATTTACAAGAAAGAATAATTAAATTCATGGGAAGCGACATTTTTATGCACTTAAATACGAACACAGGCTTTACAATGCAATAAAAATAATAATGGTAGTCATGGGACGAATGATGGTGACCTATCTAATCGGCAGCGTTTAATCTACAGTAACCCACATCAGTCAATAATAATGTCAATTCTTGACACGACGTGATGCCTAGTGTGGGGGCGGAGAGGGGGATTCGTTGAGGGACAAGGTAAAAACGATGGATACCGTGGAGCTTCTATTCATCGGTGGGTTACTCAACATTCATCAACGGACAACAGGGAAACAACTGTGAAGAGTAACAAAAAAGGGGCGTATACTTTCGGCAATACGTTGCGAAAAAAACGTTATCAAAGACGATACTCGATATACCGTAAACACTATTGCCTACCGTATCCATCTCTTCGACTACCGTACTACTTCATCACTCGAAGGGAACGCCCGCATCGGGATGTATGGACGTCATCGGCTGCGGATTCATTTGGACTTGATCGACGAGGAGACATGGCCTGAGAGGCAACATTGGACACACCGGGACAGGGGACCAAGTTGGACATAACGGACACAACATCGCGAACAAATATAGGCGAAAAATGTAAATAAATAACTCAAATTTGAGAAAAAAAGAAAAAAACAAAATTTGAATAAAATGTTCCGATTATTCAGACATGGACACATGGACGATTTCTGAATGAGGTTAGACAGTGGCGAGAGAGCACGCAAATTGCGGAGAGGGAAAAGTAGGTACAAAAACATGCCTACTTTTCCCTCTCCTCGATTGCGTGCTATTTCTCTTTCTCTAACCAAACTTGGCCAAGTTCCGTTTAGAACTTGGCCAAGTATTATCGTTCATTTCTGATCGAAGTTGGTTAGAGTGACGAAAATAGCATGTTAAATTGAGAGAATTAGAGAAAAATCTGCCATATTTTGGGCGATCTTTTTGGTGATGTTTTTCTCGCACATTTCTGACAGATTATACAGCCCCTAGAAAAGCACTAAACTTGATGTGAGCTGCGAAAATATTGAATACTATTGGTAGGTCTGATATCATAATCAGTTATTAATAAATAAGCGATAGCTATACGCCTATGATATTCTCTTACCTTCAATTACTGTGCGTCTCCTAGGCTGACAGGAAATGTTGTATGATTATTCTAATATGAATTATGATTATTTTATTTTATCATTTTATGATATTCCAGCTCTGGTGCTGCTCTACAATTGTGGAAGAGAATGCGGCAGCGTTTACTGTCTACAATGAACTACTCGGAGATGCAATTCTTCCCTTCAAGCGAGCCAAGAAAGAAATGAGAGTGGGAGACGAATTGGAGACACTCTACTATCGAGTCAAGCATTCCGGTCAGTTAAATATTTTTTCTGTGGCTGTTTTGTTACGTAAGAGTGACAGTCTCATGATAACTCAATTTAATAATTAATAATCATTTGTCTACATTTCAATGTAATAATTATTAATAATTTATCCAATTTCTGTAATTATGCAAATGTTGAAAGAAAAATCATTGAATTTAAATTACATCACGCGAATTTCACGCGAATTAGATAAGTGTGTGAAAATTTAAACTCTATTTGAGAGAATTTTTTCTCAGACAATCGTACTCATTGGATGGTGCACAAGGCAAATTTGTCGAGTATGAGAAGAGAAGAGAGGGAAGAAAGGAGGTGGAGGGAGGAAGAGGAGGAGGAAATCAGGATGAGAGAGACGAGGTACTGTAGATGGTTTGAATGAGAAGATGACGAGATGAAATAGCGAATGGATTGATATTTATTGATTAATTCGCTCTTGTTTGAATTTTCACAAAAAATCTACACTTGCAGAGGAAATCCGTGATTATGAGAGAGTCTGTGTCAACCCGAGATTGGAAAGAAGGAAGATTGGAAGAGGAAAGACAGAAGGAGAACAAGTGAGCTTGGTTATCTATTTTCGAAATTCAAATTTTAATTTAAACCGTCTCTATATTCCCCATTACAGAGTGAAGAAAGATCGCCGTGTGCTAGAGATGATGCAAGAGTTTATCAGAGATCCTATTTTGTGCAGTAAAATTGAAACGGCCACCCCTGAATCCTTTGCTAAGGTCGTTCGTATTTTGGAGAATGATCGAGATAGTTTCAATTAATTTTCTGCGATGTATACGTTGTTTTTTGAAACCTTTGCTCATTGTCGTGACTGTGATGTATCTCAAAACTTTTCTGTGAGTCTTGTCTATTTTTCCCAAAGATCTCTAATTTTTTCTCATAATTGTTGAGCTTTAGATTGGACTCGTCACTTGCTATATTTTTGAAAGTGCTAATTTCGGAATTCTAATTGTTAAATTATTTCTTGCTATTTAGCGAATTTTGATAAACAATTTAATTTAAAATATTGAGTCTATCTTTATATTGGAAGAGTTTGAAGCTCATTCGCAATATCTTTATCTTCAAAAAATTAGATCGCTAATTCATTCATGGCAGATTTGATTCAATGTGAATAATATGATCGGATTGATTGTACAAGTCTCAGCAGAAAACGTAAAGGTGAGCTAATAATTAATCGATCATACGTTCGAGGACTATCGTAATTTTGATTGTCATAATATTTAATTCGTTTAAGATCTGGTCCACTTCCTCTCGTCGCCTCATCAACTACAGTATCCACGATTGCCCGTCAAAATGCAGAGAGGGAGACTGGATGGATATCGAGTTGGTTTCTAGTTGTTATTATTTAAGCTTTTTTTAAAGCTATTTTTTGTAATCGGGGGGGGAGTGGAAATTATAATTGTCATTGATTAATATTTTTATCATAATTTAACTGCACAATTCATAGATTCGATTCATCGGGAGGGATGAAGGGAGTTCACCAGAGGGAATCATTGCTGGAGACGAGAAGAGGGAAGGGATGGTTGCAGGTTAGACTGAGGTTTCAGCGAATGCATAGATGAAAATGATGAGACGAATGTTTTAGTGCACAGGACTCACTTAATCGACACAGTTACCATCTTTCCAGATTCTCGACTGTTTCCTTCTCAACCACAAGAGAACTGAGGCGTTCAGTGAGAAATTTGGAGTTGTGAGTGTAGAAAGGGAATTTTACTGGCCAGAGGAGAAGGAAACGAAAGGGAACTGCTATTTTCTGTGGATGACTGTGTGAGTATCATGTTTTTTTTGGGAATTTGGAATACTCTGAGGTTCTGCAAGATAAGTGGGAAGCTCTCAACATTTGCTAGTTTTTGGGGAAGGAGATCAACCACTACCAATTATATCTTTTTTTAACAATTTTAGATCCTCGACAGCAGATTTTTCAATCGAGAATCAATCAATGGATTTGAGGAATTCGATTGAAGGAAATAATGAACAGACATTTGGGAGATTGAGAGAGGAGGCGAGTTTATACGAAAAATGTGAAATACCATTAAGTTATTTTCTGTATTTGAAGTCGAGTCCGGGCTCTTCAATTGCGTGTAAGGAGCCACTTGGACCGGACGAATTCGAGGAAACGGTTTGTACTTTTTTACTTAATGATAAGGACAATTCTTCATTTTGCTCTTTGATCTTTTGCAGATTGTGATAATCAGCCATGATCGAAAGACGAATCTTTTCTTCTCGATGTCTCGTAGTGGTGAATCGTTAGTTGGAAATGAAGTGACGAGAGGACGAGAAGATGTCGAAAAAGGAGCAGTATTCAATGCGAGACTAGCGTAAGTGACAATAATTTCTCTCTAAATCCAATCCGCCGCTTCTCCAGGCCCAATAACTCCAAAAACCCGGGAACCCGCCACCCACTTGATGATATAAAGCACAAAGTGGTCGAATTGTATGAGCGAATCAATGGATGGGAAGGAGTTCTAATTAGAGTTGTCGGATTCGACGTTAAGGTGAGTGGTATTCATTTTGAATACATAGATGTACATTCCTTGAAATCAACAGACAGTCAATGTTTCTGTGCACAATAGTAGCGGACTCTTATTTCTACCATCTTACTGTATTTACAGGCTGAATTGGAAGGAGAAATTGTGGAGCGTCGATCATCTTGCTGTGTTTTTGACACGATTCCCTTTGGTCGGATCACCTATCCACTCAATAAATCGTTAGTTACTGGTTTTATTTCATGTTGTAAGTGCAAAATGTTCCTGCCTAGATGCATACGTCTGTATTCGTGTAAACCTATGCTATTTGATTCCAGATACTTACCACGCGATGTTCGGGTAGGAGATCGGATGCGAGCAACAGTGATGAGATACAGAAACGAAGCGAACGGTGAGATTATTGATTGATCGATGGCATTAATTCGAGTGTATGAAAGACGAGGAGCAAGTGTTTCAGACGACCATCCATCTAGATGGCAAGTGACTGGAATACTCGGCAATAAGAAGACTAATGAAGAGTGGTACGAGGTGAGAGGACTATGGGAGTATCTCACAAGATCTCGGTTGCAGGGAATCGTCACGGGTCTCTCCAATCCCAACCGATACTACATCAGTTTCGAGCAGGGCAATGCATTTTACAACAAGAAAGAAGGGATTGGACCGTTTGAAAGAAAGAAGGACTGTTTGACTCTTGGAGATGTCGTTGACGTTTGTGTAAGGTGAGATTATTATATTATTTTACTTACAACATTTTAATTGTAAGTTTATCATAATGTTTTATGTAGGAGCACTGAAGACAAAACTTTCTTCGACGTTGTTCAAATCGGCAGCGAAACTAGTAGAAAGAAGGATATCACAGTGGAGATGATGAGGAAAAGGGACAAGAAAGGTTAGATTTTACTAGTCAACAATTGAAGAGAGATCAAAGATCAGCCCATGGAAATAGTGACCAGTGTTTCATCTCTTGGTCTAGACCCTGACCCCATGGTCACCAAAGATTTGTGTTTAAGATCTGCCTTCGTGCTGGCACGTAATCGGAGTGACGAGCTACTCCCCAAGATACGCCGCTTCTCATCACGAATTGATAGTTACTGGGAACAGCAAAACGCTAGAGAATGGGATCGATGCGTGGAGTGCAACCTCCTCTACTCACTCTTACATCTCACAAGAAACGAAGGATGATGCGTGGACTACGGTAAGTAAAATAGTAAAACTGTTTAACTGTCCTATCTAGTATCTAAATACATATTCATTCTCAGGTGATGATCACTGGTTCTTATGGTGGATGGTGGATTGCGACTTGTGCTGCGGCTGAATCGATCAATATCCATAGGAACCAATATGGGACAACACCATTTGTACGAGGAGCCTTCTATCGGATAAAGTACTGTAGGGGGAACAACGGTCGATATACGTCGATCGATATGGATCCAATGCGTGTGTATCCTAAAGACATTGATGTCTCTACTGATGAAGAGTGCGGCTTGAAGGTAAGCATAATTAAAAAGATGTTACTAGATTTAATTTAAAAAAAAATATTTTATTTTCAGTTTTGGTGTTACTCCCGAATCGTGGGTGTGCATAATTCCGCAGCTTTCACTGTTCACAATGAAGTGATTGGAGACGCAGTTCTGCCATTCTCTAAAATCTCAGAGAAAGAAATGAGAGTGGGAGACGAATTGGAGACACTCTACTATCGAGTCAAGAATACAAGTTTGTAATATTTACAGATTTCCAGCACTTTGTTCGCAAAACCGGGATACTATTTTCCGAAAGCACACGCAGAGTGTTATGGGTGGTAACTGGTCAGGTAAAATATGATATTAGTCTATCTCTTTGAGATTCGCAATTAGAATATCAAAAATTTGTCTTGCAGCCAATCACACTAATTGGATGGTGTCGAATGCGAGATTGTCGAGACGGAAAAGGGAGAATAGAGAAGAGAGGAGAGAAATAAAAGAGGAAGGAACAACGAGGAGATACGATGGAGGAAATGAGAGTGTGGACGATGAGAGGAGGAGAGATAGATATGAGGTAGACTATTCACGAGTGGGGCTTGGACAATTTAGTTTACAAATTTTGGATCCCTGTTGTGTAATTCTCTGGCCATTTGCAGAAGCCAACTCGATATCAAATTTTTAAAAAATTCTTTGAGATTTCTAATATTGCAGGCGCTCTCAGTTACTGAGATTCACTCGAACTGCGCATCGAATAGAGATGGAAGTGAGAATGAAGTGGAAAGAAGAAGACAGAGGGATAACCAGTGAGTTGATCGTTGATCTTTCATGTATACTTCGAATTTTTTTTCAAGTCCTTCATCATAATAAATATTCTTCATTTCAGAGTGAACAAAGACCGTCGCGTGATAGATATAATGCAAGAGTTTATGAGAGATCGGGTGGTTCGTGATAAAATCAAAGTAGCCAATCCTGAGTCTTTTTCTAAGATAGTTCGGATTTTAGAGAAATAGCACAAAAATTAGTTATGTAAATTTGTATAGCTTTTCAACAATATAAAAAGAAGATGAAATATTCCAAATAATCTCAGAATATTCTTTCATATGTAGTTTGTTTTATCTTTGGTTCTGGTATTTGTTGTGTACATCTCATTTATCTTACACCTCTCTGTGATGTTCTATCGCTCATTCAGGTCTACTAGTATTATGCGGCATTTTAAATGTTTTTCTTGTTATTTTATTTATTTTGATAAATAGTTGTGACAGTGATGAAATTATGGTCTTATTATATTTAAAGAGTTTGAAGCTCTATCAATATATCTGCATTTCGAAAACCAACTTTAGGAGAACCTAGGTTTTTGCAGGTATGATTCACTATGAATAGGATGATCGGATTGATTGTACAAGTGTCAGTGGACAACGTGAAGGTGAACTGATATTAGTCAATTTAATTGTTTTCGAGGACTTACGTAATCATTATTGAAATTATAAATATGTTTCAGATCTGGTCCACTTCCTCCCGTCGCCTAATCACCTACTGTATCCATGATGTTCCACCAAAATTCAGGGAGGGAGACTGGATCGAAATCGAGTAAGTATTAAGTATATGAGTAAGTACACTAGGGATGAGATATTGAAAATGGTTTGGAAAGTGTGTGATATATTTATTGGCTGCGTGAGGCGAAAATTAACGCTTAATTGATTTTTTTTTATTTAACTGTGCTATTCATAGATTCGATTCATCGGGTGCGATGAAGGGAGTGTACGGAACAGGTTCACTAGTAGAGACGAGAAGGGAGGAGGGAGGACTTCAGGTGAGACTGTGATTTCACAGATTTTTAATTCGTTTTCAACAATTAAAAATGTCTATATTACCAATTAACTAGAGAAATAGTCACTAGATTCATCATTTTATTATTTCGAAAAATATTTTTGTGTATCTTGACACTCCTTTTGTATTATTTTATCCCCCCTTTTCCAGGTTCTCGACTGTTTCCTTCTCAATCACAAGAGAAGAGAGGCTTTCAATGAGAAATTCGGAGTTGTGAGTGTAGAAAGGGAATTTTACTGGCCAGAGGAGAAGGAAACAAAAGTGAACTGCTATTTGCTTTGGATGAGTGTGTGAGTACCAAATTATTTTTTTTCATAAATTTGGAATATTTATAAATGTATTATGATATTTACTAAGGCGAATGTAAGAGTATGAGATAGTGAGTCTGGTAAAAAATAAGGCAAAACATGAAATACGATGTCACATAGCGCGACAAAGAGTTTTGTAGAAGTAAACTGAGTAATACAACAATGAAAAATTAAAGCTTATGAGATGGATAGAATGTCTATGAATTTGATTTAGATTCGACAGAGATGCTACTATTACTAATGAATTTGCCATCTAAGCGATTCCACATGCTTACAATTCGGTTAGATATCTATTATATCTTTCTGAATCACTAGGAAATCGGCAAAGCTGGAGCCTATGATTATTACTAATATGATTAGAGAACTTGAACATGGAACGTGAACTAATGGCAAAATAACCAAAGATATCTTTATACGATGCAATAAGGTCGATACGAGAACGTTGATATGAGAGGATGCACTGAGTGAAACACGTGCTGAGTGCTAGAGAGCGCACTCCAGCGTCTTGAGAGTGCGATAAGTACTCCGAGAGAACTCCCTCCACCTTTCTCAGCGCAATCAAAATTCCATTTTCTGAAAAGTATATATTTCGAATCAGCTCAACGAGACCTTTCTGATAAGCACCTATGCGATTTTTTCTCAATATTGCCAGGTGTGCATGCGGTATCTTCTATGAAGACGCAGCGTATTAAAACAGTGTTGACATATCTTCTTAGTTTTGTACCGATAAAGTTTACCGCGCATGAGGTCGGAAGGGGGCAGGTATGGGTTCCGAATTCCCCTCCTCACCTCCGCGTCTTCTTCAAGAGTTGTGTGTTGACTAGTGATTCGCTACCAATTGTGATCATTTTAGATCCTCGGCAGCAGAGTTCTCAATTGAGAAACAACCAATGGATTTGAGGAATTCGATTGAACGAAATTATGGAGAGACATTTGGGAGATTAAGAGAGGAGGTGAGGTCATTATGCGAGAATTATTTCACAACTTATTTTCAGTATTTGAAGTCGAGACCGGACTCTTCAATTGCTTGTAAGGAACCACTGGGCACGAATGAATTCGAGGAAACGGTATGCAACTCATTTTATTCATAAGCATCCAGTATCTTAATCTTCATTATATTCGTGATTGATTTCTCTAAAAACAAGTTTAATATACTATTTTTTATAATTAAATATAATATAATTAATTAAACGTTCTCTTAATTATATAATATGATTAATATAATCAAACTCTTCCAGATCCTTCTGGTTGGTCATGATCCGAAGACCAATCTCTTCTTCTCGTCTTCTCGTTGTGGGGAAGCGATGGTTGGAAATGAAGTGACGAGAGGACGGAAAGACGTCGAAAAGGGAGCGGTATTCAAAGCGAGACTCGAGTAAGTACCGTACATCGGCTCCTAGATCTATACGCTCGTATTCAGGAGCTGTAACTATAAGAAGACGGGCAATTTCAATTCTCTCAATGAAGTTCGGCACAAAGTGATTAAATTATTCGAGAGAATCGATGGATGGGAAGGAGTCACAACACAAATTTTCCTGAATGATATTAGAGTGAGTTAGAGTGAACCTCTTTTCTACGAAATATGTCTGATCGCAGGCTGAATTAGACGGTGAAATTGTGGAGCGACGATCTACCTGCTATGTGCTGGAGACAGTTCCATTCGGACCAGTAACCTACCCACTCAATAGATCGTGAGTTTGCAGGATGATCACATTCTATGTAAATTTGATATGGACAAATATTTTAACATATGATACGACAACAGGAGCATCTAGGGCATTGGGCATTGACCCATGCCAAAAATGTATCAAATAAAATTTGATGTGCGGATTATTCCTAACGTAGAACAACTTTTACGCGAACGCACTGATATGCACAGTATTGACATATTTTAGGTATCTTCCGCGCGATGTGAAAGTGGGAACACGAATGCGAGTGAGACTGTTGAGATACAAGTACGATACGAATGGTGAGATAGTTAATCGAGGCGAATTTCTGGATATATTAATATTTAATTTGAGTTAAAAAAATTCTAGACGACCATCCCTCCAAATGGCAAGTGACGGAAATCGTGTCTAGTCGAGGGCTGGATACCAATAAAAGTGAAGAATGGCATGAGGTGAGCTCTTCCCTCCCCCCATTTGTTATTGTTTTTTTGTTGCGATTTTCAATAAATATAGATTTTTCAGGGCATTGTCACTGGAATTTGCAAGTTGACGCGGTTCTTTATCAGTTTCGAGCTGGGTAATGGGGCGTACGACCAGGAAGACGATGGTCCCAGACTGCACTTGGGAGATGTTATTGACATTTGTGTCAGGTGGGCACGGCCATTTTCCAGCCTAGTCAAAATAACCGAGAAACAACACATTTTTATTATTCGTCTTATTTCTTATTTATCCCCATAATTTGTATCTTCTTTCTTATTGGTATATTTAAGAAGAACTGACGACCCAGAAGTATTCGATATCGTTCGAATAGGAAAGACAACTCGCCAGCGGAAGGATATTTCAGTGGAGGAATATGAAGCCGGCAAAAATGTTTGACCTAGATCATTTAATTTTCATCAGACTTTATATTACAATTTTAAAACGATACGTTTATGAAGTGGGATACTGATGTGTGCACGCCCTTTCTACACCTCAGAGTTTCTCTTGCTTTTTCACTTGCTTTGCCATGTTGTCTCGCAGCTAGGATCGGAATTTTTAAATTATTATTTTCGAGTGTGTGAATTTATATTATTTCAGAGTGTATTTTGTGCGGCGGAAGTGGTCGAGGCAGGCATCGCCTGTTTTCTCCTCAAGGCGCCCATTATTGGACTCGCATTCATGAACTACAAAAAGAGTCCCTGTGACATGAAAGTTGGTCAAGTGTGGGATGTGAAGATTGTGCGGAGAAAGACGAAGAGAGGCAAGACAACCTTTCGACTACATCGATTCATTAAATTGATTATTTAAGATCGGCCCACATATTGGGAGATAACTGGAGTGACGAACTACTCCCCTAGTGAAGGACTGCCATCGAGAGTGAGGGAGAAGAATGAGACAAGAGAGATGATAGAAGAGAGAAGTGATGGGCGGAGTCTCATCTCCTCTCGGCCTACCTCTGAATTGACAGATGACAAGTGGACTACGGTAAGGGAGATAATGCCAGCGTATATATTGATCGTTATTTATCGTTACAGGTGATCATCACTGGCTCTCACAAGGGATGGTGGCTGGCAACTTGCGCGGACGCTGAGCCCACGCCAATCAATATTCACAGTAGTCTGCATGAACGGGCGGGACCGCTCGTTCGAGGCGCCTTCTATCGTATCAAGTACCACATGGCGTTCAACAATCAATACATGGCGAGCGAAATGGATCCAGTTCCTGTCCATCCAGAAGGCATCGAAGTGGACACACAGAAAGATGTAACGAGCAATATTGAGGTGAGCAGATGGCGCGCCCGATTATGATTTGTTAATGATAACGCACAAGTGCAAAATAAAGTAAAGTAAAGGTAAAGGTGCTAGGTCTTCTACACGCAAGGCGGTCTCGACCACCCCTATGCCTGAGGGGCAACGAGAGCCTGTCCTGAGATGATCAGCGGCCTGTTGCGAGGCTATTCTCAAAATGAATAATAATAATGTTGCAGTTATGGTGCTACTCTCAAATAATCGATAAACAAGCAGCGGCATTCATTGTGTATAATGAAGTGATTGGAGACGCCATTCTTCCATTCTCAAAGATATCGGAAAAAGGAATGAGAGTGGGAGACGAATTGGAGACACTTTGCTATAGAGTCAGGAAGTCAAGTTAGTTTCAAGTTGTCCAATCTTACTTCAGTTTTCGAAAATTGAGAGGGAGTAAATATATAAAATCTAGAAAATCGCACGAATTGGATGGTAGCGGAAGCGAGGCGCTCGAGACGAAAGAAGGAGGGAAGAAATGAGGAGAGAGAGATGGAGGAAGATAGGAAAATGAGGAACTACGACAGAGACTATCGGGAAGGAAGGGAGGATCGGAGAGGGATGAGGAGGAATGAAGAAGAAGATGAGGTACTCTTTTCGCTCAAATAATTCCCGCCTTGTGCCTTATTCGTTATTGATTTCTTATCATGTAGAGATGTCAAAACTCTTTCATTCTCCCATTCTCTCTAGACCCGTCTTTTCTCTAGAGAGTGTGAACTGGAGAGAGTGATCCCACATTTTTTTCTCGACAATGAATTTCCGTCTAATTACAGATTCTCATCGTCGATGACAGACCCTCAACTTCTGCTTCGATCACACAGTGGAATGAGGGAGCGTTGGAACGGAAAATACGGAGGGAAATTCCGTAAGTTGATCTTTGATCTTTCTGCTCATGTCGGCTTGATATTATGATGGAAAATTGTTGATTGCAGAGTGAAGAAGGATCGGCGTGTGCTAGAGATGATGCAAGAGTTTATGAGAGACCCGATAGTGTCGAAGAAGATCAAGGATGCCACTCCTGAAAATTTCGCGAAGATCCTTTGTATTCTAGAGGAAGACCAAAAGAACAACAAGTAGTGTATTTTCACGTTTTTTATCGGGAATTGCAATACAATCGATATTTTATTAACAATTTGATGTGTACTTTCAAATTTACTTTTTACCTGTCGATACTCATTATTACTGTATTAATCAAATGTTTTCTTTTCCTTACATGTCTAGATTGGCTGCGTTTTCGAATACCATTGGTGCTTTCCTGTCTGTATTTACCTCGCATATTCTGGAAGATCTAGTATTACAGTGCCTTGCATTTATAAAATTCGAAGATTTATCATAATAAAGATTTGAGATTGTGAATCAATCTACGCCTTAATTTATATATATAATGAGTTTGAAACTCTATCGAAATATTTGTGTTTTAATTTAACTAACAATTTCTGAAGGTATATCACGCCTCTCACGTGAGGCTCGGACTGAACTTGGCACAGTTGCCATTTTCGAAGTTGACTTTTTCACGGTTTCGGGTGCCACTAGGTCCAACTAAGATCCCAGAGAGCTATTATGCCACAGAAGTCATTCATCGAGTTGCTACAGCTACCGTAAGGTGCAGCCTGCGAACTTTGAAGCCGTTTTTCAGTGTTTTAACGCAGTTTCTGAGAAAACTTATTGCTTAGAGCTAGTGCTACTTTTCGATGATCTTTCGATCTATTAAATCCGTTTTTCGACTGCTCTTCAAATTTGCATAATAATTAAATTTTGTGATTTGAGAAAAATCCGCTCGAAACCACCGCATTTTTATTTCACCATAGCCTCCGGTTGGTCACAAGGATTCGAATGACATGTATATGTTCTCCCAACTCGGGAGGTGGTACGATATATCATAGAAAACGTGAGATATATGACCAATTTGGCCATTATGAGACTCTCACACCGCTTCATTCGAATGAAATGAGAGCTTAGAGCGCGAGAGAACAATGGATTGTCTGGTCATTCTTCACACGATAATCGAAAAACTCGGTGTAAAATGCCGATAATCAATGAAGAGGACACTTTTTGTATGATATATCGTACCATCTCCCGAGTTGGGAGAGCATAGACATATCATTCGAATCCTTGTGACCTACCGGAGGCTATGGTGAAATAAAAATGTGGTGGTTTCGAGCGGATTTTTGTCAAATCACGAAATTTAATTATTATGCAAATTTGAAGAGCAATCGAAAAACGAATTTTATAGATCGAAAGATCACTGAAAAGGAGCACTAGCTGTAATTGTAAGCAAAAAGTTTTCTCAGAAACTGCGTAAAAACACTGAAAAACGGCTTCAAAGTTCGCAGGCTGCACCTTACGGTAGCTGTAACAACTCGATGAGTGACTTCTGTGGCATAATAGCTCGCTGGGATCTTAGTTGGACCTAGTGGTACCCGAAATCGTAAAAATCACGTGAGCGAAAATTCGAACTGTGACTAAATAATGCCATTCTGGTCCGAGCCTCTCGTGAGAGGCGTGATATATTCCCTCAGGTACGAGTGAATGTCGACACTATGATTGGATTGATTGTACGAATATCAGACAATCTTGTAAAGGTGAGAACATCGATTGTAGGAACATGCCGTACTTCGCCGATAATTCGTTTTATTAATTACCGTATTCCAATACGTATTAATGTTTTTTCCCTCATAATCAGATCTGGTCCACTTCTTCTCGTCGTCTCATTACCTACAGTATCCATGATGTGCCTGAGCAATGCAGAGAGGGAGACTGGATCGATATCGAGTGAGTTGATTTGCATTTATTGTTCATTTAGACGCAATCATCTCGCTTAAAGAAATCGAATCGAATTGCGGAAAATATCTCCGTAATTTCACGTGAAATTCGGGTGTCTGCCCCTCTCCCATATCCCTTTATTTCTTGATAAGTTTCAAATCCTGTTGCGCCTCGGGCGTAGATTCATTATTATTTTTATTAACATTTTTATTTTTGAAAACTCCTTTTTTATTATTTTAGATTCTATTCATCTGGAGCCATGAAGGGAATTCACGAGACGGGAGCATTTATGAAGACAAGAAGAGACGTGAGAGGACTACAGGCATGTTTGCCCCGAGTGAATGAACGATATTTACATCTTTTAATAAATTGACGCTTCTTTTGTTGCAATAGGCTGAACAAATAGCACATATTATCAAATACCTTTTCGCAAAATACGTAAATTGTTTTTTTGAAAATAAATAAATTGTGGTTTTTTACAACGCGTTAGGGATGGTTCAATAATGATAAAAATAGAGTTCTATTGAGGTGCAAGACGTTTGTCTACTCGACCCCCGTAAACAAGAGGCGTTCAGTGAGGTATTCGGTATTGTGAGTGCAGAAAGGGAAATGAAGTGGCCAGAGGAGAGGGAGACTGACGACAATTGCTACTTGTTGTGGATTACAGTGTGAGTTATCGATGATTTTTTTTTAATTCTGAGAATATTTCATAATTACGAATTATACTCTTTATTAATTTTCGTAGTTCAAATCTATTCAATAGGCCCTGAATCTGAAGCTTGAATATATTTGAATAACGAAAACTGCTTAATAATTAAGATCACTTGCTTCGTTGGAACTGGAACGTCAACCTACTGATAAATTCTATTCGAAGGATGGAAAGTTTGCGGAGAAGTACGAGAAATTGAGAGAAGCTGTGAGTCAATGCAATTCTGATTGGGTGTACAATCGATAATTGCAGTATCCCCGATGTTTTACTGTACCGAAACAATCATACGAGGAAGAGACGTTTGACGAGACGGTATTCACTCACGGTTAATGGATTGGTTGAAATTGAACTTTATAGATTTTGATAGTCGGATTCGATGCGAAATCTCATCGATTCTTCTCTTCTTCTCGCTGTGGCGAAGCTTTTATAAACGAATCGGTATGGAATAAAGTCGTAAATTCTCTCATGGAGAAAGGAGCCGTCTTCAAGGCTAAATTATCGTGAGTTTTACGCTTTATCTTGTTATCAATTAAAAAACTGTTTTTAGTAATCTGGGACCGGAAGTGAAAGAAATCAACTATAAAGTGGTCAAATTGTATGAGAGAATCGATGGATGGGAGGGAGTCGACGTAACGGCAAAGGAACACGAGAAGGATTTGAATGTGGCCGGCACAATTATTGATTTTACCGTCTATAATGGTATTACGTCATCACTATGCAATTGCAGGTCGAGCTGAATTGCACTGTTGCGGAGCGTCGCGACACGTGCTACGCAGTGGATACGGTACCGTTCGGACTGGTAACCTACCCCAACAAATTGTGAGCTAGATGAAATACAGTAATAGAGATACAGTATTCTCAGTTTTCTGCCGTCTCAACTCGCCTTCGGAGATTGCCTGCGAGTGGTTATATATCGATACAAGAGCGATTCGAAGCGTAAGTTTACGAGCGAGAATCAATCGATAATTAGTCACTTTCAGGCGATTATCCATCCAAGTGGCAAGTGACAAAAGTAGTACGCCATCTGCCAAAGGAACGGGATACTGTTAAACCTTACGATGACTACTATACGGAGAGAAGGAAGGAGAAGAGAGGTGAGACATAATGATGGGCAATGGTATGGTTAATGTGAGCAATTCATTGAAGGATATCTAACATACGGGGAGGAAACCTCAGTGGTCGAGGATTCGCCACTTTCTAAGGAATCATTTGTATGTGAGAAGGAGAGAAGAGAGTGGAGGAATGAGGAGGTTGTTCCCACTGATACAAGTGGATATTCGTCTAGAGGATCAATTCCGTCGACTTCTACCGAATCGAAAGATGGAGCTTGGACTACGGTAAGACATTTTACATACTTATTTGTCCTTATACACTGGGGCTTGTGTCTTTTGCTAACTGTAGCAATTCGAAGTCCAAGAAGTGTCTGAATATTACTACTTCTCCTCAGGTAGTCATCACCGGCGAAAATCGATGTACATGGTACGGTAGCTGTGCACGGACCGATTCCATCAGAATCTATCACAAACTGAATGTTCATGCGGGGGAGTTTGTTCGAGGCGCATTCTATCGAGTGAAATACACATTGGAAGAGGACGGACACAACTATGCATATGACATGGATCCAGTCCCTGTGAATCTAAGGGATATCGAGATTGCGAATGGACAGAATAGTTTGCAGGTGATCATATTATTGTGGAGACACTGAATAATTTATTAGTATAAAACATGG
Source organism: Pristionchus fissidentatus (assembly GCA_036245785.1). Classification (NCBI taxonomy): domain Eukaryota; kingdom Metazoa; phylum Nematoda; class Chromadorea; order Rhabditida; family Neodiplogasteridae; genus Pristionchus; species Pristionchus fissidentatus. The sequence continues at coordinate 34,649,897 of BTSY01000004.1, forward strand.
AAACACGAGTTAGGATGGTTTTTAAAATTTCTCTGTTCGAGGTAAGGAAGAGTGTGCGAAGTAACCTGATTGGTATGGAGAAAATTTATGTTATCTTTCAGCTTTGGTGCTACTCTCGAATCGTGGATGAGGATGGTTCATCATTTACTGTTCACAATGAAGTGATTGGAGACGCGATTCTTCCCTTCTCAAAGATCTCAGAGAAAGGAATGAGAGTGGGAGACGAATTGGAGACACTCTACTGTAGGGTCAAGCACACAGGCTAGTTTCAGTCAAAGATCAACGGATTTTTTTGAAAAAAATTATATTTTGACGAAAAAAATAATTTACGTTTTTTAGGGAATCCCATTCCGTGGATGGTATCGAATGCGAGATTCTTTCGACGGCAGAAAATGAATAGAGATGAGAGGAGAAATGTGGAGGAAGAAAGAAGAGAGAGAAGATATGATGGAGATTATGAAGAACGATGGGAGAATGTGAGAAGAAGAGACGAAAGAAACGAGGTTAGAACAAAGTGCAATCAGATAGTATTCGATATCAAGATACCTGAGTTGAACGACGGCGTTTTCCCTATGTGCTCGCGTCCTTTTTGTTGTTGCTGTAGACGAAGTAGAAATCCTTTCCATTCAGAAGCTCTCTATGAAGTTCGATAATTACAATCACCGATCGATAATTGATTCCGAAGAGGAAGCGGTAGGAGGAGAAAGGCGACCCGAGAATTTGTCAGTTGATCTTGATCTTTCCAAGTACAGATATTTGTAAATTTTTGAAAAAATCTCGTAATGATCGATTGCAGCGTGAGAAACGACCGACGTGTGCTAGAGATGATGCAACACTTCATCAAAGATTCCACTGTTTGCAAGAAATTTTATACGGTTTCACCCGAAAATTGTAGCAAGGTTCTTCGAATTTTGGAAAACGCCAGAAATTCACATTAGTGCCAGAAGATTCTCGTTGTGATCTGATTGAAACATTCTCTCAGAAAGTGATATACGGGTAGTTTCCGCCAGATCTGATAATTTTCGTATAATTTTTCTACGAAGTATATTTCAGAGTATATTTTCTTTGTTGTTGTTTTTTTGTAGATGTTGATAAAGATTTAAGATCGATTCCATTGTAAAGTCAGATTCTACTGAAAGAGTTTGGAGCTCTGTCGAGATATCTCTGTTTTACAACTATTATTGCTGAAGGTACAAATTCCCCCAGGAACGATTTAATGTCGACAGGATGATCGGATTGATTGTACAAATTTCGGACAGTCTTGTAAAGGTGAGAAAATGGATGTCAGTAAGCACATACCGTAGTTCGTCAAAATTCGTTTGATTCCTTATCGCCCCTTACGAAAAACTCGAAAGACCTCGTGCTTTCTGTGGTGCATATATGCATTACCGTACTCGTTACCGTATTACTGAGCTATCTTCTCAGATCTGGTCAATTTCCCGCCGTCGTATCATAAACTACAGTATCCACGATGTGCCTGCGAAATGCAAAGAAGGAGACTGGATCAATATCGAGTTAGTTATTACGTAAAACATAACTCTTTATGGTTCTTATGGAACAGCCAGTTCTGTCTAGTAAATTTTTATATCTTATTTTGACTATTATGCTTATTTCCAGATTCAATGTTTCGGGAGTTTTGATGGGAATGCACAAGAGGGAATCACTGCTGGAGATGAGAAGAGAGAGCGAAGAATTACAGGCGAGATTGGGGTTTCAGCCTGAATATTGAGTAAATTATACGGAACGTTTCTGAGGAGATTATAGATTATGTATTGAGTTGTTACCTAGAATATTGCATTCAAAACGCTTGTTCTAATCTATTAGTGAATGGGGAGCTGGAACTAAAAAAAAGAATGGCGTGTCAAAAAGAATTGGACGAACTCTTCGAATCTAAGGTAATATTTCAACAGAAAATGTTTCTTTTCAGGTGCTCGACTGTTTCGTTCTCGATCCTCGAAACGAGAAGGCGTTCAGTGAGGTTTTCGGAGTTGTAATGCCAGAAAGAGAATTTGAATGGCCTGAAGAGAGGGAGACAATGGAAAACTGCTATTTACTGTGGATGAGTGTGTCAGTTTCATGTTTAAAATGTGCCAGTTATGAAAAATACGGAAAAAAATTGTTTATCAGAAGAGGAAGTGTTCAGAGCATAGAATTTCAAAAAGAGAGTTTAGTTTGAGGAGTTTAAAGCAAAAGTACATTACCTTATTGCCGAATAATAGCCATGGTTTAGATTGTCAACTGCGCGATTTTCACTCGAGCGTCAGCCAATGTATCGAGTTCACTCGAAGGACGGAGTTCATGCGGAGAAGTACAAGAGATTGAAGGAAGAAGTGAGTGGAAACTAGATTTCGAAATATAAAACCGAAAATTGATTTCTTCATTTCGCGAACTCCCCACTGACCAGTGGAGAGAGATGAAGAGATATCTGTTCTCACATTTACTCTAGCGGAAACCACGGTTCCTCAATGATACAATAAAACCCAATTATAAAAAAATGAAACACGAGACATTCTATTGTTCCGTATTTTATAATTGGGTTTTCGTGAATTATTAAGGAACCCTTGCACAAACTTTGCAATCTCTTGAGATAGAATCGTTGCTTGCAGTATGCTCAGATTGAATATTTGAATGAGAAGAAAAGATCGGAAGACGTAGAAAGAGAAGAGTATAGAGAAAAGGAATGTCAAGAAGGAGGAGAGTTTAGTAATGAACACTTTGAGCCATTTCAATATGAGGATTTTGATGAGACGGTATGCCCACTCATGCTTTATTGATAAAAGGACGATCGATTTTGCAGATTTTGATAGTCGGCTATCATGATAAATCACGTAGATTCTTTTCGTGCTCACGAAGTGGCGAGGCGTATATCAACGAATCCGTTTGGAATAAGATGGACAAGTCTATCGTCGTGAAGGGAGCCGTGTTCAGAGCTAAATTAAGGCGAGCTTCCAACCTTCTTTCTTTTGCCATAATTAGTATATACAACGGTATCTAGCTATCTGTCATACATGCAATAAGTGAAAAGTGAAAATGACATAAATTGAATTCAATTGAAAAAATATTATTTTCAGTTGTCTGGGTATTAAAAATATTATTTTCAGTTGTTTGTTTTCAGTTGTCCGGATCCGCAGGAAATAAACTACAAAGTAGTCAAGTTGTACGGAAAAGTCAATGGATGGGAGGGAGTCGATATACAATCGACAGAGAAGGAGCTAATTGTGGGCTATTCATACCTTTATTACGTCATCACTATGCAATTATTGCTCAGGTCGAGCTAGATGGTGTGGTAGCGGACAGTCGAGACACCTGCTATGCCGTGGATACAGTACCCTTCGGACTGGTTACCTACCCCTACGATAAATTGTGAGTGGCATTAGCGCATATCGAATGGTGCTAAAATCCAGTGGCAGCTAGAAGAAAAAAAGATGATTTCGCTATTTGCAGTCGTCTCCCGATGGAAATCGATATCGGTGATGCTCTCAGAGTGGTACTGTATCGATTTAAGAATGACATGAAAGGTGGGGAACGAAGGCATAATTGATATGTATTTTTTTCGGCGGGTGTATCAAATAAATAAATATCTATTATTGCAGAGGACCATCCTTCAAAATGGCAAGTGGTGAGAGTCGTGAAGAAGCTTCCTGAGAGACGAATCACTCGCGAATTCAACGATAACTTCAATTCCCATGACTGGCTCGAGGTAGGTTGCTATGAAGTGTGAGATGTTATTGTTGGACTCCATAATATACCGAATAATACCGAATGAAATCATGCTAGACGCTCAGTGTCAGTGACCGCATGGTAAAATGGTTGCTGCGAGTTGATATCAGGAACAATTTGTGTTCATTGTATCTCCCTTCAGGGCATCGTCACTTCCACGTACGCCGGTAGTATCTTCATCAGTTTCAAGCATGGAAACGCAGTGTATAAGTGGAGGGCCGACCGAGGTCCCGTACTATCGTTCGGTGATGTCGTCGATATTGTAGTGAGGTGAGAAAAAAGTCCCGATATCAAGTCAGGTTATGATAAATTCACAATCACAAAATATTAAAACGTTCCGCTGCTAAACACCACATATTGCATGCCAAAGCGAAAGACAAGCCGTTTTAGGAATGTATCATTTTTACTTGTATCATGAATTCCTTGCAGGAATATTGAATATACCAACCAGAAATATACTCAAATGCAAAACAAAAATGCCGGAAGTTGATGGAAATTTGCCCCAATCGGGCTTATTCTCGCAAATCTGCTGCGCAATCATTGATCGGTTTCGAGAACTATTTTTCTCTCTAAAAATGTCCGGAGTTTTTTTTTCTAAAAATGTCCGGAAAGTAAAATAAATAGTTGTTTCAGGGACACGGGTGACGAGAGTAACTTCGAGGTTGTTGACATCGGTAGTGAGATAAGAAGAAGAGAAGATATTCTTGTTGAGATGTTCCAGGGTACCAAAACGGTGAGTTTTTTCCTCTTGCAATTAGTTTTTTTCCCTTGAACTTGCAGATGTATTGTTTTTTTAGCTGTTTAGGTTGCTTATTCTTTGTTGATAGTATTTTTAAAACTTTCTAAACAATACCAATCCTTCAGAGCGTTATCTGCACGGCGGAAGTGGTTGATCGACGGGACGATTTCTTTGTTCTTCGCACTCCCATAATCGGACTTGCGATGTTCTCCTTCAAAGAATGTCCGAGATCGATGAGAGTGGGACAAAAGTGGAGAGTGACTTTGATGAGAAGGAGGGAGAAGAAGAGAGGTGAGACAAGAAATACGGAGTAGGATATTGATTGGAACAGTTCTTTATAAATATAGAATGGAACGGGTAGTAAAACCCTTAAAATCTGTTGTGAATTTTTGGGATGAGTGTGGGGTTAGTTATAGAGCAATTTAATAATTTGCAGGCCACCCTTCCTTTTGGACAGCGATTCGAGCAATGGACAATGATCCTCTCGAGGAATTGAATGAACCATCGAGGTTGAGAGAGGAAAAGAGGGAAGAGAGAAGGAATGATTGGGAAGAGGAGAGGAAAGATAAGAAAGGAATGGAGAGAAGAGAATGGAGGAATGAGGAAGAAGGTCCTACTGATACAAGTGGATATTCGTCTAGAGGGTCAATTCCATCTAATTCCATAGAATCGAGAGACGGAGATTGGGCTACGGTGAATTTTCGCATAAGTTTATCATACCGAAAAAATGATGAATAGTTAAAAAAATGTTTTCGCTATTATTATTGAATTTTATACACTTTGGGTATGACAATCCACAGCCGGCACTTTAGTTCCACATTAATTTCAATAATCAACATCAAGACAACAAACGCAGGTAATCATCACTGGATCCCACTGCGACTCGTGGTACGGTAGTTGCGCGGGCGCCGATTCCATCCGCATCTACCACAAATTCAATCGATATGCGGGGGAGTGCGTGCGGGGCGCCTTCTACCGTATACAGTACGCACTGGAGCCGGACGGGCACTACTATGCGACTGCTATGGACCCTGTGAGAGTGTACCCGAAGGATATCGAAGTGGACCTTAGTGGAAACAAGAGATTGCAGGTTCGTAGTTTAAAGACTCCTTGAATTTTGAAGAGATTGAATTAGAAATCATACCAACCTTGGTAAAATATGGTAGAAATATGTATGGAGACCTTTGTTGCAGTTTTGGTGTTATTCTCGAGTCGTGGATGATCAGGGTGGAGACTTCACTGTACGCAATGAATTGATTGGAGATGCATTGCTTCCCCTCAATCAGATTCCACAATCAGAGAGAAAATTGAGAGTGGGAGACGAATTGGAGACACTCTACTTCAGAGTCAATCATTCAAGTAAGTAAAACTATGTAAAACAACAAAAAAAATGTAGTCCCTGATACAGAAAAAAATCACTTCAAATTCATGTAACAATAATAGGACCTCAAATAGGAATTACGTATTGTATATATTTTTGAATATGTAGAAAAATTTCAGCAAATCCCATTCCATGGAAGGTCTCGAATGCAAGATTCTCTCGAAGACAGAAGGATAATAGAGATGAGGGGAGAAATATGGAGGAGGAAAGGAGAGAGAGAAGATAGGAAGATTGAAGGAACGACGGTAATGTGAAATATGAAATATTCAATATTTGATCTTTGATCTTTCAAGTTTAAATTGGCTTTGATTGTCTCTATGCAGATTGTCGTCGTGTAATCGATGTCGCTGAGTAATTCATTAAATATTATATTGTTTGTTAGAAAATGTATCAATAATAGAGGACAGTAATTTGCTTAAATAATTGAGTTTTTTTGTTGTTGAAATTCTTCGATCCGATTCAATTTCTCCGTTGCATTGCTAGTGTTTTTCTCTCCAAATTTGATTCGCTACATTCCAAATCAAATCTTTGTTCCGTTAGAATCTCAGTCGCTTTTTTCACTGGTTCTAGTCTGCATCGAATAATTCTGTTAAACGGTGGCTTTATCTCTCGTATCATAGTAATTATCGAATTCTGATAAAGATCTGATTTTAATTGTAGCTATGTTATTATTGTTGTTGTTCAAGAGGTTCGTGACCTCGTTCTTTACCTATTCCGTGTGGGTCACTATCCCTAAATAGTTCTTTTGTTCAGTTATCAGTAGATTATAGTGTATTTCGTAATGATGACACAATCTCATTCAGGGTAGGTCACTTGATGGTCTGCCAATGGTTGGACGGAGTGATTGTCTCCCTCAATGACACAAATGGAAAGAAGATTTACTTTGTCCAGACCGCCACAGGACCAGCGGTAACTATGATTTATCGATTTTGTCATTTTCTTGATGCGATCGCGGTTTTCCAAACCATTCGACAAAATCATTGATTGCAGGTGATCTACCCGCGAGTTCACGAATCACAGCCGGAAATTAGAGTTGGTGCGTACGTCAGAGTCAATGTGATGTGAGCTTTTATGTGATGATGACGTAATTGGGATAATTATTATGTGAAAGTGCGAAAAAGAGTTACCTAGTGATGACGTAATTTCAGGCCAGCTCCATCCGAATCGAAGAGCATGGAAGTCGATGCAGTCTTTGTAATTCCATCACCAATCGATCATTCATTGAAGAGCGCGTGGAAGAACGAAGTCGAGGTACAACTTTTCTATAAGTTTCAGCATTATTGAGCGGGGTTTCCTAGGAATTTGAGCTAAAATCATCAAAAGTTTTAATTTGATTTTTATTTTCTGTGTCAACTGAAACATATTGCAGATCACGTGCAACGCATCGTTCGCCTCAACTTTTGCCGGGTAGGTTAGCTATCGACGACAACAAAAATCCGATCGATAATCTTTGATCTTTGCAGGTGGTACTACTTCGACAATCCGTTTCTCGGTCGATTGGCATGGAAAGAAGCTGAAATTGAGAGGGCGAGACAATTAAAGAGTAGATGGATGTACAGAGTCAAGTGCAGGAGAGGATCCAGAGAATGTCAGCTTCACTTTTATTAAAAATATCGTTACTTCTTTTTAGTGAAAATTGTCGAAAATTCTGTAAAATATGTTATGAGAGACTATCTGAGTGGTTCGACATATTTGTTCAGGAAGCTGGCAGTTGACGAAATTTCCGATTGAAGACTGACAACGCTATATTGTAGTGCATTTGGTGAGAGTTAAGACCGTGCCATTCAGGAAGTTCAAAAATGCTTCTACGCCTCAGGGCATAAAATATTGGTACTTGTGACGTCACAAAACTTTTTTATCAAATCGAATGGAATCTTTCCGATTCTTGATGCAATCGATAGCCCATCGAAATACAACTATTTTTCACTTTCGGAACTTTTTTGATCAGAGTTCACGCAGCAGAGTTATTCTTCAAAAATAGTTTCTCACTTAATTTTCAATAATACTAGAGGTCCTGCAAAATTTTCCCTCCTCTTACTACATCGCACAGCAGTTGCGCACAATCTGTTAAAAATAGAGAATTTAAAAGTTTCTGGCAGGAAGTCAAAAACGAAAAAGTATACGGAAAATCTTAATAAAATCAGTTCTCGATTAAAGCAGTATGAGCGAAATTTCGAGTTAACAGCAATGTTTCTCATTTGAGTTCGCGTTTGCGTTGTTTCTGGTTACAGCAGTGCACACTAAGAGTAAAAAAATGAGAAAATATTCAAATATTTCCTAAACATTAAACCGTTTGATGAGAGTACTTACAGTACTTTACCTCCCCTGAGCTGGTCGGCTCGTACTTTTGATCATTGAGAACTGATTTTATTAAGATTTTTGTATACTTTTCCGTTTTTGACTTCCTGCCAGAAACTTTTAAATTCTCTATTTTTCACAGATTGTGCGCAACTGCTGTGCGATGTAGTAGGAGGAGGGAAAATTTTGCAGGACCTCTAGTAGTATTGAAAATTAAGTGAGAAACTACTTTTGATGAATAACTCGGCTGCGTGAACCCTGATCAAAAAAGTTGCGAAAGTGAAAAATAGTTGCATTTTGATGGGCTATCGATTGCACCAAGAATCGGAAAGATTCCATTCGATTTGACGAAAAAGTTTTGTGACGTCGCAAGTACCACTATTTTTGCCCTGAAGCGTAGAAGCATTTTTGAACTTCCGGAATGACACGTTAGTAATGTGGTGTTAGTTTTCGGAAAAAGGAAATGGAAAAAGGCCAAGATTTGAATTCCCGCAATTTTATATCTCAGTTCTCCGTAGAGCAATCGACTCAAAACTTCGGTTATGGGTGTAAAATGGTCGAAGAATGTTATATCCGAAGTTTTGAGTCGATTGCTCCACGGAGAACTGAGATATGAAATTGCGGGAATTCAAATCTTGGCCTTTTTCCATTTCCTTTTTCCGAAAACTAACACCACATTACTCTCACCAAATGCACTACAACATAGCATTGTCAGTCTTCAATCGGAAATTTCGTCAACTGCCAGCACTATTTCGATCCGCTCAGATAGTCTCTCTTATGTGTTTTCTTCGTTATAAAATTCTACCACTACTATAATAAAACTATTTAGGCGCTCGAGTCCGACGAGAGAAGGCATTCTGGACGATTCTGAGTATTTCCGCCTCTTCTCCCATTCAACCCTCATCTTCATCTTCCAATCCCTCCCTCATCTCCAATTCAACTGATGATGGAGGCTGGACTACGGTAGGTTCATTTTGCGATAAATACTCACCTTAATTTGTATATTTCACAAATGTTTCACAGCGTGATTTAATATTTACTAGCACGATAATTTTAGTGTATTGATGAGTATGTAGAATACAAATAATACATATCTGAACCGTCTGTTGCAGGTAATTCTAACTGGTTCCTACTTGGGTCGATGGTACGCGAGTTGTGGAGCGGCCGATCCCATCTTCATTCCGGGCGAAATTAGTGGAAGAACGGTGGGAATGGAGAGAGGAGCATTCTATCGAATTCAATTCTCAACTAATTCTAATGGAGAACACACTGCTCACGAGATGGAATCGATCAGAATTCGACCGAGTGACGTCATAGTCTCAATGGATATGACAAAGAGTCTAAGAGTGAGTACGATAATACTATTTAAAATAATTTTTATTGTGAAATCCATGGAAAGGAAAACTTATAATAAGTAAAAACCGAGTGCGACAATTCGGTGGCTGACTGAAATTCATTATTAACTATTATTATGTAGTATTATATTTAAATTCTAAAAGCTAAATATGATATTACGCAGGTGTGGTGCACGACTCACGTAATAGAGCGTCGAGCGACCGCTTTCATGGTGCAGAATGAGATGATTGGCACGGCAACTCTTCCATTCATAAGAGCATCGAATGGTGTGAGAGTGGGCATTCAATTGAGAACTCTCTGCTATCGAGTCAAAAATACCAGTGAGTTGGCTAAAATATTTAAATTTTCTGCACGAAAAGTCTATCTATCGATCACTGGAATGACGAAAGTATCGTTGATGCAAAATCACAGATAATTTATCGTGACTGTGCAGACAATCCGACTCATTGGATGGTGTTGACTGCCAGATCGATCGATTCTAAAATGAAAGAAACGTTTATTGAATCGACGGAGAGTATTCATGAGGATGAGTGGAGTCGGAAGGTGGTTTAGTTATTTGTTTATTTGATACACCCGTGAAGGGTGGAACGGCAATGAAATACATAAATAATAATCTAAATGTGGGCCAGTTATGCGAAAATATTTAAAGTATATTAAACGAATGAGTTTGTTTCAGGAGCAAACTCCGACTACTGTATCAATGCCATCAACGATTGATTTGACAGTAGAAGATGTCCGGTGAGAACAATTAATTAGTGAACGATGTTTTTTTCTCGTCAATATTTTTGTACTGCTTCTTTTCAAAGAGGCAAGAAAAAAACTAGGGGGGATTTCGAAAATGCCATGTTATTTACTTACAAATGAGAATTGGAGGAAATAGTGCAAATCTATGTCAGCATCTCGTTCTGTGGAACTATATTTTTAGTATTTTTTAAAGCAAAAAAGCGACATTTTTTGCAGAGATCGTCGAGTTCTTTCCATCATGAAAGAATTGCTCGCATTCCCCTCGATTATCTCCCAATTCGAGAAGGACAACAGAAAAGGACTTGAAACGATAAGAAGAATCCTAGAGAGAGATAGACAGAGATACTGTAGCTGATACTGTAATGAGTTATATCGATTTGTGCATGCGAATATCTTCCACCAGTAGTCATCATGAATATTCTGTACATGCTCAACATGATTTTGATGCCGGTATGTTCCACCCGATCTGACAATTAATGATAATACGTGTTATTAATGATGTCGACACTTTTTTACTTCGGGAGGTTATAGTCCTCATTAATACCTTATTTGCGTTTTCCAACACTGTATTACTGTAGAATCATTGATTTATCGATCGCCTTATTTTAATATATTTATATTTCCAGTGAATGGGTAGTCGATGGTTGGAAGGAGTAGTGGCCGGCTGTCATGATGGAACTCACAAGGTCTTCTTCGTACAGACTTGGGATGGAATAGCCGTCAGTTTATTCCTCTTTACTAATTTCCTATTGAACGATCTTTAGCTTCTGACAAACTAAAATTCATTCATGGTGGCTGCTTATTTTAGGTCGTCTATCCGCGCATCCACAACCGCGACCCGAGCGTGAGAGTGGGCGCGTACGTGCGTGTGAGAGTGAGGTATGGATGTGCGAATTTCGTAAATAGGAGTAAATGTATAAATTATTCGAAGAAAAGAAGTGATTTACAGCCCCGCTCCGAAGATGACTCTGAATATGGAAGTGGAGGAGTTGAGTGTGATCGATCGGCCGGTAGATCACGAAGTGAATGTGATGGGAGAGGAAATAGAGGTGCGCATAATCTTATTTAATTTTCGTAATGAATCTTCTGTACAGGTAATATGCAACGTCTCTCTATTGCGAGAATTATTCGGGTAATGACCATTCTTTCCATCATAAGAACATTATCGTGACGTACAATATTATTATTCATATTTAAAAAAAAAACTAACTGTGATTTTCCCAGTTGGTTCATCTTCAAGAACGATTTCCTCGGTCGATTGTCAATGCGAAATGATGGTGGAAATTTGGAGAAGAATCTGAGGATTGGATGTAAATATCGCGTGATCTGTGGAAGGGCGCGGAATGGAGATGGTGTGTGTCCATACTCTCTTTTGAGACATCAACAATTTTGAGCAATCCAACATTCCAAGAGCTTCTTAAGAGTCATACCCTGGACTCAGTTTTGAGCGATTTCGATTTTAGGCCTGCCTCAGACCCCCGTCGAACGTTTTCTAACGTAAAGAACGTCACATGTCTAAGGACGAAAAAACTAGTGGTAATGATAGCGGACACATTTCTAATTGTCAGTACATTTAATAGCAATTAAATTGTCGTTATTTGCAGGCTCTCCAATGCTGCAAGAGAAGACGTTCTGGACTATCAGTGATATTCGATTGGCCGAGCAGGTTGTGACATATTTTTGCCTTCGATCGATAATGGATTACTGTAGACGGATACGGTCAGCTGGTACGAGGGAGTGGTGACGCGTACTTCTGATTTCATATCTATCACATCATTCGAACTGTCCATAGATGTGGTTCTTCGTGCACGCTTTTGCAGCAGGTACGGTGCCTTTCGTCAACCTTATGTAATGACTGTGCTGTGCAGAAATGAGAGAGAGGATCTACTCGGACGATGGGTGAAATTCCAATTGGAAGCAGGAAATAGTCAAAGGGGATTGATGTACGTCGCGAAGTGGAACTATAAAGAGATCAAACCGCGAATGAAGACACGCGTCAAGGAGGGATTGGTGGAGGTCCGTTTTGAAAAGATTCAACCCCATTTTCTGGAATAATAGACTCTAAAATTGACGCCTTTTTTGCGAAATTATATCAATTAATGCACTCGAAAAAGTAGTAAAATACTGAAATGAAGGAAAACGAAAAAGAACTGAAAAAAAATGAAATGGGTAAAGAACTACTTCATTTCCAGCTTCGAGTAATCTGTCGATTCGATGGAGAAATGGAAGAGGGTCGACCTCTTTTGCAGTCGAAGATTGGACCAATTAGAGATCAGCAGGGAATAATTGATGAGAGGAACGGAGAGGGAGAATACGACTTTTGGGTCGTCAAACACTACAGGTAAACTGCGCTGAATGTGCATCATTACTACACTCACGGCAATAGGAACACACGAAATAGTGAAGCTACCGTAGTGAGTGAAAATTGCTGACAGAATCACAGTCCGCGATGGAAACTCTCGATCTACGATAATCAACCGCCTGTGAAGATAGACAAAATGGAGTTGAGAGAAGGAGGGAGCTACGAAGAGAAGGCGAGGTGTGAAAGTGATATTTGACTCGTATTAAACGACTTTAGGTTTCGGGAATTAAGAGTGTTAGTCTAAAAATACGTCTTGGAGCCGCCCTGAAAAAAAACGAACCAGAAAAAAACTAAAGTTGTTTTTGAATTCCATCACTTTTCATGAAAACTATATTTGAATTAGAAGAATTAATTTGATTGTTTCTTTTTTCGTTGTTTGCAGACAGAAGAGAGATCGTCGTGTGCTAGAGATGATGCAAGAGTTCATGAAGATATCGTGGATCCGTGAGAAATTGAGTGAAGACGCGCCTGATTCATACAAGAAGATTGTCCAGGTTTTGGATAGAGATCGACCATAGACAACCTTTAGCTTGTATTTTCTGGAGATCTCGTGCTCATTAATTGTTAGCCACTTATTCTGTTAGTTTATTAAAAACATTTATTCGCATCTAACTGGTCTTGAATTGTTTTGCTTTGCTGGTGAATTGGAGTGATGTCATAATAAAAATGTATTGCCAGAAATAGTGAATATTCCATGTTGGAGAGGTTTGCTACCTCACTCATATCTAATCTATCATCATTTTCTCGCAAATCTATCATTGCAGTGAATGGGTAGTCGATGGGTCGATGGAGTGGTTACAACACTACACATCGGAGCAGAGAACGTCGTCTACGTACACACTTGGGATGGAATAGCGGCGAGTTTCCCTATTATTCACCCATTTTTATTAGTTATTCACGGTCCAAAAGATAAGCTATTGACGAAAATCTAACATGGGATACTCTTGCACATTGTAAACTTGATTTTCTCATAATTCCAGATTTATTATTCGCGTTTCCGCGATCCACGCGTGCGACTGGGTGCATACGTGCGTGTGAGAGTGAGGTGAGTATTTGTGTATTTTCATTCCTTGAAAAGTGATAAGCCTATGTTTAGTGATTGATATTTCACATTGTTTTACAGTAAATTTTGTTTCCAGTCCTCGATCAAAGGACGCTGAGCACATGGAAGTAGAGGAATTGAGTGTAATCGATCGACCGGTAGATCACGAAATGAATGTGATGGGAAACGAAGCGGAGGTATAATTTATTTTATTCATTTAAATTATTGTTGTATCATTTTTAAAATGTCGTTGCAGGTTATGTGCAATGTATCTTTCGTGCGTTAAGTCGATGGGTAATGACATTGCTTTATATATTATATTTAATTATTCATTTTAAGTTGGTTCATCTTCAACAATGATTTTCTCGGTCGATTGGCGATGCGAAATAATAGAGGAGGATTGGAGAGAAACTTGCATGTGGGATGTGAATATCGAGTGATTTGTCGGCCAATGAGATATGAAGGCGGTGAGGAGGTAATGCTGCACTCTCTGTCGATGCCCTATCATTTTGAGGGCCAAAACTCTCCTAACTGTAGATGTTCTATCGCGAATAGACGATTGTAGAAAGAATTTCGAATTTTGACTCCTCCAAATGATGGAACACCGACAATGAATGCAGCATAAATGATCTTTCTCGTAGGTAATAGAGAGATTTACAGACGCCCTGATACAGCAGGAGAAGACGCACTGGAATATCGACGATATTAGACTGGCTGAGAAGGTTCAATTTTTTATTAGTGTATCGATAATGGATTACTGTAGACGGACAGGACGAAATGGTACGAGGGAGTGGTAACGCTAGCTGCTGATTTCATCATAATTGTCTCCTTCGATCTGTCAATTGATGTCATTCTGCCCGCCCGATGCTGTAAAAGGTAGCAGATTGCATCATTTTTATGCAATTTCCCTCACTATTGACCAAAACAACTGTATTTGAGGGATCGGGAGGGTCGCGAATCGCTGCTTGGCCAATGGATTCGTTTTCGACTGCAAGAAAGGAGAAGAAGTGATCGGGGAATCATGTATGTGGCTGAGGGAGATTACGTCGAGATCGATCCTGTCGTTCACACTCGAATGAGGCTGGGACAAGTTGAGGTGAGTAAGAAGGTCTGCTTCATTTTGATCCACCTTTATTTTTATAAATATTGTTTAATAGCTACACTGGTTAGCTCTGAAAAAAACTGCATTGTATGGAATGTTTAAATATGATATCTCACTTAGGTTCGCGTTGTTTGCCGATTCAGTGGAGAGATGGAAGGAGGTCGGCCTCTGCTTCAATCAACAATCGGCCCGATTCGAGATCATGAAGGAATTATCGATATGAGAGAGGGAGAGGGAGAATACGAGTTCTGGATGATAAAATATTACAAGTAGGTTGATGCGAATTCTGAATTATATAGATGCATCTATAACTGAGAAATATTTATATTTTTATAAGATAAAACTAACATAAGTTTATTAATATTGCAGACAGAATCACACGGCACGTTGGAAACTGTCGTTTCTTGAAGGAAACCCAAAGAAGATCGATTGGACGAAATCAAAAGACAAGGAGAAACCGCAAGTCACAAAGTGGGCAAATCGAATAGCTTATTGATAACACATTTCAATAATTTATAGTTTTACAAAATATAATCACTTGCAGGAACACAAGAGATCGCCCTGTGCTAGAGATCATGCAAGAGTTTATGAATGATCCGGTGGTACGGGAGAAGTTCCAGTATAGTGCGCCTGATGCATTTGTGAAAGTACGGCAGATTTTGGAACGAGACCGAGAAAAACAATTTTGAAGTTTAATATAGGTATCGAGGAGAGTCACATTTTTTTTTGCTTTTTTCATTTTTAAGAATTAATTTATCATAATCCGGTTATGCATCTTTTAAATATTGGGTAATATGGGATATTCTTAGGGAATGGCCATTTATTGTTGTTACATATGCTGCATGTGCTCTATCACCGATTGTTTGATATAATAAATATTTTTTTCTTTATTTATAAATGGCTTGTGTTGTAGAGGTTCGCGACCTCACTTTTATTTACATAATTCTCCAATTTCCTCTTCTAATCGATATTTCAGTAAATGGGTGGCCTATGGTTGGAAGGAGTTGTTTCCACACTCCACGAGGGAACCACCAACGTCTTCTTTGTTCACACTTCGAGTGGAATTGCAGTGAGCTCTTTTATTCTTCTGATATCTTTCGTAATGAAGGAAGTCTTGGTAACAGTTTGGGAGAATAACTCTCAACTTCTTAACTTTTCTTCTTCTCTTTTCTTTTATCATTTTTCTTCTTTTAACTTAAAAAAAACTTCTCAGATAGTCTATCCGCGCGTCTACGACCGCCACCCGGGAGTGAGTCTGGGCGCGTACGTTCGCGTGAGATTATAGTTAGTTGCTAATTTTAAATTGCCTAATATTAAGTAAATTATTTACAGTAGTGCTGAACATGCGTCTCTTTCAGCCCACCTTTGAATGGCGTCGCTAGTATGGAAGTGGAAGAGTTGACTGTTATCGATCGACCGGTAGATCACAAAGTGATTGCAGGCAGAAATGATATCGAGGTAGGCAGGACTTTTTTTTTGCAAATAAGAATGTTTTTTTGCAATTTCAGATCACTTGTGATGCGCGGTTCGTTCGACAGATCGACGGGTATTAATATAATTTTTTTTTAAAATTTACATTTTTGTTTATTTTACTTTCCGTTTTTCGCAGATGGTTCATCTTCAAGAACGAGTTTCTCGGTCGATTGGCGATGCGAAATAACGGAGGAAATCGAGAGCAGAATCTGAAGATTGGGCGAATATTTCGAGTCGTTTGTATGAAAACAAACGATGGTGAGGCTAATTCATAAAATATGCTTTGCATTAATATCTGGAAAAAATAAGTCTTTCAAATGAAAATCACTTCATTGCAGTTCCAGGTACTTTTGAATGATCATGAATTAGAATTTTGGGCTGAACAAAATCGTATTCTCATCATTTATCGATTTCAGACGCGCCATCGGAAGAGGAGAAGGCGTTCTGGACTGTCGTCGAGGTCCAGCCAGTTGATAAGGTAAGATATCTTTGTGGAAGTTATTGTTAAATTAATTATTCATTTGATTATGTAAAATGCTTTTTTTCTCAGTTTGACTGGGCGAATCGATGGTTCGAAGGCGTCGTCACACGAAGCAACGACCAGCTCATCGTTATCACCAGCTTCGAATTATCGATCGATTCCCTTCTTCGCGGAAGAGACTGTAGGAGGTGAGTATTATCGATTGTTTGATGGTGGAAATAGTAGACCGTAGTATGTCGCTTGAGAAGGTCGCTTGAAAAAATCCAATTGTCTTTATTGGATGGGTATTATCCGACTCAGTTTCGTATGCATAGAAAGATGGAAATAGACAATATTCACGGTAACTGATTGATTTTCAGCGTCGACAGAGATTCATTCCTCGGTCAATGGGTGAGATTTCAAGTGGAGAAACCGAGAGTTGGAATGTATCTTGCAAAGTCGAATTATACTCACATCGACCCCCTCATCAAAGAGTCTCGAATCATGCGAGGAATCTTCGAGGTCATTTTGTTTATTGATTTTTATAGGAGTAAAACAACCCCTGGTTTTTTTAAAAAGAAAACGAACCGAACTGACGAAGGCACGAAAAAAGGTAGTTTTATGTACTGTTAAATTATCGGACAGTGTGTTGTTTTCGATTCCAGCGTATTATCAAATAATATTATCTCAATAACATTTATGCATTTTATTTTGCAGCTTCGAGTAATCTGTAGATTCGATGGAGAAATGGAAGAGGGTCGACCTCTTTTGCAGTCAAAGATTGGACCAATTAGAGACAATGAGGGAATTCTCAATGCGAGTAACGGAGAGGGAGAGTATTACTTCTGGGTGCTCAAACACTACAGGTTCGTAAATATATTTAAATTGTGCAGATTGTTATAAGAAACATCAAATAGTGATTTGATAAATAGTTTCAAACAATTTTAATTTTGAAATAGGCTGATTTTATTATAAGGAGCAATGCGACAACTTCAGACCAAATCAGAGCGTTCGCTGGAAGTTGTCGATCTACGATAATGAGCCCGCTATGAAGATCGATAATGAGAAATGCCGAAGAAGGGAAGAGAGGTACGATCATTTTGTGTATTCTCCGTTCGCCATCAATAACTGTTTTTTTTAAATCGTCAACATTTTGTAATTTTGTTTCGTGAATGCACTGTTCGATTCGCTAGACTACTGATGGAGTTCTCATACTTTATCTCTCCTCTCTCGGAGACGACTTATCTCTGAGAGAGCGGGGACTAGAATGGATAGCACACGATGGGTTCCCTATCTCCAGCTTAAGAGCCTCTGCCGACGGGTCAGATCGGGGTCAGCTGTCAGAGAGACACATAGGAATAGACAGACCGAATAGCCATATATAACAGTGCGTTCGCGTAAAAAGTGGACCTTCGCCGTACATCAAATTTTGAGTCTTTCTGATTTTGACATGGATCGATAGCCCCTGTTCTCCTCTTCCGATCGCGCATTTCAAAACATTTTTCTGCATAAAATTTGTATAGATAATTAGCTCTGAAGGTTCCTCATTTTTTACTTTGGGCCTCAGTATCTCTGTTCTTTTTCGAAATTTGGCATTATGCCCTGAACAAAATATGCTCAGTTTGTCAAAACGAATAAACGTGTGTTTTTAGAATTTTCAAATTTGACGAATTTTAAAACATGCAAATTTTTGAAAATTCATATCTGGAATACTAGAAATATACTACTTTTAGAAAATTTACATGTTATGTAATCGATGACGTAGAATCCGATTCTCTAATCAAATTGAAGTTTCCATCCAGGTAAAGTCATGCAATTTACTGTTTTGTAACATTTCACCCCACTTATTCTGCACCGTTTTGAGGCGGTGAGCGGTCCGAATGAGCCCTATAATTGAGTTATCCACCCCGCGAGAGGGAAATGATAGAGTGATTTTCACTTTTTTAAGCCATTTCGACCGCTCACCAAGTAAAAAGGATGAAGAATAAGACGGAAAGCGTGTTTGGAAAACAGTAAATTGCATTGCTTTACCTGGATGGAAATTTCAATTTGATTAGAGAATCGGATTCTACGTCATCGATTACATAACATATTATTTTTCTAAAAGTAGTATATTTTTAGTATTCGAAATATGAAGCTTCGAAAATTTGCATATTTCAAAAATCATCGAATTTTAAAAATCTAAAAACGTACGCCTATTCATCTCGACAAACCGAGCAACATTTGTTCAGCAAGTAATGCCATTTTCTCAAAAGGAAATGAGATACTGTCGATCAAAGTGAAAAATTTGCAATTTTTCGAGCTAATTATCTATGCAAATTTTATGCGGAAATTTATTTTGAAAAGCGGGATTGGAAGAGGAGAACAGGGGCTATCGATCCATGTCAAAATCAGGCATTGCCAAAATTTGATGTACGGATTCTTCCTCATTCGTGCATTTTTTACGCGAACGCACTGATAAACAGTTTCCTTTTCTTGTGCAGAGTGAAGGGCGATAGACGTGTGCTAGTGATGATGCAAGACTTCATGAAGATTCCCTGGTTGTACGAGAAATTTGAAGAAGACTATCCCGAATTCTCTGCAAAGATAATGGAAGTGGTCGACAGGGACAGACAAAGGACTTATTTGAGATAGAAGTAACAATATTGTTTGTATATTACATTGTTTTTATTTTAGTAAGTATGATGTTTCGTGTTACTTTCCACTATTCGGTCATGATTCGCGTGTTTTTTTGTCCTAGAAGCGAAGCTGAACTACGGTGTTTTAAATTGCATTGCAATATGATTTATTTCTGTTGTTCGTTGAATTAATATTTGTTACGACGTTTTTTGTGTGTTATCTCGGTGAGGTTCGAATCCTCATTCGATACCTACCGTACCCCCTTTTCTTCCACCGTAATTTCGATTGCAGTGAATGGGCAGTCGATGGGTGGACGGAGTAATTGTTGGAATACAGGGGAGAGTGCTCAAAGTTTACTTCGTTCATACTCGAGATGGAATCGCCGTACGTGTTCTATAATATATTAAAGCACTATTTAACTAAGTCGTTATGTAGCCTTGAATCATAGAGAAGTAGTAAACTATTTTTTTTCAATTTTTAATATCACTTTTATCTACATAATTTCGATTTAGAGTAAACTTTTGTCATTAAGACGCATTCTCCTATCGATCACGACAATATTCACAACCTGGGAGTGGGCACGTACGTCCGTGTGAGAGTGAGGTACGTTGAGCAATTCGAATTGCGTAATGATGACGTAATATGATATCTCTTTCCAGTCCACCACCAAATCGTGTTATGAACATGGAAGTAGAGGAATTGAGTGTGATCGATCGACCAGTGGATCACGAAGTGAATGTGATGGGAGACGAAGTTGAGGTGAACTGTCGATCGATACCTCTTTAGTCGATGATACTGAACACTCACAGCGAAATAAGGTAACTTGTTTCTAGATAACGATTCCCGTGATCTAAATATATAGCAAATTAGATTGCATACAGAAAACGTGAACCAAATTAAGGAAATGATTTGCTAAGCAAGGGAGTTATCAAACAGTTTCTTACCAAATTCTATGTGAGAGTATTAGGCTAATCGTATCGATTGATTGATACCGTATTCAATTTCATCGATTCCAACCTTCTTTTTTTCATTTTGTAATGGTGAATTCTTGCAGATCACGTGTAACGTCTCTTTCGCGAGGCAAATCGAAGGGTATTTTTTCAATATTTATCCTATTTTATCATTCCTATAATTTGAGATGGCTGTTCTTCGAAAACGAGTACCTCGGAGGTCTGGCGATGCAGAATGACTGGAATGTAAAAGTGAAGAGGGATGCCTTATATAGAGTGAAGTGCAGAAGAACTAGTGGAGAAGAAGGTATGTTATTTCATTTATTATAATTATTCACATTAAAAATAATTACAGGAATTCCATCCGATGAGGGAAAGGCATTCTTAACCATTGTGAGCAACCTCAAGGAGATTTCACTCTTTCCGAATCCAAATTCACTCGACGCTATCTTCTCTCACCATGAGTCGTCTTTGACTCAATTTTCACAGGAATACCGGACGAGTTCGGTAAGATGTGCCAATAAATATCGATTTTTTTATTTAATAAAAAAATCATGTAGTTTGGTTCCATCAATCGTTATTATTTCAGAGTTTCCGACGCAACTTGTGGATCGATGATAATCAACAACAGCGGGCGATGGAAAATGGTGGAGAAAGTGGAAGAGGAGAGGGAGAGGAAGAGTTAAAAATGGAGAAGTGAGGATGAGCTAATATCAGAAATCATCCGGATCACGTAGCAGAAAATTCCCGAATAACTGGGTGAATATATTTGCATAACCCACCAAAATAAGCGCCTTTTTTGTAAATTGAAATTCAAACATTTTTTTTACATCCAGTATATTTTTTTAAATGTTGTTATATTGCAATTTTTCATCAGGAAGCGAGACAGACGCGTGCTGGAGGCGATGAAGCACTTTATCAAGATCCCCGACTTATACGAGAAAATGAGAAAAGACGCGCCTGAAATGACTGGAAAGATTGTCGAGATTTTAGATAGAGACAAACAAAAGAATCAACCATAAATGTAAGGTTATTCTACTTTCATTCCTTGTTTGTTATTTGTTCCAATTGTTAATTTAAGATGTGATCTCTCCTCCTTTCATAGATATTCATTGTCGCATACGCATTTTATACTTTCCACAAATCCGGTCCTTTGTACATGGGTAATCAATGCAGGTTCACTCGGTTTGTAGTATTATCGATTGGGTATTTTTATCATTGAATGAAAAATATCGACGAAATAGTGATGTGTCATCTCTAAAAGGTTCATGACCTCCTTGATACCTACCGTATACCGGCGGTTTGTATTCCTTTTATAATTTTTTTTTCAGTGAATGAATCGTTGGTTCGACGGAGTCGTGACGTTATTATACGAAGGGCCAACCAAGGTTTACTTTGTGTATACCAGCGATGGAAAAGCCGTGAGTTTTCCCAGAATAAATTAATGAAGGCATTTAAGAATTAGCATCACCCAATTTAAAATGAATAAATGGATGCAACCATAGGTTCCAATCAATAATCTCTTGCAGGCACTCTTTCCGCGCGTCTACGACCGCAACCCGGGCGTGAGAGTGGGCGCGTACGTGCGCGTGAGATTGATGTGAATAAGTTTGATTCTGTATTGGTGATGAAATCTTTCAAAACAATTTCAACATTTTTCTGTCCTATCAGTACCATTACTTTTTTTAGTCCTCCTCCTAAGTATGGCAAGAACAAGGAAGTGCAGGACTTGAATGTTATCGACCGACCAGTGGATCACGAAGTGAATGTGATGGGAAACGAAGTTGAGGTGTGCAATATTTTTTTATTTCATTTCCAATTAAAAGCTCTTTGCAGATCACTTGCAACGCCTCGTTTGTGCGACAAGCAGATAGGTCCGTATCGATTTTTGCTTTAATAATAATATTTTTTGAGGTGGTACTTCTTCAATGATCACTATCTCGGACGTCTGGCAATGCACATCAACAATTTGAATGGAAGAGAGAATTTGAAGAGGGATGGTGTGTATCGAGTGAAGTGCAGAGTAGTGAGGAGAGGAGAAGGTGGGCTGATTGATGTATATCTAAAGATGATATATTTAAAATATTATTTTTACATTTAAAAGGATCCGCTTTTTCAGGCATTCCGTTTAATGGAGCGAGTGCATTCTGGTTCATTACGAGTGTAATCGACGAAGTTTGTCTCGCTAGGGATTCCTTCTCACTCGATTCCATCCCTTCTACAGTACATCCTTCCACGTTGCAGTACTCACAGGAGAACAATTGGACTACGGTAAGTAGTCTTAGTAACTAGAAAACGTGTGAAATTCATGAGACTTTTATGAATCGATTATTCGGTCGCTTGTGAACACCGGTTTGTTGTATTTGATCAATAATCACCCTTTTCACATTTTGAGAATGAGAACATGCGATGGAAGGAACAACATAGAACTGTGGATCCCACTGGATGTAGAAGGAGAGAGGAGAGGTTAGGAGGGATAATTATCGAGTTGCTTTATAAATGTATATTTGAAGAGTGAAGCGAGATCGTCGTGTGCTAGTGATGATGCAAGAGTTCATGAAGATTCCCTGGTTGTCTGATAAATTGAGAGAAGACGCACCAGAATTTAGTATGAAGATAGTACAGATTATTGAGAGAGATAGACAGTCCGATATAATATAGAGTTATTTACCATAGAAACTTTCGTTGTTTGATTTCGCATAATTCGATTTTACTCGTTTTAGCAGAATTTTACTGTAAATTATGTACTGTGAAGCATATAACATTATTTATTAGTTATTACGCGTATTTCTTTCTCAGCTATTCGCTAGATATCTATTATTTATGGTGTATTTATTCTCGTTGAATGAAGATTCGCGATGGTGCGGAATGAGTATTTTGACCTAGAGGTTCGAGTCCTCTTTGATACCTACCGTATCCTTTTAATCTTACGTAAGCTTACCGTACTCTCGTGTTTACATTTTCACTGTAGATTGCAGTGAATGGGTAGTCGATGGTTGGATGGAGTTATCACTTCATCCCATGAGGGAACAATCAAAGTCTACTTCGTGAATACTTCCAGTGGAAAAGCTGTACGTTCTTTTATTTTATTAATATTCAAATAATCAATTATATAGCTACCGTATTCTGTCTCAAAAAATGTACATTTTAATAGCATTTGCAGGTGGCCTATCCGCGTATCCATGACCGCAACCCAGGTGTGAGACTGGGCGCGTATGTCCGCGTGAGAGTGAGGTTAGTTGATGAATGACGTAGCGATGATAAATCGTTGTGGTAGGAAAATATCAATTAATACGCTTTTTAAATTACTGATAAGTTATGTTATTTAGTTCGTTCCAAATGACTTTACCTTTTTTACTTTTATGTTATTTCAGTCCTCCGCCTAAGGAAATGCTGAGTATGGAAGTGGAAGAGTTACAAGTGATTGATCGGCCTGTAGATCACGAAGTGAATGTGATGGGAGGGGAAGTCGAGGTGTGGTCCATTTATCAGCACTTTAGACAATAGACTTTCGTTCAGATCACTTGCAAAGCTACGTTTGATCGGCAATCCGACGGGTTAGTTACTGCTATTTAGTTGATCATAATAATGTCAGGAGATGGGTGATTCTTCATTCGAATATCTATTTTCAGATGGTTCATCTTCCATAATGAGTATCTCGGTCGATTGATGATGAGAAACGACGGAATCCATCTGAAGACTGGCTGTGAATATCGAGTCAAATGTCGAGAAGCCAAAAAGGAGTACGGTAAGTGGAATTACTTCCCTTCAGGTAAGAAAATCAATATCTGCAGACTTCTCCCCTCACGAAACGAATGCATTCTGGTGTATTACCAGTGTAATCGAGGCAATGTATACTCCTCGGAAATCGATGTCAGTCGATTCGACCCCCCAGGCATCCCTCTCACGGTACTCTGTGGAGAACGAGTGGACTACGGTAGGTTTTATATCTCGCGCATTTAATTGAATTAGTCTAAAGCTACTTCTGTGAGTACTGCAAGTAATAGTGTTCGAAACTGCTGCAGGTATGACTGTTTTCGCTCCCTTAGCGCCAATTACTGAAAAAAAAATTTACTCGTACTTTTTATTATCTCTTTTTTATCTACATTTACTCGTACAAAAAAGAAAAATGGGTCGGTACAAGATATCATTTGCTATCTCAGGTGATGATCACTGGTTCCCATTACAATAATTGGTTCGGTTCGTGCTCGGGCGCCGATATCATCAGAATACCGTACTCCCTCAATTTGCACGCTGGACCACTTGAAGTGGGAGCACTCTTTCGAATGAAATATGTGAAGAAAGAGGCCGGGCACTTCTATGCAGTCGAAATGGATCCAACCAGGATAACACGAAATGATTTCAAAGTTGAAACGCGAGCTGTGGGAATCGAGGTAAATAAGTGTAATATTTTATTACTCAAATTAAAATATTTTAAAAAAATAATCTAGAAAAAGCAACCGGCCTTATTCGGCCCCGGTCGCTTGTCGACGTAAAGTCCTCTTGATTCCGGTAGCAACTTTACCTTTACCTTTTTTAACCTAGAAAAAACTGAAAAATCAAAATTCAAGTGTATTTCGTCGATAAAATGTATTGCAGATGTGGTGCATCTCTCGAATTGTCTCGTCTAACAAATGTGGATTTGTTGTGTTCAATGACGTGATTGGAGACGCCATTCTACCTTCTTATAGAGTGGATAAAAGAGTGAGAGTCGGAGATTGGCTGGAGACTCTGTGCTATAGAGTCAGAAATAAAGGTGACGATGATGTGTTATCTCATTTATGAGTGTTGAAGTGACATTAGAGAGTAAGTTTAACTTTTGTCATATAGGGAAAGTGAAACGTACTCTATAATTTTCTTCTGTTTCAATAGCATCTAAACTAATATTCAGAAAATTTTTTTTAGATTTTTTTAGATACTAGATTTTTCTTTAAAAAAAATAAAGATGATGAACTTTTTTCTATTTCTTCACTGTCTTGTATCATAAAGATCTTTGTGCTTGATCATTCAGTAGTCATTGATCTCTCGGAATTACGTAATAAAACGAGTCAAAGGATGAACAAATGGCTGAACGTGAGGTATCTTCAGACCAGTTCACCGACTGGAGAGTGAGAACTACAAGAATAGCGAAATTGCAGAATGAATCGAGTGGCGATGGAGAAAGATTCATTACTGCTGAGGTAAGATAACTCATCCTATCTATCCAGTAAATACTCAAATTTAATACACTATAAATCGTTGTATTTTTCACGTTAGTGCATGCTCAAATAGATAAGTTATTACTAATAATTAGTCTGATTTGAGAAGGATCCGTCTATCAAATTCGCGACGAGTTGGGGTTCAAACAAGTTGAAAATGGAGGGATCGATGAGAGGAGAAGAAGAAGAAGAAGAAGTGACGTCAGAGAAGTGAGCCCATGGGATAAGTATTTGTATGAGAATATGAACGATCAGGAGTTGATGAATTGTATTGAAACTCCAGTTTGAAAATTCTGATCGAAATATTTGAAACGGGTCGTACTCTTTTTTTGTCGGGTTCCAAAGCGTAACCGTCGATTATTTCTTCTTTATTAGCCTTGCTACCTTTCTAAAATGATATTTTTTTTTAAATAAGTAAAATATTTAATTACATTTACAATATTGCAGGGTTGACAAGAAAAGAGCGGTTCTCGATATGATGCACTACTTCTTGTCGATTCCTTCTATTAGAAAGAAGTTTGTACATGATGGCTCTGCGAATAGGAATAAAGTATTAAGGATTCTAGAAAGAGATAGGAATCGAAGCAATCAGGCATAGGCAGCAATCAGGCATCCCTTACCACATTTACCTCCCCTTATCTTAGCGAATGCTGCAAGTTTTATCAGCTGTTTTTAAAAGTAGCATTGTGTTCTTTAGTAACACTGCCCTAGCAGTGTTCTCCTGTGAGCTCCAGCTCGAAGATCCTGTACTATTTTCCATTGATCTCATTCATATATTACTCCATAGCAAACAGGTCTTTTCTTGTGATTGTTGTAACGAGTCTATAACTCAGGAGTCAGAATCAAATCCTCTATTTATCTTGTAATATCCTCTCTAACACTATTGACGCTCTCATCTAGGAGCAACTAAACCTGTTTTTGATGTTATGATGAAGTTGTTATTATTGTAAATGGCATATCTGTATATTGGCGAGGTTCGCTTCCTCAATCTTATCTACCGTATCCCGTCTTTCCATACTACAGTAATCAATTTTTGTAGTGAATGGAGGCTCGATGGCTGGAAGGAGTGGTTACTGTACTCCACGAAGGAGCTAGCAAAGTTTACTTCGTGCATACTACCGAGGGGAAAGCCGTGAGTTAATTATTCTTTAACAAATCACGATAAGATTTTTTAAAACTTGGATAAATTAACATTACTGTGCAATCTTTCCAGATTGTTTTCCCATATATTCACGAACGTAATCCACTCGTGAAACTGGGCGCTTATGTTCGTGTGAGAGTGAGGTTAGTATTGATGTATTGATTACATCATGTTGCTTATGCAAAATTAGTTGTTTTTAATCTTAATATTTAAAAAAAATTCACTTGATATTTATTTTAGAAATATAATCTTGTATTTTTGCAGCCCACCACGTCGGCAGGGGAACAGTATGGAAGTGGAGAAGTTGGAAGTGGTGGAACACCCGGTAGATCATGAAGTGAATGTGATGAGAAGGGAAATTGAGGTACCCGTAGGATAGTTATTTTGAAGATCGAATGCTATTTAGATTACGTGCAATGTTGAGTTTGATGGACACGTCGGCGGGTAAGCTTATAAATTCATGATAGCATTATCGATCTAAAATCCTCTACTTACTTAACCTTGGTCTATTTTATATTGTTTTCGAACTGCTAAATGGGCACTTCCTGCAGGTTTCTCGTGTTTAAAGACGAGTATTTGGGTCGATTGATGATGAGGGACAATGGCGTTGAGATTAAGAGTGAATGTATCTATCGAGTGAACTGCAGAGAAGTGAGAAGAACTGACAGTGAGTCAACAATTTATTAGAAAAGAAAAAAATCGCGTTCTTTTTTTCTCATATTCGATAGTAGCAATGTGTATGTACTTGTTTTTTTGTTTGAGAAAAAAATCGAATTCGTTCACTTTCCATAAAATATCTCAAATTGCAGGAGTTGTATATGATGGGAAAAGAATATTCTGGTGGATTACGAATGTTATCGAGGAGATTTACCCACCTGAAGAATCAATTTCGTCGGTGTGATTTCACTAGATTCTAAAGTATCCTCATCCTCTCCTTCCACCTCACAGTACTCGATGGAAGACGAATGGACTACGGTATGTGTAATCTTTGATCTTTAGGCGTTCATAATTTAATAAAAGGGCAAAAAAGATATCTTTACATTTTTCTTGTTCGTTTCATACACCGTAGTTTAATAAATACATTCATTTTCAGGTGATGATTACTGGTTCTCACTGCGGTAGCTGGTACGGTGCATGCACGGACGCCGATCCGATCAGGGTACCGTATTTCCTTAATGTCCACGCCGGTCCAATAGTCAGAGGGACATTCTATCGAATGAAGTATGAGAAAAGAGAAGACGGACACTTCTATGCAATCGAGATGGATCCAATTCCTGTTGAACGAAGTGATTTCTGCTTCATTCACGCTCATTCAACCAGCATACAGGTTTTCTTTTTTTAAAGAATTATCTAATATAATAGAAGTATTTTTTAAATTATCTAATAGTAGTGATTTAAAAAAAAATTTATTGTAGAGTTATAATAATAAAGAATGCTGTAATGTAAGTACATCCAAGCAGTTTCGTGAAAGGCAATTTTATCTTGGTTTAGCCACATGAATTGAAAAGTGAGAATGCGAATGAATCACACCTAGGCAAGAATGACCACAAATTAAGGCTTTCATAGTTATTAAAAATATATGCTTAATCTTGAATTATAAATAATGATTGTAGATGTGGTGCTTTTCTCAAATCGTCGGCAAAGATTTCTCAAATCGTTGCCAAAATTTAGCTATCGATAACTGATTTTATTTGAGTTTCAGCCACACTTTTCATGAATTTACTTCCTTCGGGCAACTTTTAAATTTTCACTTTCTCATAGTTTGTGCACACCATTTCAGCGATTAAATAGAAACAGTATAAAATTTCCAGGGCCTAGCACGGCACTGAAATTTGCGTGCAAAATCGAAATTTGCAAATAACTAATTTGCATGAACAGCAATCAAAAAACTTCCGAAAGTAAAATATACTTGTATTTTGATGGGCTATCGATCGCGCTATTAATCGAGAAGATTCGTTGCGAATTGGCGAAAATGATTTGTGACGTCACAACTAGATATTTTCTTGCCCTGAGGCATAGACGCGTCATTGAGCTTCCTGAATGGCACAGTTGTAACCCTCCCGTAACACACTATTTTATAGTGTTGTCAGTTTCATATCGAATATTTGACCCAGTGCCAAGACTATGTTGACCCTGTCAGATAGTCTCTCATAAGAGGAGAATTTGAGGTTGAATGCGTACCCTTCGCGACGAAATGGGGTTCGAACAAGTGGGAATTCGAGGAGTCAATGAGAGGAGAAGAAGGAAAAGCTGTGAGGTAGGTCAATTAACCATTCTTCATCCATCTCATGCTTTGAGGTGGGTCGATCTCCAAAAATGTAGGCTATGGGAGTGGATCTTTTGATAACTTTTAGTTCATTTTTTCAAAGATTTCTCACAACTTATTCCTAAATCCCAGACGGTACGTGCGTATGTAAATGTTTATTCTTATTAATGTATTTTCCAACAAAAAAGTATTTTCCTTACTGGCACGCCCATCTTTATCATGTGAAATAAATAGTCAACTATTTCAGTGTGGACATGAAGAGATTTGTGCTCGACACTATGATTTATTTCCTCTCAATTCCTCCCATTCGAGAGAAATTCAGTGATAACAAGTCAACAGATGCACAAAAAGTGCTGCAGATTCTAGAAAGAGATAGAAAGACAACCAATTTGACGTAGTTTCCCTGTCCCCCTTTTGAATTCCTTCGATATTGCTAGTTTCATTGTCTGAGGAGCGTTCTTTTTGTTCATATGAGTGATTTCACATTTTAGAATATTCCTTTTCTCTCTGTACGGGTAGTTCAACAGGTCAGGAATGACACCGGTAAACAGGAGCTCCCTCCATTCTGAAATTTTGGTTGTTGTTTTAAAGCGACTCTTTTCTACGTTTATTCATAATGAAGCTACTGTTGTTTCTCTATTGAT
Source organism: Pristionchus fissidentatus (assembly GCA_036245785.1). Classification (NCBI taxonomy): domain Eukaryota; kingdom Metazoa; phylum Nematoda; class Chromadorea; order Rhabditida; family Neodiplogasteridae; genus Pristionchus; species Pristionchus fissidentatus. The sequence continues at coordinate 34,679,392 of BTSY01000004.1, forward strand.
GATGGTCTCTTGAGAGGTTTGAATCCTCGGTTTACCTGAATTCACAAATATTTCCGTAATTTTAAACTAATTAAATGTTGAGGAATGAGCGAGAGATGGTCGGACGGAGTGACGGTGGGATTCAGCGAGAGTAAGCATGGAACGGGCCGACTCTTCTTCATAAACACCCCACATGGAATCGCTGTCAGTTTATCGATTACTTTACTTGTTTTCCATCGGTTTATTTACATTTCACACTTCCGATATGAATGTTTAATCTTGAGGTGACGCACCCACGCCTTCACGACGGAAAAGGCCTGGACCTGGGCATGTACCTGCGAGTGCTCACCACGTGAGTACACTGTTGCGTAGTTATGACGCAAGATTGTATTATTCATGGGGGTCATGTTATTTATTTGCCTGCTCAATGAATATTAGTTAGTTTATGAATACTTAATTAATATTTTAGTAAATAAATTATTAATAATTACAGACCACCGAGACTCGGATCGCACAACATGGAGGTCGTCGATTTCGTATGGGCGCAGCGGCCTGCTGATCACGAGATTGGTGTGACGTGGAATAGAGTGAATGTGAGTGATGCCGCGTTTTGGAACCCCATTTATGGTATTGTACATTCACAAACACTCGACTAAAATATAAGTTTTAATATCCGAATTAGCTTTCAAAGATGCCAGGTTTCTAAATGCGGGTTGCAAAAAACGTCCTATCTAATTGAATTGGTATTTCATTGGATTGAGGACGGATGAATAGCATCTTGCAGGTCCAATGCAACGTCCATCTGGTGGCACACGAAAATGGGTAAGCAACTTTCCTAATTAGTTGTTAATTAATTTGTTTTTTTAAAATTGGAATTAACTAGGAGTGATTTTCGATCGAGCCAGGTGATCCTGTGTTTTCCAGCTGGTTCATCTTCAACAACACATATCTCGGTCTGCTTGGAATGCGGGAAGTGGGCGATTTGAGAGAGAAGAATCTGAGAACTGGCTGTGCATATCGAGTCATTTGTAGAAGGGAGAAGACGAATGATGGTGAGTTGAAGGAAGGACGGAAAAGAAGACAGATACCGTATCCCCCTCACTCACCGTATACCATTTCCTCTCAGGACTTCCCCAAAATGGCGATCCCATTCTGTGGGTCATCGAGGATATCGATTACGCTGATAGAGTGAGTCGCAATTTTTTCGTAGTGATGATGAAATACACCAAATTATGTAATTATGACGTAATTGCAGGAGACGGTGGTTGATGAGTGGTTCGTGGGCATAGTGACGAGATGCAAGGAACAGTTGGCTATTATTACCTCCTTTGATCTACCCACTGATTGCTTCCTCTACGATTGGAATAGAGGAGACCCGAGGCAAGTTTAGAATAAATCATAGAACCAATATAACTATTTTATTATTAAAAGTGCACCATACACTATGTTTCTGAATCATGCTACGAACAATAAAATTGTACTGAAACTTGACACGAAAGGGTACGGTAATGGACAATTTATGTCATAATATTTAATATTGATTGATTCAGTATCAGCCCGGATGATCTACTCAGTCGTTGGGTGCGATTTCAAGTTGACGATCGACGGGCCAACGATCACGGATTACGGTATCGAATCAGGGACAACTTCTCCGAGATCGAGTCACAATGTGAAACGCGCGTCAAGGAGAGACTCACTGAGGTACGGTAGCCACTCACTTTGCGATATATCAATTATCGACTGACTCAGATTCGAGTTAATTGTCGATACACGGGTGAGATGGAAGACTCGCGGCCTATTCTCCGGTCCTGGATTGGCTTTATTAGAGATCATGACGGAATAATCGATGAGAGAGATGGGGAGGGAGAATACGAATTCTGGGTGGTCAAACATCACAGGTAGTTAAATTTACCCTGGATACATTCATTGAATATGTGTCAATAATAGGAAAGTCTTCTTTATTTTCCATCAAAAAACTGAGAAAGTAATCGATAACTGAAGAGATACTGTACAGACTGAATCACACTGCTCGATGGAAACTGTCGATCTACGATAATGAGCCGGTGAAAATCGATAATCGAAGGGAGATGGAGCTGGAGCAGCGGGAGGAGAGGAGGTAAATAACTATACTGTAGTCGAATCGTATTTTAACATTTTTTTTTCAGATTCGATAATGACTCGTTGTCGAACTCAAGTGTGAATGAGGCCTCTTCTCACTACCAACCATCGACCTCACAGTACTCGGCTGAAGAGGAATGGACTACGGTAGGTGGATTACTGTAACTTGCAGACCTCGATTAACTTATGGGGATTCACTGATTTCCTTATTAGTTCTGCTGTGATCATCAATTCGTTATTTATTACTTCACAGTTAATATGATTGCTCCTCATACAACCATATTAACTTTGAAGGGTGCAAGAAACGGATGTCCGTTCCCACAGTCAATCGGCTTTATGCCATAATTGAAACGTTTCCTTCTCAGGTCATCTTGACTGGGGAGAGCAGTGGCGATTGGTTCGCGTCGTGCGGTCGCGAGGATATCGTAGTAATTCCTAAATGTCTCGTGGAATCCCTCGATCAGCCAAGAAGAGGCGATTTCTATCGAATCAAATTGGGTCGATTCGGATGCCAGAAGAGCAAAGCCGCCCAGTTGGATCCCTGCCCCATCCATCCCAAGGATTTCGAAGTGTGCAGAAATGAGGACATACCACTCATGGTTAGTATTTTAAATTCACACACAATCGTCCAAAAAAGTCCCGTTCCTAAACAACAGGCACGGCTGCGAGAGAGCATGATAAAGCAAGAGACACGCGGAGGCATAGAAAGAGAGTGCACCCAGCAGTAGTCCATTTCATGAACGTTTCATTTCAAAATTGTAGTACGGTGGCTGAGAATTTGGCAGGGATACTGTAGGCACTCCAGACCTACCTCAATGTCAGTGCATTGTTGCAGGTGTGGTGCTTCGCGAAGATAGTGAAGGGTGACTGTGGAGCGTTCACTCTGTTCAATGAGATACTGGGAGAGGCGACGTTCCATCGAAAATATGCAGCGAAATGTATGAAAGTGGGCGATGAGATAGAGGCACAGTACTATCGAGTGAGGAAGAGTGGTGAGTTGAAATGTACAGATGTCTGTTCGGTGCTGTGCATACCCTTCTGGCAGTCTCGCTTTCTCTGACTTATTAGCGGTATTACCGATCGAGTGCTCGAAATGCCGGAATACGAGCACTGAACCGCCATCCCTAGTAAATATAGTTAGTGAATTATTTAAATATATTAAATATTTAATATTCAGAGAACGCGACTCTTTGGATGGTGAGAATGACGAGAGTTTGCATGTCGAGAATAAAGACGTCACAGGAGGTGAGAAAGAGGGAGATTCGTGTTTCACGAGATTATTTCAATAATTGGCTTCTACAGAAAATCATTTCCGCAAGTCTCCATTACAATTAAGAACATGTTAATTGATATATTTATAAATATATACTTTCAGAATATTAATTGGTCGTCGACCGCTAATTCGATGGAGGAGGTTACGTTGGACAATCTGTGAGTTATTTGAAACAAGAAAAATGTCATCAAATTGTTTATTCATTTATGTATTTTATATTTATATGTTTTACAAGTAAGAATAGCGAATGATAGTTGAATGGTTGAGTGTGGAGAAGGACCGGCGGATCCTCGACATCATGCGACACTTCTTTAACATTCCCCAAGTTCTCTTGGCATTCGAGAAGAATTCGAATGAAACGATGAGAAAGATAGAGAGAATTCTAAGGAACGATCTACAGGAGATCAGTGTCGATACTTGAAACAACAGCATTACTTTATCGGTTACGGTACTCGCTTTGAGACTTTTATTTACTCATCAGGAACTCGTTTTCCGGTTGATTTTACTTAATATTTTGTAATAATTTCTTTGTAATTATGCACTTAAAATATTGAATTTCTAAAATTTTAGTGGCTGACAGATTCGAGGTTTGATACCCTCACTCATATTTCAATTTCATCTATGGTTTGGTTGGGATTGATTATTATTCGAGGGATGAGTAGGAAATGGTTGAATGGAGTGGTAGTGGGATACTGTGATGGATCAACAAGGAGGACATTCTTCGTCAATACGCGATGGGGCGTCGCGGTGAGAGCCAATTTATGTTAATTAGTTTATTTTACTAATTATTTTTAATTACTGATCTGGTAATAATTAAATGTCTACAGATACTCTTCCCCAGAGTGCATCGAGATCATCCCGATGTAAAACCAGGAGTCTATGTGCATGTTTTGACTGGGTCAGCTTTGCAGTATTTTCTAAACTTATTCACGGTTAACGTAGTAATACTTCCATCTATCATGATTATATTTCGTTCGAAGTGCATCAATTGCGCGTAATTTTATATATTTATTGTAGTCCCCCTCCGCAAAATCCGAAGAAGAGCATGGTGATCGAAGAGATGCGCATAATCGATAAACCAGCAGATCATGAAGTTTGCACCAAATCCATTGAGATCAAGGTACGTTTCAGAGTTACAACAGCCATTCCCAATCTCTTCATTGCACACGCCCTCTTCACGAGTCGGTAGCGAGAGAGCGTGGAAAATGAAGAGAGTCGGACTCGTTTTTTTTGTTGAAAAGTCTAATACCTTAATTTTATTTGGGTTTTCAGGTTTCCTGCTGTGCTTCCTTCATCATGTCTACGACAAGGTGCGGTACAGCAAAATAGAAATATCGATTGACTTCAATGAGAATATTGATTGATTTCAGTTGGCACATCTTGGAGAACGACTATCTCGGTCGACTAGCGATGCGAAGAGTCGAGAAAGATGAGAAGAAGTTTAAGAAGACAGTCATCTATCGAGTTGTCTGCAGAAGAGCCAGAGCAGAGGACCGTCAGTACCGTAATCTATTGTTATTTGTCCTACCGTAATCAGTTCGTATGAGTGCTGAATCAAGCAACGGGAAAGGAGTGATTAGTTCATTGGTGTTTCGGGTTATTTGACCCATCCTGAGTGACATAAATTTTATATCCAATTACTCTGTCTCTTCCTACCGCTTGCACTACCGTAATCACCTACCGTAACCACTTACCTTAACCACTTACCGTAATCACTCTCTTTTCCAGATGCTCCTCAGAGAGCGGAAGGCACGTATTGGGTGGTGGAGCGCGTGTGGGAAGTTGATTCAAGTAGCGAAGAAGTCATAGAGAATAAAGAAGAAAAGCCGAAGGTACGGTATTATATTCGTAATTATTAGTCACACTAAAAGGCAAAAACTAGCAACGTAACAATTATAATTACAATTCAAATGATTTGATTATTTATTTAGCCAGGGTAAGGGGTTTCGTGTAGATTTTAAGATATAGGAATAATCATCGAGAAATAATTATAATCAACGAAATAATCGATGTCAGGTGACTACTGTAGTCCAGCTCATGCGTATCCTTCTGGCTAATGAGGAATTACGAGAAATCTTTCTCAGGAAGGAGCCGACAAAATACAGAAGAGTCATGGACATTTGTTATTTATGATTGAGTAGTTAATTGCGATCGATAACTGTGTTATATACTGTAGCTGTCATATTCGAAGTATTCCTGTACAATATAGCAATATTGCACTCGGTTTTAGGAGAAATTTTCACAATATATTATCATCTGTTTTATAAAGAACGTTTTACCTGTCACCCCTTGTTGAAAGTCTATGTATAACGGTTGTTCGAACCGTGAAATATCTTATTCCTCTTGTTTCACGTTTATTTTTTGTGCATTTGCCTAGTACGGTGTGGTTACTGTAGCCAGCAATAATATTTAGATGCCGGCAGCAGTCGTTCTGCAGAGAGACGACACGCAAGTGTTGGTGAGTGACCACGGTAGATTACTGTATTTCAATTATCGATTATCAGGTTTGGTCGAGTTCCGAAGTGAAAGTGGAAACGTTGGATCCAAGTGATTGTCCGGCGAATATCTCTGTGGGAACTCCGATTGAACTGAAGTGAGCACATTTATCGATCTACAGTAATTTGCAATTTAAGAGATACAGTTGTCTACCGTATTATCCATTTGCAGAATCGATAGTCGCGGTCGTGTGGAAGAGTGCAGAGTAATCGATAAGCCACTCAAGGCGCAGGATGGGTGCAGGGTGAGTATCGATTGATTTCGAAATAAGTACGGTAGACGGGAAATACTTATTGATTATTTCGTTTCAGTTCCTGGATCTCTTCATTTTCACTAAGAAAGACACGGCATTCTCGATATATTTCGGGGCGGTTCCAGTCGATTCTGACTTTGTTGGATTCGATATGGACAGAAGCTATCTGCTCTATGCCACTTGGTAAGTCATTATTCGATAGGAAAGAATCTCTCGTAAAAGAAGTACGGTATAACAATACGTATAATTTGAGGGACCTTCGGATGAATTGAGTATTCGCCAACAGCAAACATCGAGAAGTTTTCCAGGAGGTGGAGCTGAGACCAAAAAGATCTGTGAAGCGGTGGGAATTCAGTTTAACCTAGTTTTTAGATAAATACGTGTTACAGTACGATGCATATATTCGATCGTCCGGTGGGCAAGAGACGAAGGAAATACAGAAAGTGGAAGTGAGTTGTTAGATGATCAGTGCAAATAAGGCGCAAAACAATAAATTCTAGATACATGATTTATGAAATATTTGTCATCTTCACTCAAGAAATATTTTTTGAAAGTTTCAGCCTAGCAAGAAAGATAAGCCTCTCGTGGCCATTTCTCCCATGGAAAGAAGAGAAGAACCGAAGAAAGTCGAGGAGAGACACTCAATGGCATCGAGAAGCTCGGTGAGTTGAAATATTGATTGGGACGAAAGTTATGGTATCGTCAACTACAGTAACCCCGTTCAGATTACATCTGGCATGGAATCACTGACGGTGGGAGAAGGCCAGAGAAAGGGCAATGACGATACTCAGTCGAATATTTCGAGTTTGAGAGGATCGGTAAGTATGCCTGTTCATTGGGGGAGATTATTACGGTAGTACGCAATCTACCGTATCCTTAATACAGGCTTCATCGAGACCCGAATCGACGAGAGAAATGGACAGAAGACCGATCGATCGTGAATCGGGGCCTACTTCGAGTAGAAGCAGTGATGTGTCGAGAGATTGTGAGTACTGTAATCAGGGAGAAGGACTACAGTAACATGCCTAATAGGAAATCAATATTCAGTTAACCAGAGTATACGGTATGTTTGCAGCTCAGAACAAGTCGAACGTGGGATGCGCCACAGCAAATTCTGCAGCGAGGGAGAAGGTGAGGGGTACGGTAGGCTGCAGTTATCGATCGATCGTCTCAGGTTCCTGAGAAGAGCGTCCCTCTTCGTCGCTACAAGGGAGTTGTTGTTGGGGCGAGAGAAGATGAGATATTTGTGGCATCAGGAGAACTGAAGAGAGACGCTATTATATACCAGAATCCAAATAAGAGGTACGATAAATAACTTTTTAATTTAATGCTGCGCTAATTTCTTCGGGGAAATTTACCCACCCAGAGGTGGAAAACTCGTATAACTCTGCTCAAACTGAACGAAATCACTTCAATCAAAAAGGAAAATGTTCCAAACGTGACTTGTAATCACTGTATCAAGTTTGGAAGCTGTAGCTTGTCTAGGAAAAAAGTTATGCAAAGGTGGACAAAACAGTTTTCCACTTTCCACCCATGAAATTTGCGCAGCATTAGTAGAGTACTAAGTAGATCATTTGCAATTGTAATCGTGCAAATTTTTCACGACCTCGTTTTTTATGGAATTTCTAGTCTAAATTTTTTTTTTTATTTCTTGTATTGCAGATTCCAGCCTGCTGAAGTGTTGGGAAAGTGGATAGAGTTCACAATCCAGCCATTGCCTCGTGATCCCGTTGATAAACTCAGAATCAATAACTACAGTAAGATCGAGCCTCTGTTCGAGACGAGACTCCTCAGAAACATGCCAGAGGTAAGTAATGCATGGTTCGGGACGAGATCACCGACCAACCAAAAATATTTTTAAAACCCCGTCAAATACAAGTTGCATTTTTTTTTCGAAAACTAGTCCCGAACAAACCCTGTTGAAATCTTTGGATTTTTGGCAAGTTTCTTAACGCGTTCCTTTTTGTCCCTAAACGTCCATCTTCCTGCACTGTACTAAACATCTAAACATGTGTCATTACGTGCCATTACCGTACGGTGTCTAAATTCAAGATTGGTTCATGTCTTTTCCCCCCTTCAGATTCGTGTTCCGCTTTCATTCTCTGGTGCAACGGAAGACGGTCGGCCTCTTCTTCAGTCAGAGATGGGATTTGTGGATGATGTCGACGGACAGATTTCCGTTAGTTTACGATTGCATCATCACTATTCAATTACCGTAATACGGCTAGCATACTGTATTGACGTTTGAAATTCAGGTCAATTATGATTGTATTTGTAGATGGATCGTGCATCTCACGGTCGCTACAGTGCTTGGATCGTTCGATACTTCAAGTGAGTCCCGCCTATTACTGCTGTATTGCATAGTGATGATGTCATGTGTTTTTAAATGCAATTATATAAGCACTTGAACACCACTTGTTTCAGAAATGGCCACGACGCTTGCTGGAGATTCTCCCGTGAAGATCCGAGAATCGTCAGAATGGATCAGGTATTTGAGGGCATAGATCAAAGATTACTGAGGGTTTATCGAAGTCAGTGATTCTCACGGTTCCATAAATTTAATGATTTACCTATAAAATACACTTCGCATACTTACTTTCTGATTTCGAAAACATGACCCTATCGCAACCAATAGTGACCCCCTAGCCCGAATTTAGGAAACTGCAAATTAAAAAAAACTGCAAAAAAAAATGCAAATTTGCAGAATCGTGAGACGGAGGGGAGAATGGCTATAGGAAGTGGAGGGGGAGGAGGAAGAAGAGGTGAAGAGCAGAGGGTGGAGGATACTGTACTGGATCATAATGTGAGTTAAAACATCTTTGAGGTTATAAGGAAGGGTTTCGATTTTGATAATACGGTGTTATGGTTACAGCATACTGTAGTGCATTTTTATCCGAGAAAACATACTGTATTCAGGAGAGGGAACTACGTGATATCATGAAATCGATAATTCTGGAGAATGACGAAATTCGACAGGCGCTCATTGATTCCGATAGAGCCCGATTCAATGAGATGTTCGATATTCTCATGGAGGATTAATAAACGACGTGCCACGTACTCACATGATACCTCATTGATTTTACAAACTGTTTTATAAGGTTACTTGGATACGCTTTTTTTAATCTCAAGCCCCTTGTACTATCGATTGTTTTACCGAATTGTCCATTGGTGCTGCTCTAGTGTTATAATATCCCCCTCTGCAGATCAAAAAGACAAGTAGTCAGGATTCAAATCAAACTGTTTCATTTCAAATTCCCGATCTTCAAAAATCACCATAATTTTGATTTATTAATTATTTCAAACGAAATCGTTGATTGTGAATAAAGATTTTTACCTGTGATTGATATTATCCCTATTTGGATGAATCGTGATGTGGTTTTTCATACCATCAAATATTTCGCGAATTTTCGTGTCAGTTTATGATGCTAGCTGGTGCCGTATACTAATGATTACTGTAGCCTACAATAATATTTAGATGCCGGCAGCAGTCGTTCTACAGAGAGACGACACGCAAGTGTTGGTGAGTGACCACGGTAGATTACTGTATTTCAATTATCGATTTTCAGGTTTGGTCAAGTTCCGAAGTCAAAGTGGAAACGTTGGATCCAAGTGATTGTCCGGCGAATATCTCTGTGGGAACTCCGATTGAACTGAAGTGAGCACATTTATCGATCTACTTATTCTACCGTAACCCTATTCCTACCGTATCATTATTGATCTTCAGGATTGACAGTCGCAGTCGAGTGGACGAGTGTAGAGCGATCGATAAACCACTCAAAGTGCAGAAGGGATGTATGGTGCGTATCGGTTTATTGTTGTACTGTATGAGTGTGTATTGATTGTTAGTTGTGAGATTTCGATATATGGAAATATTTATTTTTTGTTGGTTAAAAAAGTGGATTTTGAATATTGACTGATTTATCATATTTGTTTTCAGTTCCTGGATCTCTTCATTTTCCCTAAGAAAGACACGGCATTCTCGATATATTTCGGGGCGGTTCCAGTCGATTCTGACTTTGTTGGATTCGATATGGACAGAAGCTATCTGCTCTATGCCACTTGGTAGTTTTATTTTTTAAACAGTAACTAGCCGGGATGTGTTGAGGTTAAATACACTACGCTCTATGCGTACACTACGCTATATGCGTACACTACGCTCTATGCATAGTTCCGGGTGCAGGTTCGGTCCAGGGGGAGGGAGGTAACTGGCTCCAGGTTCGGTCCAGGGGAAGCTCGGTAACCTGCTGCAGGTATGGTCCATGGGGAGCTAAGTAACATACTTAAGATTCGGTCCAGGGGACCTCGGTAGCCTTTTTCAGGTACGGTTCAGGGGGGCCTCGGTACCTTCTTCAGGTACGGACCAGGGGGACCTCGGTAGCCTTCTTCAGGTACGGTTCAGGGGAACCTTGGTAGCCTTCCTCAGGTTCGGTCCAGGGGGAGTTTGGTAGCTTGCTGTAGGCTCGGTCCAGGGAGTAGAACTCAGTAGCCGGCTTCAAGATCGGTCCAGGGGGAGCTTAGTATGTTGGGGGAAATGCTCATCTCTAGAAAGAGTACTGGCTTATTCCGTTGCAAAAGACTCGTGAGGCTGAGTGCGATCGAAAAAAAGTTGCCACTACGCCACTTCGTGGCTCCGTTGCAACTTTTTTTTCGATCGCTCTCAGCCTCACGAGCCTTTCTCAACGGAAAAAACAGGATACCGTGTGTTGATTTCCATGGCGTGTTCAAACACGTTTGTGGCATCGCAAAACACTTTTCCAATGATTCCCTACGCTCGCCGGATCATTTGGAACCTTTACGAAATTTTCAATGTTGTCACGTTAAAACGTGTTAGAACACGTCCAGGCACGTTTCCGACATCGCAAAACACTGTTCCTGTGATCCCCCACGCCCTGCGAACCAATTGGGAACTTTTCGAAATTTTCGATTTTCCATGTTCTGCAAAACAGGTGAAAACGTGTTTCACCTTACTGAAGAACGTGCTAGAAGGGCATTTGACACTTGCGAAAAATGCGGCAAACGTTTTGCCCGCGGCGGGGTTCGAACCTGGGGATATCGGATTTGAATTCGAGCTCGCTACCGACTTAGCCATGAAATTATCGATGTTTCAAATATAAAAATCGATGTGTTTCGTGATGGGCTATCATATGCAAAAGGATCTGAGAATATTGCTCAACTTTGAAGAAAGTTATTCAGAAAAAAAGGTCCGTCACGCGGAAGGAAAAAAAACATACCAACAGACAGACATTTCAATTTTCTAGTAGTGGAGGAATATGTAAATTGACAAGTGCTTGGTGGTTACGGTATCTCGAAATATTTAATTTGAGGGACCTTCGATCGGATGAATTGAGTATTCGCCAACAGCAAACATCGAGAAGTTATCCCGGAAGTGGAGGAGAGACCAAACAGATCTGTGAAGCGGTCAGTTTTTAAAGCGTTTAATTATTTATAAGGTTGTAGAGGACTATGTAGCCCCATATTTCCATTTTTCTTGGAACTTCTGGGGTTTAAAAATTTATTTATGTAATGATTTAAATATTATTATTATATTGCAGTACGAAGCTTATCTTCGAGCTGAGCAAGAGAAGATTCTCATACAGACAATCGAAGTGAGTGGTTATTAGAAGTTCTTCTATCACCATTCTTTTTATGTGTCAGTGGTCACACGGAAATGCCGAGAATTGAAAATTTAAATGTAACCTGTTTATTGAAAATGAAACAAGAAAAAAAACTTCAGCGCAGCAAGAAGGACAAGCCTCTGGTGGCCATTTATCCTATGGAAAGAAGAGAAGAACCGAAGAAAGTCGATGAATCGATGACATCGACAAACTCGGTGAGTGGAAATATCGATTGGAAAGAAGATTACGGTATCAATGACTACAGTAACTCTGTTCAGGTAACATCTGGAATCGGATCGCTCACGATGAGGGATAGGCATATGAAACTGAACGACGATACTCTGTCGAACAACTCGAGGAGCTCGGTAGGAAATATTAATGATTGAAAGTGGAGGAGGCGTACCGTAGTCCCCACTCTATCATAATTCTATATATTTCTTAAATTATTTATTTGATACGCGAAAGGTGCAAGAGCAACTAAAGAAACGATAAATAATATTTTTTTCAAAATGAGATAATCTAGAATAAAAAAGGGATGATCTAAAGATACACTTCTATCAGGTGGAATCGAGACCCGAACCAGTGAAAGAAGTCGACAGAATGGAATACAAGAGATACAACGAGAGTCACTCAATGACATCCAGAAGCTCGGTATGTTATGATAGATAGATAGATATTTTTAAATGGTGAACATTTTATTTGAGTGAAGGTGGTTTAGGTTGGAAGAATAACGGACGGCGACAGATAGATTCATTGATAGATTGAAGAATCGAGTAGAAATAGGAATACGAAAGCTGTACCTTCAGTTTTGTAGGTGACGTCCGACAGAGAATCGATCACGATGAAAGAAGCGTATAGGAAGGATAATGACGACTCGCAATCGAATATTTCGAGTGTGAAAGGATCGGTGAGGATAGTTATTCATCGATCGATTTGACTACCGTAGTCCATGTTTTACCGTAGTTACTTTCAGATCGACTCGAGACCTGAGAAAGTGCTGCCAATGAGAGAAGTGGACAGAAAAACCGCCGAGAGAGAATCCAGACCCGCCGTGCGCAAAAGCAGTGATGTCACGAGAGATTGTGAGTGCTGTAGTCTGGAATAAGTATCGTAGCCAATAGTGGCATGTTATTGATTTGTGGTTATATTTGAATTCCAGTGAGACACTGTCCGCCCTTCGGCTCTGCCGTTTCCTCGTACCCTTCGGCGGAGGAGGAGTCTGTGTGGTACGGTAGCTTATTGATTATGTGAAGTTATTTTGACAGGTTTTTAGTTGATGTAAGCAGTGTTAATGCACATAATTAGTGTCGTTTAGGGTAAATGGGATCGTGACTGGAGAACACCAATCACACGAGGGAGATCTCAAGAAGTTCTTTGTATGGACTAATAAGGGATCCGCTGTGAGTAATCAGTGACGTCGCTGAATTTATCGATTTATTGATCTCTCCCCACAAGCTACCAGTGTCCACGACAATGGAGAAATACAAGAAAAGTTATTTTAAGAAAGGTGCTAATGAAGGGAATACTGAATTCTAATGCCCATGGTATATTTACGTATTGGCTGAAACCGCGTACTTGCTGGCAATAGAAATTTGAGTTTCAGATCGTTTACCCCCGAGTTCACGAGAAGCTACGACAGCCATTGAGAACGGGAGATTATGTCAAGGTCGAAATAAGGTACGGTATATGATATGAGGTGTACTGTAGACTATTATATATGGATTACACTAATTATGAACTCTACAGTAATCAATAAAATGCAGAAAGGGAGGAGGTTCTGTCAACTACGAAGTGGACGATCTCGTCGTGTCTCAGAAGATTCCAGTGGACCACGAGAGAAAGATCAAGAATGGAACACTCTTTGTGAGTTATCGATTATTCCTCTGCTATTTATCCAATTTATTGTATAATAGTTTCATTTAGATCACGTGTGACGTCACGTATCGCAATCGGTTGGTGGACGATCGCAAGGAGTGGTGAGTTATTTGTCGTTTTCTTTCAAATATTATTTTATTATTTTGACGAGAGAAGTTATGGAGAATATGTATAGAAAACTGAGAATGATGGATGGGAAGTGAATTTGAAGAACCATCAGTACAATGGGTAATGGGAGATGATTTAGTTAGCTAATGCAACACAAATCGTGCAGGTGGATCGCCGAGAATGAGTTTCTCGGGTTGATTGGAATTGAAAGGAAGAGCTCAGACGAAGAAATGATCGGAAGGAAGGCAACAACAACTGTAAAGCATCTCAAATCGGGCTTCTGTCTTGGTGAGTACGGTATCTTCTGTATAACTTATTCAAAATTATGAGTATTATTGAAAATTACCCATGCAAATCACTGGAAAGGTTGTAAAAAAGAAAAGAATTGTATGTCGAATACGGTTAGTGTGGTCTGCATTGCGGATGCGGTATTTTTTGCAGGTCTCGAGAAATCGAATGTGGGCTGGATCGCTGCAGATCTGCCGCCAGCGAAGAAAGTACGGTACATAGTTGATACGGTAAACTTACGGTAAATATCGATCGCCTTTCTCTAACAGGTCGCAGTACAGAACACCGGTCCTCGTCTCTACCAGGGAATGGTTACGAGAGTGACGGCAGATTGTCTCTTCGTCGCTTCGGGAGAACTGAAGGAAGACGCCATACTGTATCAGAGGTACGGTATTTATCGATTCGACAGACTATCACTATTGATAGCTTCGCGCAGTCCTAAATCAACAAGCGGGCGGGGATACATTACTTTGCAACTAATGAAAAATGCGTTACATGATTAGGAATCCCTAATTCATCAGAAAACATACGTATAATATGAAAATATAATATGCAATATACGGTATTATAATATTGTAAAATACAAATGTGACTATTACTATATTCCAGTCACGATCCGATGAGTGTCGTGGGAAAGTGGGTAGAATTCTCGATTCGTCAACAGCCGGGAGATCCAATTGACAGACATCGTATCGATTACTTCACGGAGATTATTATTCCTCCATTCGAGACGAGAATCAAGAGAGGATTGCCTGAGGTATTACTATTTTTAGATTATGGACTAGTGGTGCGTGTGCACTCTCTTTCTATACCTCGGCTTGTTTCTCTTGTTTTGACATGCTTACTCGCAGTCATATCTTTTATTTAGGAGCGGAACGTTATATTATTTAGGACGAGTTTGTGAATGTGTAATACACGGTATATTATATTGTATATTTGTTCCATTTTCGAGATTTTTTGTACATTAAAATTCTGTGGTCTGAAGAGATATGAATTTCTTTTTTTGGTTGTTTAAAATATCACTCAAAAATGTGCTAATTTAATGACTCATGCGAATTTTTATATAGGGAAATAATTAATTAGTGAATCAATATCAATCGATATTCCTTCTCAGATTCGTCTTCCTCTTTCTTACGGTGGCGCTGATGACGATGGTCGAGCACTTCTCCAGTCTGAGATGGGACTTGTGAGAGATGTCGACGGACTGATTCCCGTTAGTTTATGATTGCATCATCACTAGGCAATCTGTATCTGATTGATTCATCGCTCTCAATAGAAGTTCTCACAGTACCCAATCTTTGAATATTCAATAAAATATTGACCACTCACTAAAAATGTCCAAGCCTGTTGCTCCTCGGGCGTAGATCAATTATTATTTAGAGTGTCTGATCCATTGAGTCATCACTAGGCAATCCATTCATTATTGCAGATGGACCGCGACGCGCACGGCCAGTACACTGCGTGGATCATTCGATACTTCAAGTGAGTTGCGCTTTTTCCATTGCATAGGGATGATGCAATAGTTACAGTATTCCTTTCAGGCAGGGTCACATTGGTCGATGGAG
This sequence comes from Pristionchus fissidentatus, assembly GCA_036245785.1. Classification (NCBI taxonomy): domain Eukaryota; kingdom Metazoa; phylum Nematoda; class Chromadorea; order Rhabditida; family Neodiplogasteridae; genus Pristionchus; species Pristionchus fissidentatus. The sequence continues at coordinate 34,694,962 of BTSY01000004.1, forward strand.
ACTTTCGCGTGAAGATCCGAGAATTGTTAGAGTGAAGGAGGATTCCATGGTGAGTAAAATGTAGAGATCAAAGATCAAAATCGAACTAAAGATGAAAGATCAAAACTAAACTGAAAATTAAGATCAAAGTATATAGCCAAAGATTAAAGATCAATCAATTTTAAGAATCGTCGTGAGCCTTCTCCCGCTTCAGTGGAACGTCGTGAGATGGAAGAGGGAATGCTGAGAGAGGAAAGATTGGAGAGAATGAATAGAGGAAATGAAGGAGAAGGAGGAAGAAGAAGAGAGGAAAAGAGAGAAGAAGAGAAAAAGGAGGAGGAAGATGATGGACTCGACCCTAATGTGAGTATCGATTGAATGGATACGGTATTTCATTTATAAAATGATACGATCAAATAAAATTCCAAAATAAACGTGAGAGCACACAAAAGTTGTAAACAACGGAATGTTGTGGATTTTTGGTATGATCGTATCATTTAAAAAAATAATAGAAGGAGTAGTGTATTCAGGAGAGGGAGCTTCGGGGCATCATGAGATCGATAATACTGGAGAATGATGACATTCGATTCGCTCTCATCGCTGCCGATAGAGTCAGATTCAATGAGATGTTCAATATCGTCATGGCCGATTAGACTACGCCGACTTATCGATTACAATCTCTTCCAGTTATCGTATCTTTCCCAAATCATTATCATATTCTTTTTTATTTATTTTTAGTTCTCTAGGAAAGCATGATATCTCGAAATTTCCTATCGAATATAACAACTGAAGGTACCGTATGATTTTTCCCGTTGATTTTATTTATTTCCTTCTTTTGTTTTCGCTCATTAGCAGAACGAGCGCCAAATCTGTGAATCTATGACACTGTTCGATCGAGTACTTTCCCCCGAAGTCACTGTATTTCTACTTTGATCTAGGAATGGCTTCGCAAGAAATAACTCTCTTCATTACGCACACTCTCTCACCGTTCTGACATGATGAGGGCATTTCTTGCCAAGCCATCCCTACTTTGATCCTTGTTTAAGAATACTTACTATCTGGACTATAATCATAATCACAATATTTTATCGTTACATTCTAAATCAAATATCTAAATAGACAAATTTGACCCCTCCCCATTTCGGCTCACCTCTGAATAGTCCCCCATCATTTCATTCCGTTTTTCATCCGTAGAAGAGTGTGATAAAAATTTGACTAGATCTGATGTAATTTCGAGAGCTCATTAAATTTATCACGCCTTTCACAGTCGTTTTACTACCGGTAATAAGCCGAAATTCGGAAGAAAAAGCAGTAGGAATGTCTTTAAAATTTCTTGTGAATCGCTTTTCGATGCTGCTCGTGACTAAATGATACTCTGTCCTCATTAAAATTGCTCATTGCTTGACGTCAGCAGGAAGAAGAAAAAACTGGGCGATTATAATTAGGAGCGAAGTCTGTAAATCAATTATCACTGACTGATGCAAAGATCAAATATCAGTCATTTCGATTCGAGCCTTTTTCTTAATTTACCTTACTGTACCGCGTTTCCTCGTGACTTGCATAATCATAATAATAATAATAATAATTATTATTATTATTTCGAGCATTTTTTGTTATTTATTCTTTTGATCGTTTCAGTCGTTCAGATAACCAACTTCTTTTCAGAATGTAATTTATTCGGCGATATATTTCTGTTATGGTTCGTGAAACACTGTTGAACGTGGGGTGGAGTGGTAAGTGAAAGCGGGTCGATATGGTAGATACGATATGGTCGAGTATTACGGTAGTGAAATAATCGATATGGGGGTGGTAATCGATATGGGTCAAGAGGAGAGGGGGAATGGGTTCACGATTGACAATGGGGGTCATCACATGTACAGAACACTCGAGTCATCTCGAGTACGGTAGGCAAATTGGTCGTCGATCGATAAAATCAATCGATAATTCTCAGCTAGTAATCGTCTCGCGCAACTCAGTTCTTCCTCGGACGACGTCTTTCGTAGCAGGGAGCGTTTGCCTGCAAGAAAAGTCAGTTGTCGATCGGACTATAAATAAATACCGTACCTTGTGGGCGGGCATTTTGGAAATGTTCAGTAGCACTTCGCCGATGAATTGGGTCGCGCGCTCTCCGGCCTGAGGTTAGAGAGGGGATATCGACCGATACCAATGGCTACCGTATACCTCATCGGCAGTCTGCAGAACTTCCTCGTGGGAGACGACCACCGACGTGTCCGCGTCAAGGTTCGCACTGCAATTGCGTCATAACTATGCAATCCTTTGAAATTTATGTAGTGAGTGCAATTTCGACAAAACCTGTGCGTTTGGTGCGAACATGTTTCTGGGAGCTCACTGAATGGACTACGGTAAGTGGTCGATCGAGAACTGAATACTCACATGTTGGTGATGAGGGAGAAACCGAAGACGCGGATGCCGCACTGTCGGGCTACCGTAACCTGAATTATTGATCGATTATATATCTTTGATCTCTATCGACTCTTACCTCGTGGCAGGTGGACATTCCCAGGGCGTCGGCGCCGATGGTTTTGAAGAGGCGAACCTGCAAATAGGGTACTGTATCAGGACACACTGTCGATCGATCCTTTCTTCCAAAGTGGATTACTCTAGTTACATCATCACTATGCTGTAGTCTACCTCAGCGGGACTCTCGTACTGCGGTCCTCCACTCATCACGTAGACTCCCTCGGTGTAGGGCACACTCTGCTTGTCGGCTATCGTAGCCGCCATTCTCCTACAACGAAGGGCAAGGTTACGGTATTGCAATCGATGAGCGATCGCTACGAGTACAGTACTCTATCGAAAATGAATAGAAAAAAATTGAAGACGCTGCGGCCTGCTGTGGATTTTCCTCTTTCGATCGTCAGTTACAAAACTCCAATCGATAACCGTGATCTACCGTATACCTGAGTGTGAGATCGTAGCAATCGTGGACAGACACGAATCGAACTCCGAATCGATCGTCTGCGAGGCCGACGAGCGGCGAGTACCCTGCGAGTCCCGGCAGGAAGATGTGGTCCTGAAAAGGAGAAGGGTTACGATATCGATTGATTATCGATTGATTACCTTGATGATCATGAGGTCGCCGAATTTGGACTGGGCGTTGATTCCTCCGGCAGCATTGGAGACGATCATGGTGTGCATTCCGAGGAGATGCATGATTCTGACTGGAGTTGAACACTGAAATGAGAAGGAAGGGATTGATGAGATGAATGATTACGAATAATGAGAAAAGACGGGTTTACAAATCGAGCGACCAAAATTTGGATGTGCTTCACTCTTATTCTATCTACTAGTTCAAAACTCGCAATTATTAATTTGGTCGCAATTACTAATATAATCGAAGAAATATATATTTTGGTCAAAGGAAACTATATTGTCAATCATCATTTCTTTCATAGACAACGCATTTTCTCTTTTTTTTCCTGGAAAATTTTAAAAGAAAAAAAAACGTTCTCAATCAAAAATCATTGGCTTCCGTTGAATTGTGAATGACTCACTATGTTTGGATCTCTATTAGTTTTGGTGATAGACACCATAGTATCCAGTTTATTGCCTATTTCAGACACACTGTGATTTCTTGTTCCCCTTCTTAGACTCGTAAAACATCTTATCTCCCAGCAGTTTCGTGAGAATCGTCCATAAATCTGGCGGAGATGAGTAATTGAGACCAAAATCAACTTTGCCCCTATTACATATTCACCAACACTCCTTCGAAATAGTAAATGGTTCTGCTTCTAAACAACAGTTTTGGATGCGAGACAGTGTGACAAAGCAATCGAGGTATAGAAAGAGAGTGCGCACACCGGTAATTCATGCCATAAACAAATCATACTAAAATTGTAATACCATCAGTGTATCATTTCTTCTCCCTCTCATTCAATCTCCCCTCTCTCTTTCTCACTGTCTCCTCAATTCCCGCTCTTGTCCACGCAATTCGTGATTATGAGTGCATCAAGTGACATTTCTGTCTAAGATCAACACTATTTTTATCCGTGACAACGCTTTGCTAATCAACTCACTGTACAAAAGGATCGGTACAAGCGCACTAGAAAAGGGCATCAGACAATTCCGCCTAGACTCCGTTAAATTTAATCATATCCAAATCATTTAACAGCTATTTCCCTAACAATTTCCTTCCTCTTTCGTTGTATCGATAGCATTCTCCAATCCAAACTCCTCCTCTACCCCTATCATCGTGACCGGTAAATACCTCTGAATCCCGTCTTATCTTTGTCTCTCTTCCATTCTCTTCCACGACTCTTCTCTGTTATCTCTCTGTCTCTCTCTCTGTCTCTCTCTCTCTCTCTCTCTCTCTCTCTCTCTTTCTCTCTCTCTCTGTCTCTCCGTGCATATCATCATCAAACAACCGCCTTATCAAACGTTATGCGAGAGAGGCTTGAAAAGGTCCAAAGAGCGAAAGGCGATGAGCGCCAGCTAGGACACAATACATACACAATGCGTACCCACTAGCTGGCTGTTTTTATGCCTCAGTTTCTTATATCAGAGGACATGCAAATCTCAAACTTACATGTAGGGATGTCGGTTCGGTATTGGCTAAACTCTGGTTTTCTTAGTCTTATCAGCCGTAATCTTGATCTCTCGTCCAAAAATCCGTAAGACGATTACCGAACTTGTATCCCTACTTGATGCCTATGACACACTAGTGCCAATGACAACACCAATTCTCCCCGCAACTTTACAAATCATCCCATTTTAATCGCCTCATTTTAGTGTGGTCTAAAGCACAGTGCCATGATGAGAATTAGCATTATGACTTCATAGTTTCACAACATTTCTAGGTTCTAGTGCTAATCTCATGATCCGTACGAACCGAAAATTGCATCAGACTTGAAATTTAAAAATATAGGGAGGTTGATCTTGAATCGAGTGAAAACCCAAAGCAAATTTTACAATGAGTTGATTAAAATGACTGGACAGAACTCCGTGCGTCAAGTCATGGCGATATATTACTGATTTCGTCTTTGTATACAAAAGAAGAAACTTAATTAAAAATAGTAAAATATAAAACTGACGAGGGCTAGGTTCATTTCGTGTTCGTATGGGTGGAATCTTCCCTGCTGGCAGACAACCTTCATTCCGTGCAAGTAGCCGAACACCAAATTGCCCTGCAACAATTCCAATTCATCTTTCTTCTTCGTTTGATTCTTCAGTCGGATGAGAACTTAATGGATGAGACCACTTTTTTCACATTGTTATTTTTCCAAAGTTTGCAGAAAAATCCCTTTTCGAGTGATTTTCACACAAACTGGTCTTCTCAAGTAGTGATTAAAGAAAGAAAATCATATTATCGTACAAAATACTGATACTTACTAAGTAAGTGAGAATACTGGTATCATATCAATATCATATCACTACCGTATCCCCCAATCTTCCCTTTCCGTCGACATCATTCTAATCCTCTCACACTCTGTTTCTTCTTCTCACCTTGTGACCCTGCACCGACGGAATCGGGAATCCAGGAATCTTGTGGTAGGGAAGGACGAACTGAAGTTACTTAGTTAATTAGTTATTTAGCTAATTAGCCATTAAACGAATATATTATATATGACTGTTTTGCACCCCGACGTCTAAAAATAGGCACTTAGCCCTTTTTCAACTCTCTTCCTTCTCGAATTCCTTTGTTCTTTTTTGGCGACGATCGTTATTGTCAATCATGTCTGATCTCTGGTCATGAATTGCTATCATTCATCTCTCTCTCTCTCTCTCTCTCTCTCTCTCTCTCTCTTCCTCCTCTCGGATATCTTATCATTGAGTTCTAGTCTTTCCTACATGCGGTGTTACTCCTTTTCCGAGAATCTTCAAGGGTTATCACCAAATTGCTAGCGTGTCGCCATTGATAACGACAATTGGAATGAGGAGAGAGAGAGAGAGAGAGAGAGAGAGAGAGGGAGAGAGAGAGAAAGAGAAAGAGAAAGAGAAAGAGAAAGAGAAAGAGAAAGAGAAAGAGAGAGAGAGAGAGAATTGGCGGAAAATTGCTGATTCAATCACACACGGGTGATTGTTTGGTTGTATTACGACTGATTGATTGATAATAGAGTGGGACTGATATTGAATTGATATGAACAAGGAGGAGATGATGAGAGACTAATGGTTGATAGGGACCGATTCTCCCACCAGACACACGCGCCTCACACAAAAACAACGCCTCCGCATGAATTTAACGCCCGGAAATCGTACCTAAAATCATGTCCAGAATGCAAAAAATCGTATTTTTTCCAAATTTTTCTGGTGATAAACAAGTGTCGACCCCTCTCTTCTAATCGCATGCAATGATGGAAAAAACACCGCGACTAGACTGGCAAGATTTCGCCTCGTTTTGCATCATTCTGACTCCCACCGCGATTGTGCCAATCGATCGATAATTGCGTCGCTTACCGTATCCTGGAGGAGTGAGGCCATCGTGCCGAGACCCGATCCGCAGATGATTCCGATCTGAATCTGCTTGAATTCCTCGGGCAGCTGGTTCTTGATCGCCTCGTAGATGTCCAGAATGTCGTCAAAGTTGCGAGGGCTGAAGACGGGTTACGGTGAACGAATTACTGTAGCCGATTACGGTAGGATTACAGAATACGGGTCACTAAGTATTGTATCCCGTATACCGCGATGTTCCGGATCATATATACATACAATATGTTGTGCGGAACATAGGTTATGGTGCATCGCGTACTATAGTAGATTACGGTATGGTTACGATAGACGGGAGTTACTGTGTCTAAACAAATCAGCCTAAGGGACTACGGCATACGGGTTTACGGTCGGCCAACGTATTGCGGTGTTCGGGTTACGAACAACGGTAAGGTAAGAGGCTACGCATGCTATACGGCTTACAGTAGCCGACTACAGCAGGGTTACGGTAAGATTACGGTAAAACCCACTCGAAATGCTCGACGACGTGGGCGGAAGTGTTGTTGGGCGACATGATCTGAAATAAGGAATTATTAAAATGAAAAAAAAGTATTATAATTGGAAGGGGTTGAGGGGGGGGGCCTTCGCTTTACCGGACCAAGCAATTTATCTGGGAGTGAATGAGAAAATGGGTCATCAAACAAATCACTGAGATCACACAGAGAGATGATGAATGAGGGTCCTCGGGTTACTTGATCCGGTAAAGGGAAGTGAGAACGGTTACGGTAGGATTACGATAACTAATCCTACCGTAACTCTTCCCACTAAAAAGATTACGGTAGGGTTACGGTTTGAAGTGCCGGATGAACATAAGAATGTAGAGAGTGGAATGGGGGCATCCTACTGGGGAGGAACCATGGGACGACGACTGATTGTGGTGGACCTCTTATCTCTTCCAATTGACTCCTCTCTCTCTCTCTCTCTCCGCCCTCTCATCATAATTCTGATAAGAGGGGGGCAAAGGGGGAGACGAATGATAGAGGGTCACGTCTCCTCATCTAGTCACGAGGGGAGGAGAAGTAGAGTCGAAGAGCACTTTTTTAGATGGAGATTGAGCTTATCGAGCACTTTTCAGAACAAAAATGTCACGCGATTCATGAACCCGGAACTATTTTTTTCCTTTTTTTTGGGTTCCCAACGGAGGTTCCTAAAAATACTAACAATAAAACCATTTCGAACGTACATTTTCAGCGCTTCTGGTTTGTCGACTTTTGAAACAATCGCTGAACATCTGCATTACACTTCGGAGCTAACTTTGAGGTGACAAAATGGAGCGGAAACCGGGTCTTTTATAATGGGAATTGTGCAATTGCAATTTTGATGTTTTCAAAACCCATCGTGGGAAAATTGTGCACATGTAAAACTTTCAATTTGTATGCACCAAACAACGTATAGATCAAATGCAATCGTTTCTAGAACAAATTGCATGCACCCGTTTCAAATAATACACCGTAGATCACGCCGATCAAGGTAATACGAACAGTGATGCTCACGGCCCCTTTTATTGCCAATTGTAGATCGTGTTCGACCACCCGTACTCTATGCTACTGTAGTCGTGCGTCAGTGCTAACTGCGTAATAACTCGCGACACAATGTCTCGTGAGACGTGAACCGTGCGGGAAAATGAGTGAAAGGTGCTCTTGGCCGGTAGGAATAAATCACATGGGGACTATCAAATTGACGATCAACGTGAGAGCGGGTGGGAACTGTCTAAGTTGAACGAATTACCCAGTGAGTAGGAGAGAGAGAGAGGGGGGGGGGGGCGAAACTACCACACAATTATCAACTTCCGAGCGCGACGGTCATAGTTCACACCACACATAAAACCGCACGCCGACCAACCCTACTCGCACAGCAAATTTGCTAAAAAAAATAAGAAATTTACTTGCTTGGAAACGAATCGCAGGAAACTTCTTGCTTACATTTAAGCAAGTTTGTTTGCATACGGCAAATGATGAGAGGGAAGGTGAAAATTAGCAAAAGCGTGCACCGAGAGGGCGTAAACCCAGTACGTGAGAGAGATCGAGAGAAACTATCCCCATTTTAGCTACTCTCTGACCCCTTTCTGGAGGATTGGGATCATTTGAAATTGGCACAAATCGCGCGCACAATACAGAACTGAATCAGCGAGATTCTTTATAATTTCGCCCTTTCGTTCCACTCAACCGCCGAGTATTTCTACAAGGGAGGTTAATCTCATGCACAAACAATATCGGTCAAAGATACAAAAATCGCGGTAGTGCTCACAAAACATGCACTTTTGTAAATGAGAACGAGAAGGATAGTTTCCGGAGTATTTGATTTCATGGTTTTTTTTAAAAATCTAAAAAGTACTCTATCAGAAAACTTGAGCGGAATAGGGGGAAATGTACGACGAAGATACGGTGTCAGACTAACAATAATACTAAGAAAGGTAAAGGTAAAATTGACCCAGAATCGAGAGGACTTTACGTCGACAAGCGACTACTTTGCCTAAGCTCACAGAGATCACTGCTTTGCTAAAGTAGTATCTATTTGGAATATTTTCTATGGTCTAGTAGTTAGTAATTTCGAAAAAAACGATTTGGTAAATGGTTACGCGATGATGGTACATTTTCGAACTAATGCTTAGAATTTCGAAAATAATAGTTTCGAAATTTTCAGATTTCACGCGAACAGGTTCCCCCCCAGAAATGGTGGAATTTTTTATGGGGGTTTCTAACCGGAAGTTCTGAGACATCGTATCACTGCTTACACCACAGTCAAACAACTTCTAAGGGAAACTGGCGTAGTGAATTACAGAAAAAAGACAGAGGGCGCACCTTTCGGGTCAGTGAACACGGATCGAGTATTCTGAGGGAGTATCTACCAAGGGCAGTTTAACATCTTCCCCTGTTTCTCTCTCTCTCTCTCTCTCTCTCTCTCTCTCTCTCTCTCTTCTTTGCCCTCCTACTCCTTCTGATCTTATCGTGTGCCTCTGCGATTTTTTCAATGAAAAGTAGCAGCGTCTCGTAGTTTTTAGCGCGGCGCGACGAGAATTCGCAGACAACAGAAGAAGAAAAAGAAGAAGGAGAAGAAGAAGACGAAGGATGACGAAATGAAATGAGATCGATGGGTTCGGAAGAACTTTCTCACTACTGGGGACTATCCAATATGCAAAGTGAACTAGACTTTTGTATTAGATTTCTAGCAATGACCACGCAATGTCACCTTTGTTCGAAAGCAAAGAAAGATGAACATCGAAACAGAGATCAGCTACGAAAATGAATGACGAAGCGCTTTGTTCTTTTCATTTTATGCTAATCTTGTCGTCGTTTCTACTCACTGTAGATTGGATCACTCCTACCCAGAACACAGGGTTTTCTAGGGTGGTCTGAACCGGGAACATCTCAGAACGGGTACACATCGGGAACAGTACCCGATGTGTAACCGATACTTGGGAACGGTTCCGAACATTGTTTACCTTCCTCAATCGTGTCTCTTCTGCAGAATTCTTCTCCTTCTCTGCCGATGTTCTCTTTTCCTCCCTCTTTTCTACCTTTTCCTCCTCTTTCTTCTCCTCCTTCTTCTCTTCTTTCTTCTCTTCTTTCTTTTCTTCTTTCTTTTCTTCCTTCCTTTCTTCCTTCTTTTCCTCCATCTTTTTCACTTCAACAACCTTCTTCTTCGATTCGGCGTTTTTCGGAATTTGTGCGTGGCTCTGCAAAAAAATCAATAATTGTGCTAGTGTATCGACGATTTGTGTACCTTGGGGTCCTCATACTCGTAAGCCTCAGCACTGCTTCGCATACTGCACAGAGGATCCGAGTAAACGTCGAATCTGAAAGATGAAAAGTTACAGTAACCAGTTCGCTCGGTCAAGTTTTCTACCGTACTTCCGGTCCATTTTCTCCTCTTTCTTCGACAGCATCAGAGAAGACTTAATTGACGGCTCTTCGTCTTTCGTCGATGTCGTTGACAACTACAATTATATTAAGCAATCGATGAAACATAAATTCTACAGGCATATTCCACACTGTAGTCAGTAGTCAATTGTAGACGGAAATATTAGTAGTGGTAAAACGGCAATCTACGAAAGGCATCCTCAGGAAAGGGACGATAAAAGCTGCCAATTAAAATGCCTAACTCCCCTTCCCTGTAGAAGCCTAATATATTTCGTCGGTATCTACTCGGTTGAATGAAGTGTCACTATCATCGTTGAGACCAATGCTAAAACAAATGTGTTTTCTCCCTTCCGGTTTCTCAGCCCACATTGCGTGGGTTTCGATCAAAAGGCGTCATGAAATTTCTCGTTTCACCTCTCTCGACGAGTCACAATTCGACAAAAACATCCGCCACCTCCGCGCACCAAAATCCAACCCAGTTACACACCTTCTCATCAATCTCGTGGCGGGCACACTAATTCACCCAAACTATTTCAGTTTTATGCTCGAGATCAATTGACTAATCGTCACGCTTTCGCTGGAGAAGTAAACACGCCGATTGAGGAAATGACGAAATCGTTTAATTAGAGATAAAGTAGGGATCATGTTAATTAGCTGACCTCGGGTGCAGGTTTCTTCTTCTTGGTACTGGAGCTGCATAGGAAGAGAAAGGAGAAGGAGGAGAGGAAGAGGGGAGCGACCGCCCATAACATTGAGAGATGAGTAAAGTGAAGGGGTGAATGATCCCTCGCATTTCGAAATTCATCTCGATAATTAAGTTTGCGTTGTTTTCGATCTTTTCACTACGTGCAATTACTCTTGATTTGTTCGAAGAAAAGTATGTGTGAACAAAAGAAACAAAGATCTGTCCAATTATTTTAATTTTCACGCCCTTTTCTCTTGATTCAGGGCAGATTCTTGGAATGAAAGTCACGTCTATTATTGAAAGATGTGTGCTATTCCAGGACTCAATTTATGAGATATCCTACGTATCTCAGCCTTCTGATGATCTCGTTTGTTATCATGCTCAGTCAGGAATAATATCATTAACTTCACTTCATCTTTTCACTCTTTTTACCTTTAAGAACACATTTCTGACTGATATAACTACCCGATGAACTATCTTTGATGGACAGGCTTTTTACGTCATGGTTTCAGTCGATCTTTATTATGCCTATAGTAGTTGATTGAATTTTAGCAATGGTATATGAACACGATGACACATTACACAGCATCCAATTGGCATCATGTCAGAGCATCTCTAGTTGTCTGACCCTCTCGTTTGGTGCGCTCTCTAACCATCTCTTTCTTTCTCTAACCCATTCTCGCCAACTTTTTTCGAATGCTGTGCATTAGGGTGGCAAAGAAGAATTGTATGTTATATTTACGGCCATAACTTTGCAAGCTTCTCGTGGTCTGGTGGGTGGACAATCTGCTTCTGACAATTACAGAGCATCCGAGAGAGAGGCACGATGAGAACAAGTTAGAGAAAGAGGCAGTCATCGAGAGAGTGCACGAAACGAGAGAGGCAGACAACGAGGAAGGATCCATGTCGATGCCGTGAATTATCCTCCCCTGTTGTGCTCACTTCCTCTAGAAGGCAACTCCTCTCTTCTTTTTCTCTTTCTTCTCTCTTCTCGCCCGAGCTTATGGAAGGAATAATTTATCGCTAGCACGAATGTTTTACACAAATGGACTCCTGAGAGGCGTATTCAAATAGAGATGTGAGAAGGACGGATATGTACAGATATTGTGCTTAAATATTACAACACATGTAACGGAAAGGACTAAGTGAGTGTGTACCGTAAAATCAGTTAAAAACTGGAGAGAGTACTTTAGAAAAAGGGGGGAAAGGGACAACAGCATTTGATAAGCGGCACGTAACTAGCCTATTTTTTGATATCATATCAGATAGTTATTATCAAATACTGTTGATAAGATATAAAAAAATGTCACTACTCAAAGCTGTCAATTGCAATTTCCGGTTCACTTCCTGTCTTTGTACGGAAATCTGCCGGCATACGGCGAAGTGTTAATTGGAAATGTGGGCGTGGCAATCGGGACTCCGCCCAGTTGGGCGCCGGTGCCGGGAAAGATCCCAGTGCCTCCAAGGGCACCCGACATCGTCTGAGAGAACGTTGAAGGGAAGGTTTGAGGAAATCGTTCGATCGAAGATATCGAGTTCTGAAATGCTCCCTTCGTTTCATCGTTGATTTTCTGATCGAACCGTTTTATTTAATTTTTAATTGTCAATTTTTCTGCCATGGTACTAAACTGAATTCATTTTTAACGAGAGAACAAAGAGGTGCAGAGAGTTTGAACGTCTTTTCCTAGCATATGAGGTCATGTTTGGAATCACAGCATAAAAGTCAGTTGATGATACCGTACCATTCCCATTCCATTGAGTCCGTTCATTCCGTTTAGTCCATTCATTCCATTCATTCCTCCCAATCCGTTGTTCATTCCTCCTCCCATCAAACTCGCCAGCATGTCCTGATTGTTACCAGAGCACGAGCAATCCATCGATTGAGCCATAGCGATTAGAGAGGCTGCGATTGCATTAATATTGTTTTTTTTTTCGAAAAGAAATGACTCGGACATCAATACTTCCAGAAGAATCACACTCATGTATTACTACTGAAACATATTCCAATCTTACGATGATATCCTTCTTCAGAAGTAACTATTCCGTACCGTTCTGGAATGTTTTCGTGTCTATTTTGGACTCGCCGATTTGACTAGTCTAAGTCACCCTAAATAGTATCATAAATGACTCACTGAATTGCTCGAATCCGCTCTTTGCGATGCTCTGCCTGTTCACTTGCTCGGTCAGCTTTCGAACCTGCGCAGATTACGGTAATCTTCCGGGTTACGGTAATCGTGCAGGTTCTCCGGGCAGGACCGGACCCGCGGATTTGAACGATTACTCGAATGATTACGGTGCTATTCCGGCACTATTCCGTCATAAAATATCGCACGTAACCATTCTTTTTCATCGTTTTCTGGCCATAAAAACGGGGCATAGAACAACAATTTAACGACCAGAGTTCCATCAAACGTCGTTAAGTTATATCGTTTTCACGCAGCGGCGTATCCAAAACAATTTTGTGCCAAGAGATTGTGCGAAAGTGAGAGAGTCTAGAGGAAATGCTCTCTCATCTACACACACTCTCTCGGTTCTGTCAAAATTTGAACTATGACAGTTCTGTAAATGTTCGAAAACCGCGTGGGCGCAGAATTGTCGTTTTCGGTTGGCTAGTAATCTCCAAAAGCCAGAATCATTCATGGTTCGACAGTTTCCTCAACTTTCTCCACGTGACTTGCGATGCATACGAGACTTCTCTGCTTTTTCCGGTAGGATAACATTCATGCCAGAGTTCTCTTGAAGGTAGGAGCCAAAGATCAATCGTCACTATATCCTGTGGTTCTTTCCCATTCCCATTCCCTACTTGCAAATTTGCAATTTTTTAAATTATTTTTTTTAATTTGCAATTTTTCAATTATTTTTTCTTCTCTATTTCCCACCCACTTTTACAGTGTAATTCACTGTGGAGAACATGAGATTTATGAGATTCTGCAAATGAGACCAAACGAGCTGCTACAATAAGCAATAATGATACAGTAACCTTTAGACTACAGTAACCCTTCTCCCTTCTGCAAGCCCTTGCTCCTGCAGTTGTTGTCGATACAGTAATCCTAGACCACAGTACTTCTTAGGAGTCCTCGGCTACCGTACTCCCATTTCGCCCCACCTGTTCCTGTAGTTGTTGTATCTGCTGTTGTGCAGCAGCATTGGCGTCGGTGGGAGAGGGAGCGAGAATATTGGGCACTTTAGAGGCACACTTGCATGAGAAAGCGAAGGTGTCTGTAGATTCTATTGATTACATATTATCATATTGATTCGACGGGGACTACCGTATCTTTTATGGTGTTCTGTTTACGTTTTAGAACTATCTTTCGCCAGGTTGAATCGAGTTAGAACCAAATCCAAATGGTGGTCGCTCTTTGGGAAAAGTGCAAGCACAACAATTATTTTCGGTCTACGACTTTGATGCGTTAGTACTTCTGTACGTGAGACTTCACAGCCTCTCCCCCTCTCTCTCTCTCTCTCTCTCTCTCTCTCTTCCTTTTTCTCTCTCTTTCCACTCCGCCAGCTTCTTTCACGCTTCTCTTTAACTATTAGAGGAGACCATCGTCATCCCCCGTCCCACCACGCTCACACATACTTTATTATCGTACTTGGCCCTACTTTTCATGCTGTACAGTACTATTCGAAATATAATTTCTTCATATTTCAAACTTGCATATGAAAAAATTCCACTTCTACCGTACGCAATTAATTTTTTTGCTTCCGGAAATCCTTCTTTTTCTAGTCTCGGCCTTACTACAGCTGCAAATAATTCATCCTCGCTCACTTTCCTAATGAGAACTTGGAACGATCCATTGCCAAGATGAAATATCTCGCTGTTTTTTTGCATCCTTTGTTCCGCGATACAAAAAAGCACGAGACTCACTTCCACAGATTTGTTTCCCTCTATCTCACATGACAATAGGCGACCTACAAAAAGCGATCTCCGGGGAGACTTTTGCTCCCAGGGAAACTGCAACGACTTCAGAAAAAGTGTTATGAGAACCGATTCAGGTTCTTTATAGACACTTTTAAGCCTATTTTGTTAAAACATTGAAATTGGTATGTTTGCATTCAGTTACTTCTTTTCTCTTACTTCAAAAAAGTTTCCCTCCCTGTTAGTCGTCTGTTCT
The DNA here is from genome assembly GCA_036245785.1 of Pristionchus fissidentatus. Taxonomy (NCBI): domain Eukaryota; kingdom Metazoa; phylum Nematoda; class Chromadorea; order Rhabditida; family Neodiplogasteridae; genus Pristionchus; species Pristionchus fissidentatus. The sequence continues at coordinate 34,710,045 of BTSY01000004.1, forward strand.
CACATAACATTAATGTAATGCGTCCATGACATAAATACTTACACAAAGCGCTAATACTCCATGTCTTCCCGGAAAACATTCCGTCATTTTTTGCAATTACGGTTAACAGGTGTAACAACGGCTGTGTTTTTCCTTCTAACTTTTATCGCACTATTATTTATTACATTTCGTAGATAATTTCCTTTACCCATAGACAATAGGCACAGTCGCTACACTGATTCTCGAATGGGGTCGGGGCGGGTGCAGGTTTGGTACTAACCATACCCTCTGGTAGTCCCTATTCCTCTCTTTTCCTTATCAACCGTAATATAGACGTCCGAAAGCCCGTAACACGGCTACTGAACCTGCATCTATCGGGGCTATTTTTTTCGCACATTTTGTTTGTTTGTAAATAACTTACTTGTCATCATGGGATTGGTGAATTGGTTGTATCCTCCATTGCTTCCGAGTCCTCCAAGCATCTGTAACACATCATCGAGTTGGCGGCATGCCAAAAACGTTATTGTATGACTCTCTCGTTTCGCACACTCTCTCGATGATTCCCTCTTTCTCTTACTATTTCTCGCCGATACTCTTTCGGATGATGTGTGGAACTTTTCCGCGTCGATTTACTCCTTTTCGGGCACTTTTAACTATCAAAACAAGTCCTCCGCAGACAAAACAACACGAATCTCCTCGCATTTCTCTCTCATGAGAACCACTTTTTGTGTCGTATCTCATTTCTCGGAAGCTATCGTATCCGGTTTTGGATTTTTTGTCCGAATTCTGGGAAATGTCAAGGGTGGAGTACCTGATTCCCGTACAATCCGTTGTTTCTGATGTACAAACTGGGGTCGAGTTGCTCGCTTGTCACAACTTTTTCATCGCCTGCTGCAAAAACCTGCAAAATAGACAATTTGGGGTTTATTTATCTGCTCAAAAACGAAAAAAATGCGTCTTTTCAAGTCACATTCACTCTCATTTCTCCTTTAAAGGAGGATGAACACCACCGGTTCCTGCATGGAATTTTCTTAGCAACAGGTGTTTATACTGTAAGGAAAGGTTGAGGATAATAATCGTAAACTGAGTGCGCTGCTAAACACAGTGAGACTTTTGGCGACCTGTTCCTCCCCTTCCCTAATCCCTCGTTTGCATGTACTCTCTTCCCTCCCCCATCCCTCTTCCCTGTGGGGGACGAGGGAGGCGAGGGAAGAGAGTGCATGCAAACTCGAGAGGAGAGTAAAAGTTGATCGAGAGATTTGCTTACTCGCGCACGTGAGAGACCGCTCCCTCTACCGTAATCAGAACTTGACCCTGATTGTCCCTTAGCTATTGTAGTTTCTTTTCGCGCGCGTATCTCGGTTTAGAGGAAAGATTGAGATCTCAAATTTTGGATTTCTATTATAGTTCACATGAGAAAGCGATTAATGCCAACAAATCGATATTCTATTTTTCGTGTTCCTCCTCCTTTAACCGCCTAGGCAAAATGACGAGATCTCTACTGATATTTCAAACTCTTGACAGTCGCTCCAAAATCTCTTTGTTGGAGTTGTCTCAAGCAATGGCGTCATTTCTGACACGGGCATCTCTCAAATTTGATTCCCCCGAGGACTACATACTACAATCCTTTTTGCCCAATCCCTTTCATTCCCAGTTTCACATGCTTGTGACGACAAAAGCCTCTTTCTAATCATGGGTTCGAAATGTTGAGCGGGTTTCACTCAAACCATGAAATTACGACCCGTCAATTTCCCCATTCACCCCATAATTTTGGCGTTGTTACCACTCACAGCATTAGTCAGAAGCTACCTTGATGCTGTTCTGCCGCGGTTTCTGAGTTTCACGGCGTACTTAAGAGCAAAGTGAAACACGTAGAAGTAGTTCTCCCAAGATTTTGTGACAAATAATAGGTAGATCAAAAGTGGGTACCTGGGCGCCGAATAGAGCGGTTGCGAGTAGTATTCTTCTCATTGCGTATCACTTGTCGATCTCTCGTCTGTCTGGTTGTTCGACGGTCTTTATAGGGATTGCCCAATGGCCGCCTCTAATCTTTGAATGGCGGGTGGTTACCGGACACAGATTTAGGATTATCCCCTGCGGCAATAGAAGGGCCAGAAAGGGAAACGAATGGCGGATTGAGTCATGAGAGAGTAAAGAGCGGATATCTCCTCATTTCACACGCTAACTTCGCTGTCTGGTCTGTTAGAGAAGAGGGGAGGGGGGAAGCTCCAGGCATGAGTAGGCATGACTTGACATTGAAAGAGAAACGAGGAACTGTGAGGGATCTATTGAAGGGATCACTGTTACTCATCTATTCTATTTCCCTCTTCGTCCGCCTTATTAGAAGTTTGCGAATTGTGCATGTTACCACTTGCTATCACCGGAAGTTGTTTTATAAAAATCGATAATGGCCTTATCAGATCGATTATGCTGCTCCGACTGCTCTTTCTCGCCGCCCTCGCTGTGCTCTGCTCGATCTCACTCGCCCAGGAAGACGCGGACTACGGTAATTCAGTTCGCGATAGTCCAGAATACGGTAGGATACCGTCGAAAGTCAAAACATGCAAGAATACACTGCGAATCGTAGCATAACCAGAGCGGAAACGGCTATTTTTACGACCGAGACCCAGTTGGGAATTCGCGAAAACAGTGTCATTTTGCAGAAGTGCGACTACCCGAGAAGCGATTCCGAGGATGGTCCGAGTCAGTTCTACTCATATTTTTCACTGTCTAGGATTGATAATTGCACAATCTTTTTAGAAGGAAAAGCTAACGCGTGGCATCCGTATTTTACGGTGTCAATTGTACGGCGCCTCTTGGTACTTGTTACAATTTTTTTCAACATGTACGCTTACTTATTCTTTCTAAAAATTATTATGTATTCTAGTTATTAAAAAAATCATGTTGAGGGTGAATAGTGGTCTCTTCCTTCCCCGATCGGCCGGTCGAGTGGTCGGAATGGAGAAGAACAACCAGGAGAAGAGACAGGTTAGAATTGTACCATGAGCTACCGTAATCTGAATGTCTACAGTACCCATAGTTTAAAAAAAATCATTTCGGACTTTAAATTAGAAACGTTGTCCCGTGTCTTCAGCATTTCTATCCTACAGTATCCTATCGCACCTACAGTAACCCTGTCTCATCAGATGCGCTGGAACCGCCGGTACCTCGACTGCCTCTACTCCATGCGGGACAGCCAACTCTGCCAGGAGAAGATCTGATCTTTGATCTCTAATCCTTGATCTCTTTCTCAAGATCTTCCATCTCCCATCTCTATTCGTGTACCGCTCTCGTTTCTCGATCTCGACTTGTGTTGTAATTATGATGCAAGAATAATAAGTTGCAGTTTGACTAAATTGCCGGTCCATACTTCATACGAATCCGAAAGACAATTGTGCTTTATAAATCTGACCGCACAGTATCAAACTGTATCCCCCTGTCTACAGTATTCCTCCAACTTCTGTCCTACAGTATCGATATTATTTTGCGAAAAAAAACGACAAATCATAGTTCGATGCAACACTTTTATTCAGCTTATTTCTCAAGTGCTCTTCTTTTCCTCTTGACATTCCTCAATTTCCACAGCAATCTCCACTTTGTTCTCTTTATTGTTCGACAATTTCTTCAGTGACTTCAGTTTCGGCTTGCACTCAATCGTAGTCTGAACAACGATCAAAGATCATCGGGATGAATCCAAAGATAAAAAAATCAGACACTAATTTACTTTACCGGATCAGACAACCCGTGCTAATCGAGTGAGTTTCTCATTCATCATCTAACTGTGTATCATCTCACTCTATTACAACGGGGTACCTGATCCGAGGTAAAGTGAACCAATGCCGAATACAAAGATCAAAGATTAAACCTTTCCGGAAGGCAGCGTCTCGTTGGGTCGAATCATGATGTACGGCGGGATGTAGTCCTTCTGAAGGTGCGTGGTGTGGTTCGTGGTGTGGTTTGAGGCGTGCGCGGAGTGCGTCTTACCTGTTTCCAGAATGGGAAAGTGCAGAACGGAATTCCGTCGGCCATGATCATCTCTATGGAAGCGCCGCTGTTGGTCTTCGCCTGAAGTTGGATGAAAGTCAGTCATCGATAGACGATTCCCGTTCACTTACCGTACACTCAAAGTTGATCTTCTGCTCGCAGGCACTTTCATTCGTCGGCCGCACGTCTTTCTGTTCTTGCTCGTCGCTCATCGGGAAGAAGCCGAGGATCTACAGTACTTTAGGTAAGGGGGAATACTGTAGGCTATCGAGAATTGATCGGTTACTACTCAATACGCACCTTGACTAATCAATACGCACCTTGGTGAGACGGATAAGAATGCAGGGAGTGCCGCTGTTGTAACCCATGTACTCACTGCTGAAATTCAGGAGGATTACGGTATGTTATCAATAACTGATCGAATACCGTACCTGCTCGGGTCGCACAATGACACGGTGGTGTTTGGCAGTGTCGGGAGGGCGTCGCTCAATCCGAGTCTACAGTACTCCTCCGTTTCATTGCCCATCCACGTCCTCAATTTAGCGTCGTTCGGACACGACGTTTTCTGGATCTGCGAGGTGGCATTCGATGCCTCTGCAATGGAGATTGATCTTTGATCTTTAGTATTTGATGAGAACAACTCAACTATAATGGTGCTACTTCAGTGTTAGGACCAGCCAATCTCTACTCCCTTATTCTTTGGCTGGCCCCAAACACAGCAGTAGTGCCGCTACAGTAAACCAGATCCGTCAAATATTCCCTATAGTATCAGCCTCAATCGATAATTCGATGCACTCACTCGTCATAGTCACATTCTTCAATCGATTAACAAAGTCTTGGAAGGACGAAGTTTTGTTGGGGCAGAAGCGAATTTTAAACTTTTCCTTCGCGTTAACTGGCTCGAACATTATCGCTGCAAGGATCAAAGAAATCATAGATCAAAGCTCAAAGATCGCCCTCGAGAGATAAAATTATTCCCGAAGATGAACTTAATCCTTGAGAGATCAAAGACCATCTTACCGGGAACGCCTCCAATGAAGGACCCCTTTCCATAGTAGAGCGGTCGCTCGGAGGTCTGCGCAAAGACGAAATGGAGAAGACCCGCGGAAATGCCTGAAAATCAATATTTTGTTTTTAATTTCAGTATCCCACTAAAGAAAAACATACCAAAGAGGACGGTGAGCAGTATGCACAGGTGGATAATTGTGAGTACTGTAATGGACAAATGCAATCGATAACTGATACAGTACCCTAAGGTAGGTAAAGCTCACTCCAGTAGAGTCCCTTGTTGGTGCTGCTGAAGGGTCGAGCCTGGGCGGTGGGTCGGACGATTCGGTGCTGTGCTGCATCGGTGGAAGAGGGCGCTGCAGGTGCTGCAGGAGTCGCAGGACGTGCCGTCTTCGGACTAGTTGGGTCCTCCTTCACACTCTTCTTCGACTGAGTAGCCGTCGCATTCTTGTTCGACTTTGACGCTTCTTCGGATCCTGTAAGGGTTACGGTAGTTCGGTAGGTCAAATGCGCAACTCACCGCGAGAACTGTTAGAGGAGAGGAGAGGTTTCTTATCGGAAGCATTGTCCATGTTAGATGACGTTGATTACGCAAGAGTGAGAGAGAAAGAGAATGGTTGGATAGAGGACACCGACCACTCCCGAGTAAGAAAAGAATAGAAAGTGAGGAGAGGAAGAAGAGAATCGTCTGTCTGCCACTACCCTTGTGTCAAATTGATAAAATGATTATAAAATGCAAAGTAATGCTAAGCCCTTTGTAATATATTGATATTTCAAAGTAATTTGATCTTCTGATTTTCATTGTCGCTATTATATGAAGACCTCTCTGAACATCATAATTATCCTGAGGCAATTTAGTTAATCTGTGCTGTCTGACTCTTTTTTTCTTCAAAAACAATTAGCTGTTTCAATGCTTTGAGAGCGACATTTCAGTGAATCACTCTTATTTAGTTATACAGCTTTCCCCGAGTCAGTTCTATCATTATTCATTGTGATGCGGTTCTTGGCTGAAATCAAACTAGGCAGTTTTCAGGCTTTTCTTCCTCAAAAAGTACCATAATTCGAATCAGACATTCTTGCAGGATCATTGAAATATAATAAAGCATGCCGATTCCGCCCTGAAACTCTCGTGCCTTCTGCCCTTTTGTTCCTTTGCCTTTCCTTTCCTCTTTTATCCCAATTCAGCTGATCAAATAATCATCGAAAAAGCATGAAAAGCGATGGGAGAATCGACAGTGGTAGATTTCACTCTCCACCAAGCCGAAGAGACGAAGAGACACTATAGCTGATCTTTTTTTTTAATTTGTAACATTTCCAATAATGATTAATTTTTTCATTGACGCATTTCACTTCGTGTTGTGTTTTCGCCGTTTCGTAAAAAAACTGGAGCGGAATTAATCATCTGCTATGATTGATCTGAATTTAAATATTTTAAAACAATTTAATGTTCTCTAGAATGCCCTCCCTCCTCCTTCTCACTCTTCTTCCCATCTCACTCATGGCTCAGTTGGACCCAGCAGTTGCATTCATGCACGCCATAAAGCGACAGGTTATTTAATTATCATATTTTAATTTAATTTAAAATAATTATTATAAATATTGACATTTCAGGCACTGTACGTCTGCGGGACGTACCCCGATCAGTACTACTCAACCACACGTAAGTTTATTTCACCTGAAAATATGAGCGCAATTATCAATCTATCTATTTACACGCACGAGCAATACACCTATACTGAAACCACAGTTCGACTGTTATTAAGGGTTATCTCATTGGATTGAATCATTGGGAGATTGGACATTCGCTGTTTGGAAGAATGTAACTAGAGCTCCATCCGTTCGCGAGATATTTGCTCGGAACCGACAGGGACAACTTTCAAAGCATTTTTAAAAATTTTAAAATTGGGAATTGGAAGCTGTCGTTTCAGCATGCAACTCGGGCACTACCAATCAATGCACAAACGGGGGTCGATTTCTCGGAGTCGGCTGCTACTTTGACTATCAATGCACGCCTCACTCGGGCGGAGTTGCAGCTAAGTAAGCATTTCCGGAGTAATCGTCAGACCCTCTCCATTCTACACGCTCTCTCATCGGTCAGACAGTGAGAGAGAGCATGTGGAATGGGGAGAGCCAGACACTTGCTCCATTTCCGGTTGTAAATAGGCGCTTCCGGTTCAATTTTGAAATTGAAATCTCTGTTTCAGATGCGTCGGTGGTTGCTGCTGCACGGATCCCGGCAATGGAGGATCGAACACTCAAGGTGAGTGTCTTGAAATAATTGTATAAATCGAGCGTTCCTAAATAGCAGTGGTTATAACCATATTGAACTAACCGAGTAGCAAGCTCAATAACCGACAAACGATGTCAACATTCTTTCCCAGAGCGGGAAGTCTCCAACTTTCTTTACTCTGGAGATGATGTCTCCTGCTGAGAAGGCAGGCAAAATGTAAAGAGCTGTCAAGAGATAGTCAGAGGCTCTCAATTTGACCTGCTGTGTTAGCAGGAGCCAACATCTCCAGAGTAAGGGAAGTTGGAAACATCCCACTCTGAGTATGAAATACATTACTTCATCCCTATTCAATCAGGTTTCTGTCCATCCGGCCAGCAGACGTCGCAGGTGTCGTGTACGACCAATGCAGGCTGCACGACAGGGCAGACATGCAACAATGGAGTCTGCTGCACGACCAATGGACAGGAGTATAATAGTGAGTGCACAATCACAGAGAGAAGGGGCCAAGGACGTGTGGTAAAGTGAGAGGGACCAGTGAAATCCCTCCTGCTTCAAATACTATCTCGCCCATGATCCCTCTCCGTCTTTAATGGTTCATTCATTTATAGCGATCAAATTAGTGAGAGAAACAAGAAAGTCAATAATAACTACGCTGAAACCCCTCTACCCCTTCTTCTTTCATCCAGATGCCTGTGGCGGTCTCGATGTCAGGGCATAAAAAACACTGCGATATGGGACAAAATCTAATAACTCCAATTCTCCTTCAAATGCGTGTGGTGGTCACATTTTCATACGATAACCGCTTGGCATCGAAAAATCACTGCAAGAGTGAACAAAATGTAAAATAAACAAGTTGAAACTCCTCTCCCCCTTCCTATTTCATCCAGATGCGGTGGTATCGATTTACTATTTCTCATAAGATAATAGCTTGGCATCGAATTGATCCAGAATCGTGGGAAAAGAAAATAGTAAAGTTAATAGTAAAGTTGAAACCACAATTCCTCCAGATGCCTGCGGTGGTCTGGGTGGTCTCTCTGCGTGCAGGGCCAATCGTAACTGTGGTGCATTCTTCTGCTCCACTTCCAATTACTGTTGCGAGTGTCAATACGGAAGAAGCAGCGGATTGTGTGCTAATGTGAGCTATTCTAAATATTGATTACGTTTATTCAAGTGGTTAGGAATATTCGAGCATCAAAAAAGAAAGCCTGAAATAAATTAATTATCTAATATCAGGGTTGCCCTCAAGGTTACACGTGCTCTGCTAACGGCTACTGCTGCGCATCCTGCTCCAATGGTTCGATGATTGATCTTTTATTTCCGATGATAAATTACTGGGTCTCAAATCTCTAAGTATCGATTTACTTTTGTTCTGATCTCTAAGTATCGATTTATTCTTTGATCTCCAATTATCGATTGATTCTCGCAGGTCAAACTCCGTTCGGAGTGTGCCAGAACGGTCTCTGCCCTACAGGATTCACGTGCAACGCCGGCAATGTTTGCTGCAGGAATTAATATATTCGACGAAGAAAATCAATAATTCGTTTATCGATTTGTTATATCTGTAGATCATCGTTACTCGCTATTCACACTGCCCCTATAATTGATCCATTGTTATTACAATGATGAGCATGAATGCCTACTGTTCAGTCCTTTATCTGTTGCTCATGGTTTTGGAGAAAGCTTTACAATTTTTCATTGGATAGAATTGCTACTATAAAATATAACATTAGGATGAAGGTAGGGTATGTTATTTCAATTAATAATTACATTTTAACAATGAAATGAGGGTTCACACTGAATTTTGAATAATCCGAACGAATGTATGGTATAGCTGCAACACGAATGTACCGCGTTTATCTCGTAATTCCACACCTGGTCGATTTTCCAGAAAGGAGCGAAGGAGCATGCAAACGCGATCGATAACTTCCCCCACATTCTCTCTCGTCCCTAACCCCTTTCTGGAGAATTAATCACCGCTGTTAATGGGCATGTGCGAAACGACAACAATGCATTTTTTAAAAATTGTTCGAACAGTCAGTTTGCGATAGATTTCACTCCCGCTGCCCTCTTCTTCCATTGTTTTCGTCTGATCATTTGCTCATCGAGATTTATGGGGGAGATTTATGTCATTCACTCTCTCAGCTGACACGAACAACCAATTCTTCCCTCCCTCCTATCTCTCTCTCTCTCTCTCTCTCTCTCTCTCCACTTCTCGCAAACGATAAATCGATGGTGAAACTACGAATGTGCGCGATGGGGAGAGAGAAATGATTGAAGAGGAGAGGAGAGGAGTGTTCAGAGTGAAAGATACAAAAGAAGTGGCAGAGAAAGGGAGGAATTTGCGCCGCTCCGATAGAAAGTTCAGTACAATTGCGAGTCGACCAGAGTTCTCATCAATTTATCATTGTTCGCGATTGGTGTTGAGGGCGTTTCGCATGCTTTCTTTTGTTAAGCCCAGTTCTTTGTTATTTGTGCTTCGGCTAGATCTTTGAATAATTAATTTTAATTACGTAGAATATATTTTATTATTAATATTTTTAACTCAGATGCCGCAACCACAGATCGACAGCATACCACTCGTGGACTACTTCAAGAACCTCTTCCAGGTTTGAGTGTCGATTTTTTTATTCAAAAAAATGTCAATTTCAGTATGAGGTCGAATTCGCAGACGACAATAAGGAGTTTCGCTGCATGAGAGGCGCATTTCACGTGGTGGTTAGTTTTTCTCTCAATCGACAAATATATCAATATGTGATCGGACCAAACTTGATTGATATGCAACACATGAAACATAAATCAACCAGTTTTTTTAGTTCAAGCATGAATTGTAATGGGTTGATCTAATAAATGAGAAGATGATCTTTGAACTCTGTCGATAATATTTTGTTCAGAATGTCACCAAATGTCTCGTTGTTCTGGAATTCATCGGATTCGCCCTTTCCACCATGGTTCTTCTTCCCTGGTGAGCAATTGTTTCCTTTCTCATAGCCGACAAACTTTCATCCAAACAACAATGCAAAATTGAAGTGTGAATTCAATGCGGATCTGCTCTGAAGTTTGAATCATGGTATTGATTGGCTAACAAGAAAAAAGAAAATCAATAATTGTCAATTATATTCTGAATGGCATTCTGGCGAGTCTATGCTAATTCAGGAAGTTTTTGAGTGCGAAATAGGATGTAAAGGGGCGAGGATCTCACCATGAATTCAATTTTAGCACTTTGTCCAACACGTCGTGAATGTGCGTTGAAGTTGAATTCACTGTATTGATTGGCTGACAACAAATAATCAAAATCTCATTCTGTCATATCTAATATTCTCATCCTCTCATTGTCAGGTGTCTCCTCTGGTTGCTTCCCCATCTCCTTCTCATTCTCTTCACTATCTACTCTCTCAAGAGGGAACGACCGCGATTCATGTGGCCCATCATCATTTTCGCTGTAAGTTTCCAATTTTCCAAAAATGGGTCATTACGATTTCCAATGTGCAGTTGCGTCGTAAAATAAAAAAATCCAACGATCAAATAGTATGTAGAGAAGAAAAATTTAACCTAAACCGGTGTTTTTGGGGTTATTATTGATTGATTGCAATCGATATCTAATCGACAATCTTTGAGGGAACAGAGTTCTTCATCTGGTGTCTGGTAAGCGTCTTCTCCTTTGCTCTCGCCATCTTCTCCACTTCTTCTTTCCTCGGACTCTTCGGGCAGGGTACGTTGAACAGAATCCAGTTGGAACCATACCAAGAACATCTCTGGTATTCTGACCTACTTGTGTGGCGCGCTCTCTCGCTGTCAATCTCTTCCTCTATTCGTTATCGCAGACTCTCTTTCGAATGCTGTTCGTTGATGATCGGTCTTCGATAGATTTATTCCCAGAGGATACAGTAATCTCGCCCCACCACCCTGACCGAGGGCCGACCGTTTTAAAGAGGGAGGCGAGGAGCCTAAACTGAGGGAAGAGAGAGCGGAAGTGATGAGAACGAGTGATGTACTCGAGACGGGTTTGACAAGACTGGGGGAGAGGGGAGAGAGGAAGTGGGAACACTCTCAACCCCGTCTCGTGTAAAGCGCGCGCTCCCATGTCATCCTCGCTGCCAGTGTTGGAAACATCGCGAATTTCCTAGCAGGGCCTCATTCGAGACCCGGTGGACAATTTTTGGAGAACCCTTCTTAGAAGAGGGGTTACTATTACATAAGTTCTCATCACGCAGTGAGAGATATATTTCCTTGCCGATTTGAGCTATAAGTTGTGGATCATTATTCTCTGATCAAGCCTTTGATCTTTCAGAACACAAGCCAATAAAACTTAATTATTGCGTAATTCTGAGTAACGCGAATAGAAAGAGTGACCACACCTCTTGATTAGTGAAACAAGGAGGAAAGGGGGATTTGCGATCGAAGAATGATCGGTTTGGCATGTCAACAACGAATTAGTGATGATTGCGGGCAATATCGTTTGAGTACTGTTTCACTTTTTGGCGAATAGATTAGAACTATCGCTAAATCAGCAAACACAAACTACGTACTTTTGGCGGGAACAATTTTGAACGGCTCTCTTGCAAAATGCCAGTACACAGGCCAGCAGTAGGGCCGAATTATCGATTGAGTTCCCCTCCAATTTCAGGTCACCACGAGGACTTCTTTATAAAGATGTTCGTTGTGATCATCGTCAAAGCGCTGATACTCGTACTCGCCGCTTTTCTCTTCTGGCGATTCGCCGTCTTCCGATCTACGAGGTATCGATTAGTTGTACCGTACCCGGCGTTCTGGGCAAAATGCCAAAAGTGAATCGTGGTGAGATCATCGCCCATGGTATTTTTGAAGACTCTACCTGTCTGCCTCAATTGGCATAGACTAACCAGAACGCCGTGCCTTATCCGATTGATAAACGAAGCTACCGTACCTAATCGATATTCCGTTTAGAATCTACTTGGAGAAGAAGATGGACGGCGACTCTGCTCCTTCTACTGAAGAAGCGACGCCTCTTGAAAAGTTGATGACTCCCGTTTGAATTACATCAAATATAAAAAGAAGGTGAAAGGACGTTTTGGAACTTTTCCAAAATACGAATCATCACCAAAAAGACCCCGCAGTCCATCAAAATATCCTCATGCCAAATCTCAGGTTAATTGTTATGTGCCACAATAATGTTGTCGTGTAATCGCTGTTTGATAAAGAATCCTCATGAACACATTTCTTATCTCCTATTACTTTATTAGATTGCTCAACGAAACAAAACAAACAACGCAAAGATGGAGAAATGGGTGGTATGAGGAGGGGGGAGGTTTAACATTCGACAATTTAGTCATGGGATGTTATCAAACACGAGAAAACGCCAACTGAATTGATAAATCAAGAGGGTATTGATGCGACAGAATTTCTGGGGAAGAGAGAACATAAAAAATAGCTTACCAATCAGATTAGTAATGCTAATAAAAAATGGAAATGTCTTCCCTTTTTAAAGAGAGATATGGTTATGTTACAGTGATTGAAAAACGGGTCGGGGGAGGGGGAGGGGAAAGATGGGTAATGATGTAGAGATCTTCATGGGGGAAATACTGTCAGATCTTTTGTGAGCAAGAAAACGTCATGAGAGATACTAACAAAATGTCTATGATTGTCGATATTATGTAATTTTTTTCTGGAAAAAAATATGGTTTAAAGCTTGGAATAAAGCGGAAAAGATCGATTAGAATACCGAGGAAACTATGATAGAAATAGACAACAGTAGCAGAAAATACTTCAAATAACAACGGGATAGGGGATAGGAGAAGGAAATATTGCAGAGGGAAACAAAACTAGAATAAAACAGCGCGAACATTGATCAATAAATTAGATACGAGGGTGTGTTAACCAGACAGACTTCTGGGATATAACAAGAGAGAGGCCGGAAATGAGGAATCAGTCTACCGTACCTCAACAGATCTCAATCGATATTCAACTCTCGAAGAGGTCATCATCATCATCATTTAACATGTCGTTCTTCTTCTTTCCCGTCTTGAGCATCATCGATTCGTAGCCTTCAATCGAACAATCGATTCACTCTACCGTATCCCTACCATCAACTACCGTACCCACCTGATTCATGGCCACCAACTACCGTATCCATTCCATCAATAGTAGCAAACTAAGTAATGTACGGTAGTTGACGACTACTCCACATAACTAGTCGTCAACTACCGTACCCATTCATTCCATCAATAGTTGCTAACCATCGTAGCAAGTCGTCAACTACCGTACCCTATTCATTCATGGTTAACGTAACCCCACTGACCCTTGGGTAGACGAAGACGAGTGGCGTTACAGTAGCTGTTGAGGACGGCTATGCTCGCGTCAGGAATCTCCTCCAACACCAGCCACTCGTACTGCTTGCCTCCCGTGCCGGCGTGAGGAGCGAAGATCACCTGAACAATCACTGATCATTTATCATGCCAAACATTGATTAGTTTGTAGTATTATGAAGAAACATGATAATTACGCTGTCAGGGATAGGTGAAAAACAATATGCGAGTGAAATAAGTGTCACAGAGGGGCGTCACTTAACATAAATCGATCGATAGATACAGTACACTGCATACAATGTACATGAAAACTGATGTGTTCAGCTGACTTAACCTACTGGCACAACGGTTGGTCTATACCGCGTGATTAACGTTTAGCAGCATTGAGTTGGTCAACGAGTGAATTCGACTCGTTCCACAACAAATATCGATTTGATTTGTGATAATAAAAATAATGTGCAATAACTGACTCTGAAAAGGAAATCACACTTGCTCTTGTCAATTTCATCCCAATCCAAATTCTTCTTGTCCTCGATATCTCGACCATCTCGGACGTCGTCGATTCTGAGAGAGTTGCGTCATTACTAGGCAACTTACATAAAATATACCTGTCAACTAAATTACCCTACCCACGCGTGTACATTTAGGGTTGTCTATACGGAATACATTCCGCAATAAAATCAATTCCGCATCGATTTCTCCTCCCATTCCTTATTCCGCAATCAAGAAAGCCCGGTCATTTTTTGAATCGGTTATAATTGCGGAATTCCGCAATGAAGATAGTTGTTTTTTGAGTATTTGTGCGTGAGTTAGCGAGAAATCAACTGTTTAATATTACTTTTAATAAAAACAAACCGGCCCCTATTGTCTGTCTGTTTCTCGAGATGCGATGCATGGCAGCGCAACCGTATCCGAACATTTACTAGAGTGGAATGTCAAAAGGAAGGATGATTGCCGCGGTGCTTGCGAAATTCGGTGACTATTTGGATATTCATATCCAGTTCCCGAGATCAGTGCATGCATAATTCACTAATTCTTACTGCGACATTAAATAGAAAAAAGAGCAAAAAATTGTTGCAAATCGTGAGAATCGAACCCTTGGCCACCCAATTTGTAGGCTGAAGCATTACCTGCTGCGCCACAACGGTAATTGGTAAAAGAGCGACTCAAATCACTGACCCTAATTCGTTTCCGCAACTTTGCTTTTGGGTTACTGAAGCTCAGCTATTGTAGTCGGTGTTACTGTACTAGTGGTACGGTATACCTCTTAGCGTTCATCATACGATATCCTATTGATAAAGCATATTCTGATATTATTTTGGCTGTTAAAGGTTACCGGAATGATTAAGCCGGGCCAATGCGGAAAAATGAGTATTGCGGAATTCCGCAATCCTCATTCATTCCGCATACTTAATGAGGGCGATCGGCCGTTATGCGGAATGGCGCAAGGAATGGAATGAAATGGAGCCATTCCGTATTCCGTTTTGACATCCCTAGTGTACATACATATTTTATACATTCACACATCTATTTTCTTTAAATATTTAAATACGAAATGTAATAAACTAACTCGACATGGTTGACGATTCTCTCGAATTCCCATTCATCACTATCGGAATCCGAAGAAGAGGAGGAAGAGCGAGAATATCGACGAGAGTTCGACGTCGAACCAGACTGAATTCAGGTGCATTCTTTAAGAGACGATCTCTCTCTCTCCATCAATAACGTCAAAAAGGCAAAGGACGTATCGTTTTATAAATGATCAGTGCCATTCACTTTCGGTTCGCAAATATTACGTCATTATTAGTCAATCAGTTTTTCCTCACCGATGCCTTTCTGCCAGACTCCGCCGTCACTTTCTTCGTTTCCTTAGTTCTCCTCCGAGATTTGTCCTCTTTCTGACAAATTGACGGTGAATTACAGAAAAATTACAGAAACGAGAGAATAATTCTTGACCCTTAGTGCATTGTTATTTGAATCATTACGTCATCACTACGTAATCTCACCTCTTCCTTCCTCACTGGCTTCTTCTTCCTGGGAGTGTCATCGTCGCTCTGAAATATCAAGTTTCCATTTCTTCTTCTTTGGGTTTTGATAGATTACGTCATCACAATGCAATATCAACACAACCGACCTCACTGCTAATGCTTGAATCCCTTGAAGCCCTCTTGCTCGTCTTCTTCTTGTGAGCAGATGAGACTCTTTCGTCATCACTCTGCAATCATGCTTATATCGTAAGGATCGAATAAACGCTGGTACATTCAAAAAGTTGAAAATGAGTTTGACACAGTTTTGGGTAGCCATTAGGGTCCCTCACATGATAGCGTCGCGCTTTTTCTCCAGAGATCGATTTCCTCGACGATAGACGACGTCGAAGTTGGCGGGGGCAAGAAGGATGGCCTCTTTGGAGCTCTGTATCTTTCTTCAAAATGTGTATACCGGAAAATTTCCAATAGATGATCTGTGCAGGATCATCTGGAGAACAACTCTATGTAATTGGGACCACGATATCACCTAAACTAATTAGTCCAACTAATTAAAACTTTTAATTTTAATTGTGTTTTCGGGCCCAGGATAATCTCGGCGTCATTTGGTAGAGCTCGTCAAGACGAATCGAATGATATGCTGAACTATGTGATTCATTTTGCATCTCTGCCTTGCATGGCCGAAAAACTATTTCGCACAACCCCACGCGCGACCTCTTGTTGTGTGAGAGAGAGAGAGCGAGAGACGCGCCGTCCCACAGTTCATGTGTCCACGGGCTCTTCCCTCCATCTCCACAGCATCGCTCAGTCGGTAGCATGATAGCCCGTCTTTTTAAAAGTAGTGGGTTCAATTCCATTTTTCGTTCAGAAGTTTTGCACATTTGTTGCTGAGTCTCGATCGTCGTGTATTTGTTGAAGAGAGAGAAAGAGGGAATTAAGAATGAAAAACGACGAGCTCTAATAATGTGTTTCAAATATATTTTTTACGTTTGAATCAGGGGACGAACGAGACGTCCGTCATTTTCCTCTTTCGTGCACAAAATGCGGATCAGTGACCACTCAAACACCTCGGGTGTCAAGCGCTCATCCAGCTGTGCAATTTGTAAAAAAGTTCCAATTCAATAACAATGCCTATTGGGATTCATTATCAGCAAAAAAATGAGCAAAACTTCTGAACGAAAAATTAAATTGAACCCACTACTTTTGAAAAGACGGGCTATCATGCTACCGGCTGAGCTATGCTGTGGAGATGGAGGGAAGAGCCCGTGGACACATGAACTGTGGGACGGCGCGTCTCTCGCTCTCTCTCTCTCACACAACAAGAGGTCACGCGTGGGGTTGTGCGAAATAGTTTTTCGGCCATGCAAGGCAGAGATGCAAAAAAAAAGAATCACATAGTTCAGCATATCATTCGATTCGTCTTGACGAGCTCTACCAAATGACGCCGAGATGATCCTGGGCCCGAAAACACAATTAAAATTAAAAGTTTTAATTAGTTGGACTAATTAGTTTAGGTGATATCGTGGTCCCAATTACATAGAGTTGTTCTCCAGATGATCCTGCACAGATCATCTATTGGAAATTTTCCGGTATACACATTTTGAAGAAAGATACAGAGCTCCAAAGAGGCCATCCTTCTTGCCCCCGCCAACTTCGACGTCGTCTATCGTCGAGGAAATCGATCTCTGGAGAAAAAGCGCGACGCTATCATCTGAGGGACCCTAATGGCTACCCAAAACTGTGTCAAACTCATTTTCGACTTTTTGAATGTACCAGCGTTTATTCGATCCTTACGTGGCAGGCGTGATATAAGCATGATTGCAGAGTGATGACGAAAGAGTCTCATCTGCTCACAAGAAGAAGACGAGCAAGAGGGCTTCAAGGGATTCAAGCATTAGCAGTGAGGTCGGTTGTGTTGATATTGCATTGTGATGACGTAATCTGTCAAAACCCAAAGAAGAAGAAATGGAAACTTGATATTTCAGAGCGACGATGACACTCCCAGGAAGAAGAAGCCAGTGAGGAAGGAAGAGATGAGATTACGTAGTGATGACGTAATGATTCAAATAACAAGTTCACGCAATCTAATGTAAGAATATTCGGCACATTCAAACTCTCATTTGCCAGCTTACTTAGATACTACATAGAAGATTCATCTTCGTTGACCTTTGCCGAGTCGAACGGGAGGGGGGGGAGCAACTATCCAGTGACTGGGGGTGGCCATCTGCCGTTGTCCGCCGAAGCACGTGGCCGGCCCATCGATGCTTCGCCCGTTTGATGTAGTGTATCGGGCCTGTGAGGAGTTACTGCCAGACGCTTCTGCGGCCCCTGTTCTGGTGCATCATGTGCAGATTCTTGCCTATCAACGATCTCTAGAGTGCTCTGTGTCGTGTCTGCATGTAGGAAGTCATTGAATTCGAGAGAGGCCACGACTCGGCAGAGTAGCACAGATAGGGAAGGAGGTGAGAGTCAAAAAAAAACATTGATCGGCGCCCTTCATCATGGATGTGACTTTTCTGATGCTCCCGTAGGAAGTCCAGGCTACCTCCTTCCTCCTTCTCAGTCCCGTGTCGGTGGAGCCGTCGTCTCGTAGCTCTCTTCCTTGAGCTGCAAGCGTCTGTCTCCACAAGGGTTATCTCCGTGAAAAGCGGTAACTGGGCCTGGGCACCATGCGTTCCTCATAAGTTGTGTCTACTTCCTGTTGATCGTTAGCACGATCGAATCTCCTGCTTTCGCCAGTTCTGTCAGCATCCTCTCCAGCGATGATCTGTCGGAGCCGAGCAGAACGGTGTCGTCCACAAATCGTAGATGTGAGAGGCGCTTCCCATTGATGCAGAATCCTTCCATCTCCCAGTCGAGGTTTCACATGCACTCCTCGAGTGCCGCTGTAAACAGCTACGATGCGATTGTCTCTCTTTAGCGAACTCCTTTGCCGATCGGAACGCGGCCTTCTTCCGTCGAACGGCTTCATCTCGGTATAGAGCTTCGAGACACTGCACGTACGAGGGATCCACTACAGCGCGAGAGAGGTCATTGAGGATAGTCATGACTTCAACGGAATCGAACGCCTTACAGTAATCGACAAAGACGAGACCGAGAGGCAGGCGGAACTCCCGATAGAACTCGATAACGGTGGAGACCGCGTGGATGTGGTCGAGGCAACGGAATCCTCGTTTGAATTTATCTTGTTCCTCGGATTGAGCCTCGTCCAGAGTTTTCTCTATTCTCGTCACCAGTATCGTAGTGAAGATCTTATGCGGGGATTGAGAGAAGGGAATGGGACGGTAGTTGTCGAGGCAAGAGCTTTCTCCCCTCTTGTGGATGAGGACAGAGTTGGCGTATTTCCGAAGGAGGAATGGAAAATCGGCCATCGGTTGGATCTGGGGGGCAACGCGGGATTGATTTCTCAGATCGGAATGGATCGGTGTAGAACTCCTTCACGCGTTACCAGCTCTACTGTTAATGGCTGTGCCTGCTCTGTCAAGAACTGCGTCCATTGGAGCACGGTCATTCGACAACTCTTGCATCGTCTTCTTAGGAGAGCGTCGGGCTTCTGCTGTCCTCAGGAGTGCTGTACTCATGTGGTCCTTGATATCCCTATCCACGAAACTTTTCCATGATGGTACTGTCGGGATGACTGCAACTGTTCTCCTCTCCTCTTGATCCAGAACTTGGAGGCCTCGGATAATAGGAGGGAGGGACCTCCGCTAATCTCGCGCATTCCGTCAGACCGAAGCAGATGAAAACGTAATATCTGGATGGGTCGTGGTTCCATCTCCATGGGTATCTCCGCATGATAGCCTCGTAGAGAAGAAGATCGAGGACCGACCGGGGCTTCTGGCGTCTTATGTATCTCTCTTATGTATCAATGCGCATGCGTGAACATAAACGTCGGTGGTCGGAGTAATAATCGAATTCTTCGACAAAAGATACATCCTGCTGCAGGATTCCTGCAACATCCATCGCCGGTTGACGATCACATGATCTAATTCGAAACGCGCTTTTCCTCGTGCTTGTTCCCAGGTCTCACGAGAGATCAACTTCTTGTCAAAAAAAATTTCCGGGAAGGAGCGAGTGTAGGAGGAGATCGAAGAGATCGTCAGGGTGAGGGTCTATCGGAAGCGCCCAGTGCAAAAAGCTCCGTCTTTTCTCCTTAAACCTTTAAACCAAGGATAACTTTGGCTCCATCGTGAAAGGCCGTCTCTAGGAGAGTGCGGGACTTGGTCTCTTGCAAATAAAGCACATCATATCGAATATCGGTAAGTGAGTTATGGAGTGCCTTGGATTACCCACCCTGTCCGAAGCGATCGGGGGGAGGGGGGTTCGCCCATACTTGCAGCTTGTCAGACTGCGGCGTACTATGTTTGATGTACTTTAACCTCTCCCTGTCCCATTTAAACAGAGTGTGAAACTTAAGTCTTAAGAGTGTTGATGCGCCGAGCCGAAGCAAGAGGCAGACATCGCACACTCTGCAGCCTCTCTATTCCTATTACATCATCACTACTCAAATCACTTTCTTCTTCTCCTTCTCGTCAACTCTCTTCGAATTCAGCTGCACACGGTTCTTCGCCCATTTGGTGTAACGTATTTGCTCAGAGAGGAGTGACTGCCTGTGGGCGTCCGAGCTGCGGCGCTTATTCTGGTACATCGCACACAGATTCGTTCCTATCAACGGTCTCACAAGTTTTATGTGTGTGGTCTGCATGTTCAATCAATCAATCAATCAATCAATCATTTATCATGCCAAAAGTCGTTGATTGAAAATATATATATAATATGTGAGCAAGGGTAAGTGAACACGATAGGTACGATGTCACAACAGGGTGACAAAGTGAGAAAAAAAATCTAGATTCTTAAATTAAGCTATTTTAATAATACGGATAGTAATCAATAGGAATATGAACACGGCATCTCATCATAAATAAGTCTCGATTCTGTGAGATAACTATGTTGTGGGGGATACTATTCCAAGTTTTTACAATACGATTTGGAAGGAAAAGGTGAAAAAAAGAAGAGGAGGAACGGTGCTTACGCAATTGAAACATATTGTTACGTCTTGCACGGGGAGGAGCTATACAGAGAAACGAGGGCAATCCAATGTCTACATCATTATGTACAACTTTATATATGAAAGCAAGGTCAATCAAATTTCGACGATATTCTAGAGGCTCTAAACTGAGTAGTTGTAACCTATCGGGATACAATCGGTACTCGATACCACATTTATAAAGCACTCGCTCAGAATAATTACGGAGAACTTTTTCGATTTCGAAGCACGTTTTTCTATCATGGGGTGACCATAGTTCGGAACAGGATTCGAGCACAGGACGGACGTAAGCTGCGAAAAGTCGAGCGTAGAGAAGGGGGTTTTTGGTGAGAAAGGTGCGGAGTATGTATGAACAGCGAGCACGTGCTTTAGATATCTTTAGGCTAATATGGGGGGAGAAGTCTAGTGTATTGGTGTAGGTTATACCTAGGTCTTTAAATTCGGTCACAACAGGCAGTTTTGTTTTGTTCATAGAGAATTGGACAGGAGGATGAGAAGAGCCAATGAGCATGGTTTCTGTTTTAAAGAGGGATACTGTAGTCAGTAGACCAAGTGTAAAGGAGATCAAGGGCAGATTGCAAAGAGGCAGGATCAGAATATGTCCATAGTTTGACATCATCAGCATAGAGAACACAGTGTACATTAGGAGGGAGTATTGAGGGTAGATCACTGATGTAAAGAGAGATTGAATATGAACTGAATCCGAGAGAGGTCATGACTCGGCAGCGCATAGGTCAAAAAGTGGGCAGATTTCGGCATAACCTGCCCGCCAAAGGCGGGCGCGAAAAATAAATGCCTGATCAAGTAGACCACTAAAAACGAAACCTGCCCGGCAGGGTATCATTAAACACCCCCGAAAAGTAGAAATCTGTTAGATCATCAAAAAATCGAAAACCTGCCCGACGAGTCTTCCATGCTACTATACTTTTTGACCTCTGCGGCAGCGTATCACAGAACGGGAAGGACGTGCGAGTCGAAGAGCGATGAGCGGGGCTTGGCATGGATGTGACTTCTCTGAAGATCCCGTAGGCATCCCAGGCTGTTGTCTTCCTTCTTCTCAGTTGCGCCTCGATAGATCCGTCTCCTCGTAGATTTCTTATATTTTATCGACGCCCGAGAGCGCAACGAGATACGAACATAGATAAATGTGAAAATCGATAATATTCTCCTTCTAGGGAGTATGAAATGTGAATGATGGAGTGGGTGGGCTGTAGGAAGAGTAGATCAATCGTCATGATACCATCTGTCATCGTCTGGTCGTTGGAGGGATACCGAGGAAGAGGACTCGGGACGACCAGGTTGACTCTGCTCCGGGACCATTCTGAAGGATCTCTAAAGGGGTAGAGTGGAGAGGGGGGAGGGGTGGTTTCTGTCAGTATCCTCTCCAGCGATGCTGTGTCGGAACCGAGCAGAACGATAAAGGTAAAGGTAAAGGTGCTAGGGCTTCTATACGCAAGGCGGTCTCGACTATGAACACGATTTACCAATCACTGCCAACATTTCTTAACCATCGTTTAGTGAATCTGCAAGTTCAATTCAATTCGATTCTTTATGGCATCAGGCGATAACGCTATCTGGTAACGATGTGGTTTCAGATCAAGATAATTCTTCTCAGTATCGATGGATCATATCGGTTGGGGTCGAGGTAGAGGATCGGTCTTCTTCCCATTCACAAACCATTTCCTTTGAAGTTGCTGGAGGAATAGACGAGATCTTTCTTATGACCATGAATGTAGGAAGAAAGGGGAGGTTGCGTGAGGCTGAATGTAGTCCTGACGAACGGGTGGCGCGTCCTTCTTGCACTTGAGTCCACCAAGCTCGAAGCGTCAATCAAATTGAAAATTAACGAAACTGGATTCTGAGTAGCCAACATCAAACGGTCATACCCAACCATGGTGACCAGGCCGGCTAGGACGGGGATTCCGATCTTGTCGAGTCGCTGGTAGAGAGACGAGGGGGTCCAGGGAACTAGGGAAGTCCCCTCTCCATCAGAGCAAAATGGAGAGGGGTCGCTCGCGACGACTGACAGAAACGAGAAACGTCGCCCGAAATCGGAGATGCGAGAGGCGCTTACCATTGATGCAGATTCTTTTCATCTCCCAGTCGAGGTCTCGCATTCAATCCTCCGTTATCTTATCAACCTCCATATATGAGGCCGATTGCGTAATTGTCGAACAAACTTCAACACAGCTCGGTACAGACGAAAAGTCCATGTCTGAGGAAACAGAGGTTTTCGGTACTATTTGAACTGCTGATCAAAGTGGTGTAGTCTCATGATATGCAAATTCATCCGGAGCTCGATCTTAAGCTCCAAAGATCCGACAAATTCACTGTTTTTAGGCTATATCTGGATACCCGATCAAGCTATCGAAAAAGTTTGAACACATACTCTAGCTAAATTTGCATAAAGAATCTAACGGATAACTTTTCAATGCGCTATCTTTGTTGGTTCGTCAGATCTGGAAAATTGCAAGCGTCTAAGGAAAAAGTGCGAGCGCATACCTTTACAGGAGGTGTGCCAAACGTGTGTTGGCTTGTGTTTTAAATCAGGGGAAACACCGATGTCTGCGAACGGAGTTGATGATTTTTCAAGATGATTTTTCTACTGAGGCAATTTGAGGCAAAAACAGCCGTCAGAAGAGAGAATTGCTTCCACAGTTCCCTCTCTCCCTTCACAGGGGAAGGTGACCAGTGACCCCGCTCTCTAGTTGACCCCTATAGTCATCACTCTCCCCCTTCCCCACACTCTCTCGCCTACCCCCTCCCATCCGATGAGATGACTGGAGAAGTTCCCTCGACTTCGAAGACGCCCGTAAGAGGATAAGGACAAATGAAGAGGAGGACGAGATGACGACTGCCGATCTCTCAGCGATGTATCTCCAGTTGAGAAGAGATCTGGACAAGCAGATGGAGATCACAAGGACGCTCCAGGCAGAGGTACGTAGTTTGAAAGAGAGGGGAGTCTCTCCCATTCCCCCTCTTGTCGATGATGAAATGACTTGTCGTTCTCAGACCATAATCGATCCAAACCGTACCTCTAGCCACCCCTCCCCACCTACCGTAACCGAAAACCAGCATGATCTGGAGCGATCGATAGTGATTGCCCGCCTTCCCACTGACCCCCGTCTCTCCCCCCTGGAACAAGTGAAAGCAGACTATAATCAGGTGGTAGCACTCTCTGCAGTCCTTCAGTGCCCCACCCTCCCGATCGCGACCTACCGTATGCCCGTCAACGATCCCGGTACCATCGGATCGCGACTCACCAAAGTGCTTCTGCCAACGAAGAAGCCCGCCCAGACATTCCTCAAGAATGCCGCTCTCGTCAAGAAGGATCCGTACTTCAACGATGTGTTGGTGCGAGCGTCATTCGCCGATCCGAAGGATCGACCGAAGACTCCTCGCAGTAATCAATATCGATACCGTACCCCCGCCCCTAAGACTGCTTCCTCCACTGAAAACAACAACAAGAAGAGTCATGGGTTTGGTTCGGGTTCCTCCCCACATACGAATCGATATGGAAACAACTTCGATCACCGCTACGACCGCCCCTTCTACGATGACCGCCCCCTCTACGATAACCGCCCCCTCTACGATCTACCCATGAACACCGCCCCTTTCCGACAGCACCATCACCCTAACCACTCCCAGCAATTCGAACCTTCCCCATTCATGAAATTCGCAAATCAGTACGGTGGCCCATCTAGATACCATCCTCAGGGAAACTGCTAAAGTCTCACCGGTCAAACTACTTAGACAGAAACTCATTCACGATTTCCGTATTACTAGCCAACTGCCGCTCTGTTAGGAATAAACTACCGTATCTCTCTCATATTCTCTCTAAGAAACATTCCGTGATCTGCCTCTCCGAAACATGGCTGACGTCAGCTTTTCCTAACTCGATACTCAAGATCAGTATTATAATGTATTCCGTAGAGATAGAAATTCGCGTGGTGGTGGAGTTGCCATCATAGTCCACTCATCGATTAGTGCTATTCAAATCTCCGATGAAACTGTCAAAGGTTCGCATGAACTTTTAGCTGTAGATATAGATATCAATGGTGACCTACTCAGAATCGTATCCGTTTACCGCAACCCCAAAGCTACTGCTATTCAGACCGACTCTATGGTACAATCGATAATGGATCTGTGCTCTTGCCCTCAGCCTACAGTAGTCAATGGTGATTTCAATTTTCCTGACATCGATTGGTCACGATATCCCCTCCCACAAAATGAAAAGATAACCCCATCATCTCAATCGTTCTTAGACCTCTGTAACACTGTAAAGCTTGCCCAATTAGTAACAGACCCAACTCGAGACGAAAATATTCTCGACCTAGTTCTTTGTAATAGCCCTGGGCTGGTAAGTCATACAGAAGTTGGCCCACCCTTTGATATCTCTGACCACAAAGTTGTAACCTTCCGAATGTCGCTCACACACTCAGTCCCCGCATTTACTTTGCGAAGAGATTACAAGAAAGCCGACTATGCGCTAATTAATTGCCAATTAGCAAATGTTGACTGGAACCTTGCATTCTCGACTATGAAACAAGTCGACGATATGTATGACCTACTCATGAAACTTATACAGAAAATCATCGACATTCATGTCCCATGGATCCGAGTAAATATCACACATGGGAAAGTACCTCCCCACATTGAGAGACTCATTAGCAAGCGCTTCCTGGCATGGCAGCAATCTATTAATGTAGATAATCCCGAAACCACGCGCAAGTTCGATCAGCTAAATAGGCAGTTCAGAAAAACTCTCATTAACTACCATAAAACGATAGAGAAATCAATGATCGAAAGCGAAGACCGAAATAAATTCTTCCGTTTCATGAAGCGCTGTGTAAATAAGCCAAAGGGTGTAGAAGGTCTGAAAAACACTGACGGCTCCATAGTGATGGATGACCAGGGAAAGGCAAACTTGCTTGCCAAAACTTTCGCGAGCGTATTCACTATTGATAACGGTACCATCCCCCATGCTCACGCTATCCCTAACTTAGGACAATACCAGGAACCATTATTTCTGAGGCATGAAATCTGTTCGCTCATCGAAAGATGGAAGAAGTCAGCCTGTAGAACTCCCGAAAACCTTAACCTTGGCTACATCAAAAAGATAGCTGTCCCCATTTCTGAACCTCTCGAGATAATCTTTCGTCACTCATATGAAATAGGAAAAGTCCCATCCCTTTGGAGGCATTCTATTGTAACACCCGTTAAGAAATCCCCTCCCTTCTCCGACCCACTCAACTATAGACCCATCTCGATTACATCCCTATTCTGTCGGGTTTTCGAAAGACTACTCTGCAAACCCATCATTGCCCATTGCGAAAACCTTGACATTTTCCCCGACGAGCAATACGGTTTCCGAAAGAATAGATCGCGTGAACTCCAAATGTTAGACGCACTCGAACATTGGACATCTTCCATTAGCAACGGTGAACCCGTAGATGTCATTTACTTTGACTTTGCTAAAGCATTTGATAGAGTATCTCACCCCAAGCTGAAACATAAATTAGGCACTATCGGCTTGTCCAATAAAACAGTCGATTGGATTGCAAGCTATTTATCAAATAGAACGTTCCAAGTAAGAGTTCGTGAGAAATTGTCAGTTTCACTGCCTGTCACAAGTGAGTCCTGCAAGGATCGGTACTAGGACCACTTCTGTTTTTAATTTACACTTCTGAGCTCCCATCACTTGTACAGAATGATGGTGTCACAGCGAGAATGTAAGCTGACGACATCAAAATTTATCGCGCACTCGGAAAATTAGAATCTCATGCCCCACTACAGAGAGCAGTCGATACCATCACAAGTTGGTCTGAAGAGTGGCAGCTTCCCCTTGCTGCACATAAGTGCAACTCGCTGCATTTAGGTAGGGCTAACTCCATGAACGTATACAAAATAAGGAGTACTGAATTAGACCAGAAAATAGATGTGAAGGATCTCGGTTTCATAATAGAAAAGTCTCTTACATTCTCTGGTCACTGTAGGACTATAGCTTTAAAAGGCACAACTGCCTGTCACATCATTCTCAGAGCTCTACGCACTAAAAACATAGAAATACTTTTAAAAGCTTATACGATCTATATCAGACCCATCCTAGAAAGTGCGTCTACGGTATTCAACCCTTATCTGAGACGTGATAAATTGATTCTTGAGAAAGTGCAGAACTATTTCACTAGAAGATTGTTCATGCGTTGCCTCAAATATACTTGGCAAACTATACCAACTGCAACAGCTAGAAATACTCAATTAGGACTGGATTCATTAGAGAAGCGCAGAGAGGCAATTGATTTGAAGACAGCCAGTAATCTTCTGAGAGGCAAATACAAAATCTCTAAAAAGAAACCGCATCATTTTCGCAATTACTTCACTCGAAATGGAATAAATTTCACCAATAATGTTTCACCCGCTAACTAGAGGCAAAATAGTTTCTTCCCCAGAGCGGCAAGGCTTTTCACAAAAACCGGAAAGACGACCAGTTTCATTGAGTAGTTCAATTTAGAAATTGCTTTGTATTCTCCTGTAATCTTCGTGTATCACAATTTTCATTTCCATTTCGTTACCGCGTTGTTACTTGTAATACGCATAAATATATATTGCGCGATTTGCATGTAATCCCCCTCTTATTCTCGACCGCCCGGATCGGCTCGGCGTCTGGAAGTGAGAAATGAGAGGGGAATCATATACAAATCGCTCAATTCTCCCCTCTGACGGCTGTTCTTGCCTCAAATTGCCTCGGTAGAAAAATCATAACTCCGTTCGCAGACATCGGTGTGTCCCCTGATTTAATACACACGTCAGCACATGTTCGGCACACCTCCTGTAAAGGTATGCGCTCGCACTTTTTCCTTAGACGCTGGCAATTTTCCAAATCTGAAGAGTCAAGGGATATTGCGCATTTTAAATATCTTCATTATATTTCTTGTGCAAATTAAGGTAGAGTCTATGTTGAAACTTTATCGATAGCTCGATCGGGTATCCAGATATAGCCTAAAAACAGTGAATTTGTCGGATCTTTGGAGCTTAAGATCGAGCTCCGGGTGAATTTGCATATCATGAAACTGCACCACTTTGATCAGCATGTCAAATAGTACCGAAAACCTCTGTTTCCTCAGACATGGACTTTTCGTCTGTACCAAGGGTTGTCTGACAATTATGCAATCGGCCTCATATTTCGTCATTCCTATGAATTCACTTCCTTGTTTCATCTCATCTTATGTAAAATTACTTCATCACTACGCGATCTCACCTTTTCTTTCTTTGCTTGCTTCTTCTTCCTCGGAATGTCATCATCGCTCTTAAAAGTAAGATTGTTTTTACAATTTTAAACTGAGAGTTTAATGAAATGGATACTGGTGTGTGTACTCATCTTCTATACCTCGGCGTGGGTCTTGCCTTGTCACGCTCTCTCGCAGCAATATCTGTTGCTTGGCAGCGGAACCTTTTATTATTTTCGACGAGTGTTTGTGTATTTATAATATCTTCACGATTACTTTAGTATTTGTTGTTGACTGATTAAGTTACGACAATGAATAAGTTGAACACAACCGACCTCACTGCTGCTGCTCGAATCCCTTGATGCCCTCTTCTTCTTGTGAGCAGATGAGGGTCTTTCATCATCACTCTGCAAGCATTGTTTTAGCTTTTTTTTCCATTATCTGTGTGAGTTGGCCAACTGTCGAAAAATAATTGTAAATCTAGGGAACGCAGGCTCCGCCCCCTTCCCTTCTCGACGAGGGGGCGATGAGTGTCCCAATCAAATGGCAAGATTGATTTAGCACTAAAAACCTCGTTCAAAGGCTTATTCGAGAGGTCTCGAGCTAATCTACGTCTGAGGCGTTGCGCACCAGGTTCTGTCAAGTTTCAGTATGCCAAAAATTTATTAAACTGTTTTGGGTAGGTGTTTAGGGCACTTCCAAGTGACTCATGAAGTCGCGCATCTCTCATATTGCGTAGATTCCCGTTTTGAGCCGTTACCACAAAACAGAATCAAAAAAAAATTTCATTCCGTTGAATTGCCATTTAGTTGTTCGTTCCGAGCGATTGGGGATGACGACTTACGGTGTTTAGCAAAGCGGGTTGCAAAATTTCAGCAAAACCTACCACGCTCCGTGGGATGCGAACCAGCGACCACTGGACTATGACGCTATCGTGATACCAATGAACTAACTAGGCAACGAGAACTGGCTAGGCATTGCCCTACACATTCGCTCAATGATGAGAAACGTTCAATCGCTGAATGCCAGACTCCGCCCACAGCGAGAGAGCGCCCACCTTTTGACCCTCTCCCGTTATAAGCCGCGCGCGCAGTTTTTGAGCTGTAGCGCGGCTCAGAGACAAGATATCGACAAACGGCAAAAAGTATTATGTTATTGAGATCTCAGCGGTTCATTTGAACACACTTTTCACCACTTGGCATGTATTCGGCAGATCAAGTTACGGTCCCTATGTAAATCTACGTGTCCCCGCTCAATTTTTGTGATCATTTCTACGAGACCCGCGAAATAAAAAGGACTCTGGGAGAAAATCAATGTCAAAGAAGTGCTGGTATCCTCATTTACCCGTTATTTCCGAGAGAAAAACCTGTCCCCCGCGCCAATTATGTGAATCAATTGATTCGGTGCTCAGGTATCTCTCTTGCATCATCACTACTCCACTCACCTTCTTCTTCTCCTTCTTGACGATTCTCTTCGATTCCTGCTTCGTCTTCCTCACTCCCTCTACTATCTCTATGTCATCCTGTAAAGACAAATCAGTTTTACTTTCACGCAGTCAATTTTGGCCAAACATGGTGATTTTGTGTTTGCGATTGCTTCTAGTGCACGTTGCACCGTTATCATTCAATGAATCGGAGAAGTGCTATCCATCCCCTAAGTCGTCATCCTGTGCAATGCCCAACTTCGTCTCACCTCATCCCCATTTCTCATATTCGTCCTCTTCTCCTTCTTCTTCGGAACGACAGTCTCGAATTCATCACTGCTCTGTAATTTCCCACCTCATGCATCGTTTTCTTCTCAGTAAACTTTGTACATTTCACGTGTTCCTTTTAGAATAAATTTCAAAACGTTACCACAAATTGGTTCATTTCTTAGTGGTCAACTCGATTTCATCAATTTTAAGGGATCAGCAAGCGTAAAAACTGTTCTACTATGTCATCATCCCTAGGCAATTCCCATTCCTTCTCACCTCACTGCTAACAATCAATCCTAATTCATCAAGCTTGTTCCTATTCTCCTTCTCCCTCTTCCTCTTCTTCGATTCCTCTGCATCTCTCTGCAATAATTCAGATACATTAGATTGCATCATCACTAGGAAACATAATTTCACGAGTCACCGATTCCTTCTCCTCTGACTTCTTCTCCCTTCTCATTCTTTCCTTATCCGTAGCCTGGGAGCTCTTAAATGAATAATTCGACCCTTTTAATTCGATTACAGTAACCCACCGTATCGACAATAACTCTGGCGTTCTGTTCTTCCTTCTTCTTTCTCTTCTCCTCTTCCTCTTTCTTCTTTCTCTTCTCCTCTTCCTCTTTCTTCTTTCTCTTCTCCTCTTCCTCTTTCTTCTTTCTCTTCTCCTCTTCCTCTTTCTTCTTTCTCTTCTCTTCTTCCTCCTCCCTCTGCTTTTTCTTACTCTTGTGCTGGGTGAATTCAGCCTCCGGACTATCCTTCTTACCCTAGAAATGCATACCATTCATATATAATCATTTTGCGATCAATCGAAGTTTATCTCATCTACATATTCCGTGAGGTAGGCCATACCCGCTTTTCCTCCTCTCCATCACAGTCGGGTCTCGTCCTTTTTCCTTCACTTCTAGGGCTGCCCAGCATATCGTCTCGCGAGCGATACATCCACAATGTTATTCTTATTTCACAGTAAAGACAGCCTAAGGACAAGTAATTTCCTCCTCCATCACCTCATATACATCTACGGTGAAACAAGAAAACGCGGGTATGCCCAAAGTGTCCCAATCTCTATACCAGTGATGTTCAATTATGCGACCTCCCTGGGGGGGTTGTGGAAGTGAAAATAATATCATTTTCGATAGATTTGATCCAAAATAGTGTGGCGACTAATGTTCCCGGTCACTGTGCTTGTTGCGGGGAAGGGAGGGGGGGGGGTCCGGGAGAACTAATTTCAGCCCATTTCACAACGTGTTCACCCGAATTTTGCAAAAGGCCACCTGCGTGTGTTTACCATCTTTGCTCTTACTATTAGTCTCACCTTTAGTCCACTCACTCTCCACTCGCTACCAGTCACACCCGTGATGACGCTCTCCTGCAAAGAAAACACATTTCAAAATTATATGCAAATAAAATATCTATTTACATATAATGAGGACATTAGCGTTTCACGAATAGCTCATCTGTAGACCTTTCAGCAGTTGTTAGTGTATCTCTGCCGAGCAATAACAAAACAAAACAAACCTTATCGCCGTGCTTCTCCTTCTTCACTACTTTTATTTCCTTTTTCTTCTCCCGGATGGGTTCCTCCTGTAAGCACCATTGTCATACAGTATTCATAACATTGCGTTGTTTTACCATACTCTACTTGTGAGCTCAAGGCGTGAAAATTGAAATTTTGGGGAATCGACTATATAATTTTCCAACAACAACAAATTGGGAGCACTCTGTGATCGTGTTAAATCAGTATCTACAAAAAAAACATTTGCAGCCCACGCGTTCTCTACCCTTACATCCTATCGCACAGTATCCTTCCCCTGCCGTACCTCATCTGACTCTGACAGTTCTATGACTGCATTCTTTGCACGTTTCTTCATTTCTTTCCTCTCTTCCGTCTTTTTCTTTATCATCACGGGCTCTTCCTCTTCCTGAAGAATTCAACGATTTTAGTTAAAGTCAAATAGAAATCCCCAAAATATTGACATTTTAATGATAACAGTACCTCATCAGAACTCTCGACTGGTTTCTTTTTCTTCTTCTCCTCTCCGAAATTCGACTTCGTTCTATGGGATTTGTGCGTCTGTAGTGTATTGTTTATATATATTATTTGCAATAATATAAAACTGGCATGCAGTAGTTAGTATGTCTAAACGGAATACTACTAGTTAGAAATAGACCCAAGACAGTATTACGGTATAATCGATCTACCGTATCTCGATGATCCTTCCTCTTCCCTTCTTTCTCCTTCTTATCTTCATCACTCGAATTGAAAGGGTGGTCCTGTAAGCATTCAAATTGATGTGTTGTTTCAGTAATTCAACACGTCAATGTTTTCAGCCACTGGCCAAAGTCCGAAGTGAAACACTGAATCACCGGGTAGCAATAGTCACTCGAATGGGAAGGTGAGGGGGTGGAATCGGGAGTCGAAATACTCAGAGCAATTGATGATCCACCCGATGCACGACGAATTCTGTACGCCCGCTCGATCTCGTTCACCCGTCTACGAATTTCTTCCGAAGAATCCTGCAATAAATCGATAATTAAACATCTGTGTACCCTTGAATTTCAGTCACAAATCAACGACTACGGACTTTATCCTAATCATCATTATCAAAATCTATTTGTTAATTTCCTGGTCGTTTTCCGCCACAAACAAGGGAAATTCGGCATGTTAGCACATTTACAGCTTGTGGTTAGACCAAGTCCAGGTTTTGGTCACTCTCCCTACAGTTCACCCACTAGTGTGCGAAATTTGACACCGCGATCTTTTCATTTCGCACACTCTCTATGTACACGGGTCGATGGATGAGAGAGTGTACGAAATACAGAGGCCGTGTTTTCTAATGTTGACCACTCGAAACAACCTTTGTTCGAAAACAAAGGAAGATTAGCAACGAAACAGAGAAATGTACCTAAACTGCGTCGAAATGCTTTATTTTCATTATCGACTTTTCGAGTGGTCAACACTAATGTTTTGACTTTTTCTGCTCTATCACACACTCTTCGCTTTCTCTGCAGCTCCAATCCATTCGTTCGTGCGTAAATCTTGGGCATCGACTTGTCTGCGAAACTCTCAAACGTCTGCCACGTATCGTCCTCGCTCGACCATCCGACCCAACGCGCCTTTAATCGATCAATAACTCATTTATTGACTCCTCTTTGAATTTGTATATATCATTAGCATTTCCCTTGGACTCGAAACGCGGCCTTGCCTCATATTTCATTAAAGATGTAGTAAAGATCATGTTTCGCCGCTAGAAACTGGGCAAATATTAATGGACTACCAGCAGAGTTAGGTTGCGAAAGAATATCGACCGAATGCTGTGAGTAAAAGCTGTATACGCGATGAAAAGAACTCAAAAACATGGAACTTCGTTTAGGGACCGCAGACTCATGTCACATCTGTATAATCAACATCCGCGTAATAGAATGGTAATACCGCAGAACGTCGTGATGTGTAACATAATTCTTTATTTGTACGCGCTGCGGTCCCTAACTTCGTTTCAAAATATTAGTCGTAATAAAGAAGTGCTCACCCTGAAGACGTATTCGTATTTGCTATTCTTCACTTGGTCTTCGTCATACGCCAGTTTACTTCCTCTTTCCAGCAACTTCCCTCTTCTGCGAGAGCAATCAAGTTGATAAACAAGAACGAAAAGGTAAACAACCTTATGTGATCGACGATTTCGTCCACGGAATACTCAGAATCGGACTCTTTCGAAGTATGCGGCATTCTCTGAGTGGAGGACTAATTTTTACAACAACAAATAACTTAAAACAGTTAATAAATAACGAAAAAAAGAGCAAAATAGGCGAACATTTTAAACAACCTATCGGGCAGAATAATTAGAATCAGGGTGAATACCGTAAGTTCACGTAGGCTCTACACAGAAAATCAGTACCGTAATTATAACTTATTGATTTTTTACTGGAAAAAAAACTACCGTAGTTTGTTTTATAATTAGAAATCTTCGTTTGTGTTTATAATTTTCATTATTAAATTAAATTTAATGTAACGAGCGTTTGCAGACTGTGAATAGGGCGAATTTTGAATTCAAAGAAAAAGAGGGCATGTATTCAAATCCGGGTTCGCGCATCTGCGTAGCACATCTGCTCATGAGGACTCTTGTGGGAGAGTTGACGAGAACTATTAAGAAATTAGTCTCTTTCTCTCTCTTCGTTTACCGGGCCAACCAACTCGGGGTTGGACCCTCTTTCATTATTTCATCTACCGAGCACCTCACTCGAGTGATTAGAAGTTGGTAAAGGGAAGTAGTGCCTTCACTAAAATGCAAGTCTCTCCTCTATGCACGTTCACTCTCACCATCTCTCTCTCCAGCCCTCTCATTTCTCGTGACTTGCGCGTAAACATGACCAATATGGGAAAGCTGTAAACAGTTGTTGCGCTTTCTTTGACAGAGAGGGGAGAGAATCACGTGACATGAACAAGGAAGGGACATGGCCGACCAGAGGTGCAATCCGATATGAGTGAGATATGAGATATGAGCAAGGCCTTCGATCGTGTTTATGCAAAGTGAGGCAGACTGTGAGAGGGTGAGAAAATAGTATGCACATGGTTATTTTACCCAGAACGTCGGGTGCGCATCATTCCACAGACCAGTCAGACATATTTGGAGTGAGAGAGCTTGTAAAATCGAGACGAACTCTCTCCGTTTTGCACGCTCTCTCATCTTGACCCCTTTGTGTTGGTTTGGAACCACGTGAGCAGTTCGTTAAGCGAGACGCAACCTGTGCAACACTCGCGAGAGATTGGGAGAGAACCAGAGCAATGGACAAAGAGGATTGTCTCTACACGCGAACTCCACGGGAACAGTTCATACAGATAATTCCAAACCGAATGAAGCAATACAGTTTGAGAGATCGTGCAAAAGTGAAAGAGCCCCTATCGACTTTGCATGCTCTCTCACTCCAAAAGCCCCTTTTGAAAGGTTAACCGGTTTGTTGGATGGTTTCCATATTTACACAGTGCACTCCATCATGTCGAACCTTGCCGGAAGGTTTAAAAAAAGCGAAAGTGCTTGCCAAAAACTCGATGTGTGTAAGAGGCAGCGCTGCCAGTCTGAGTGTGAGTGAGTAGAGAAAAAGAGAAAGGATAATATCGGGAAATGAGTGTGAGAGGGAGAGAGAGGGGACAGAGATAGAGAGAAAGAGAGAGAAAACAAAAACAGAGAAGAGAGAGGGAAGATAGAAAAGAGAGGATAGAGAAACAGAGAAAAAGAGAGAGAGAGAAGAGAGACATAGGGAGCGTGGGAGATAAGGAAGGGTCAAGAGAGGGAACAGACAGATGTGGTCAGAGATATAGAGAAGCAATCTGTCAACTGAGCGGGTCCTCTTTTTAGAATAGCTCGAAATAGGGGAGAACAATGGGAAAGAGAATGCCATAGCGGCTACGCTTGTGCAAGAGAGGGCTATTGGGAAATCCCGTTTCCAATAGTGATCAATGAAAGAGAAGAAAGACTTGGCATTTCCGCCTAAAATTTAGTGGGCTCCTATGAATGTTTGACGAGAGGATGCACCTGCTTGAGGCTTCCCATTACAGACGGGTGGAAGGTGTTACAGAGATATTATGTCATTGCACGGCCAGACAAAAGAGAGTGTGTAATAGTGAGAGGGACTCTCCCTATTTCACATGCTCTCTCCCCTGCTCGATTTCTGGCTTTCAATGGGCAGATAGGTTTGGTTTGATAATCAGCTGTAAACGAGAACAGACACATTTCCCTTCCACTCTCCACATTTTGGACAAATCTCTTCACAATGAATGAATGCATTGCACCATTCTCCGAGCGCCCTTTCATGCTCGATGTGAATAGAAAGATATTCAGAATGCAAAGAGATTGGTGTCGTTGCCGAAATGGGAAATCTTTCAACTCGGAACAATATTTACGATTTCTGTGAGCGAAAAAAACTACTTTATTGTGAAATTGAGCAAACTTGCGAACGACTGGCAAATATTGTTAATCAGCTACCATTTTCACAGGAAAATCAGTGAAGTTTACATTCGATATTAGGAAATTTGCTATGAGGCCTCGGGGAGTGAAAGAAACATCGACAAACCCCCGAGGCCTTCGATAAATCAATACCTAAATAAAATAAATATATGATTACACGACGATTATGTACAGGGCAGCAACCCGTTCTCAAACTGATCTGGAATGATAAACTATCGACGAACTCTGGCGATTGAACTAAAGTGAGCAGTGACTAGCAGACTAGTAGAATGAAGCAAAACGAAAGTGGTCTTGGTCCTGAGATGAAATATGAGGTTACGGTAGGGGTACGGTGTATCGATTAGACGCGTCTTCGTCTGACTGCCTTTGCTGGTATCGATTGGCAGTCGCCCGATTCGAGTAGGATATTATCGATTGCTATTGTCTTCTCGATCGTCGCCTTGTTGTAGAAGAGGAGGAAGAGCTGAGGGGAAATACATTTTAAAAAAGAAATGAATTTCAACCAATGTTCACAAGAATTTAACGCATGTAGTAAGTAGTTTTTTTTCGAGATCCAATGCATAACCAAATAAGTAATCGATAATGTGATGAGTTTCAATCAATATTAACAATGTAACTCGCTTGAAGTAACGCGTTTTGAGAGGAATCAATATTGAGTCAACAAACTACTAAATAATCGAAAATCGTTCCCGGTTGACCTACCTTACAAGGGGAGACCGCCTAGTCGATATGGAGTTTCCGAATGAGACCAAATGGAATCGATTACTCTCATAAAAGTAAGAAATAATCGGTGGTTCAAAACTGCTAAATAAGCCCCGCCTCTTCTCCGCCCTTAGTGAGATTCGCTATTTTTCCGGACATAGTCGAAATTTTAGCCACTTCCCCACAGAGAGTGCAGATATCACAAGATCTCTTTAGCAATTTTCAACCACCGATTATTTCTTACTTTTATGATAGTAATCGATCACACTAGGTCTCATTCGGAAACTCCATATCGACTACGCGGTCTCCCCTTGTTATAGAAATTTTTTTAGTTCCATCCAAAGTTTTCAATTATTCAGATCAAGCCTAAGGTATTTTTTGGACTTCAAATGGCTGCACAACCAAATAAATAATCGATAATTATTTCCAGTTGACCTACCTTATCCGTGCTCTTCATTCTGATCTTGGCCGTTACTCTATTCCACGCTCTCGCTTCGACTCGTTGAGATTGGCAAGTCTGCAATGAAAATTTTATTTCGAGCCTTCCTCTCAAACTTCAATGCGTTACTGAAGGAAGTTGTTTTTATGCATGCATCTCGACTACACTGAGGGTGCACGACATCTCAAGTTCACTAAGCACCGCTATCTATAATGTATTTAAAATCCGCAGACTTTCTTCAACTCTCACTCTTTTTTCACACTCCTCACACGCCTGGTTTTTTTATAAAAGTGAAAAAACTCTAGTAAGTATTTTTTTTCGATTTGTGTCCGAAAAATCTCGAAGGGTGCACTTTCACCCGTTTTAGAGTACCTGATCACAACATTTTTGCAAGATTATTTGCTCACCTGTAGAGTGTGGACGCATATTTTGACATCTAAATTGTGTGATGGAAAGAGATCGACGGACAGGGAGATTGGACCAGAGATTGGAGCGCGTCTGAAATCGGAAAATTATCATAATTTAAAGAAGGAGTGTCAGCTAAATATCTTGGCACGATTACCCTCACGGCGTTTTGGCGGGAACAATTTTGAATGGCTCTCGTAATTTCCCTTCAAGAGAATCAGGGATTGGCAAAATGCCAGTACACAGGCTCTCTCGCATTCTCTCCTCTCTCGCTGACCCCTTCCCATGACTCTCTTTTGATCTACCTCTCTCCTACACCCCCTGTAAAATGCCGTGTACCCTGAGGAAGGAAGGTGGAATACTGTAAGAACAATCGTCCGATTTCTGCGATGGAGCTCGCTGTCTAGACAAATGGGCTTATGCAGATGGGCAGAAATTAGCAAGAGTACAAATCCTCCCTCCCCTCCTTCTTCCCCCAGCGGGGGAGAAAGCGCACGCAAATTCGACACGAGAGAGAAAGTTGACCGGTAGATTTGTTTAATCGCGCACGCGTGCGCGGCACTTGAACCTGATTTCCCTGAGCACTGTAGCTTCTTTGCACGCGCGTATTTCGCTTCGGAGAAAAGATAGACCTTCCAAATTTTGGATTTCTATTATCCTTCGCAGGGGTAAGCGATTAATCTCACAAACTCCACATCCTATTTTTGCTGACACTCCTTCTTTAATAATACTGTTTATCATGGGCATAAAGTTAGGAGATCTAATAGTCGATAGCTAGGCGATGCCTTTTTACTATGCCAGAACAAGGCAACATCGATTTGATTCCTTATTATAGATTCACGAGTAATAAAAAATTAAATAGATCAAACCTGAGCAATCCGGAGTAGCTCCTCGGGGCCATGCGAGACAGTCCGTACCGATTATCTTCAAAACAAACACGATGAATTTTTTGGTGTGGATTACTTGTGCTCGAGTAAGATCAATTCAGAAAAAGTGTAATTTCATAGTCTGTTTGAGGATAACCAGATCATTTTATTGTGGATTGAGCTTGTTGTCCAGCACTGTCTTCCTGGAGCTCGAAAATGGCCGCATGGGACAGATTCCCCCAACCATTTGAGTTTCGAAAAGTTTTGATAGGAACGAGGGCAATAACAATATTAATTTCTGGTTTGGACATACTATTCATTCGCTTGAAACCCGACTGTTCTCACCCTGTCCCTTCTTGGCAGCTACTGAGATGTTGTTGAACTGCGCAGAGAGGGTCCGCAGATCACTCCATCCACACTCTCCTGAATTATTGATTTTTATTCCCTCAATTTAAAGTATGTTTTCGGTTACCTAGGTTAACGATTTAGTTATCTTACCCAATAAGAAACACATTATTCATGTGCCACAGTTTTCATTTTCTTGTAGCACTTTTGACACCAATATCCACCTGGTTCCGTCATATCTCAATCTCCATTCTCTCTCTCTCTCACCTCTCTTCTCAAAGTCGCACACGTGCTTCGCGCACTGTGAACAGACGCATTCCCCGTCTCGGCATTGCGGAGTACTGTAATGATTTATTGATTGATGTTCCCTTCGAGACCCTGCCAATATTCTTTCCCTGATCGACCCCTTAATCTGCCATGATCCCTTTGATAAAAAAGCGATGAACTCGATCTGGTTTGGCCATTGGGAGATCGTTCGTCTATCCATTTCCCTTTCATCTGTGTTCTTTATCCTCTCGAGAATAAGGAATGGGGAGAGAGAGAGAGAACACGAGGGGTTCGAATGCCCAGCAGTGTAACCGGTCCAAAAAGAGGAGAAATGGAGATGAAAGGAGATGATTCAATAGATAGGCGCAAGAGCTTCCGTGTCACGACCGAATGAGAACCGATTGGAAAAAGCGAGAGTTGCATCATCACTACGAAATCCGTACCTGTCTTCTTCACACTGCTCCGAGCAGTCTCCCTCGGTAGCACATGTTACCGTAGTCTCGATCAAATTGGATCGAGCGGTCTCCAGACTGAAATTAAATTGTTACATGGAAGTTATTTTTACTAGGGATTGCTTCGCAAGAAATGTCCTAATCATTCTGCTCGTCAGTAAAAGAGTTATTTCTTGCAAATCCATTTTGGAGTTCAATAAGTACTATCATCTATCATCGATGAGCAGTTTCATACTCGATTGCATCATTCCTAGCCAACCTCTGATCGGGTGTGGTCGAATCCTCCTCATTCAACGACAGAATCTCTTCTACTGAAGTCGGAGAGGGAATTGCAAGCTCGTGGCTCGATCTGCAATTCCAACATTTTATCCAAGTAACTCTCTCTAGTGTTGACCACTCGAACAAAGTTGAAGAACAAAGGCTATTTGAAGATTAACAACGAAAAACAGAGAACTGTGCCGAAACGAAGTCGAATTATTTTGTCCACAATGTGATTCCAACGAAATGAATCCCCCTCCAATTTCGACTTTTTTTATTGAAAGTTAGTTCTACCTAGGGTTGGCTTGTCAAGGAAAACGACCGATATTTTTCTCGGATAAAGTGAAATGATCTCGGTGAGGAATGAAGAGAATCGATTCCTTGTTTAGATCTCGGTTAGATCGAGAAATTGTCGAGAATTCGAGATCTCGATAAGGGATTGATTTTTTTCTTCAATGAAAAAGTTTTCTACAGTACTTTTTCTTGGCCTGGTAAACGTTAGAGTCATTGTATTAGAAGTGGCAACTTAGGGAAGTGATATTTGGGACTGAAAAACGCGCAGCCGACCGACCATTACAACAAATATGGGTGAAAATGAGTGGCTAATCACATTTCTAAATGATAATCGCTGAAATCATCATGCAAATAAGGTCGATCGATCTGATCTTTTGAAACACTTCAGACATCCCATTCCTTGCCAAGGAACAAGGCCTTGAAGTGATTTTCACTATTCTCGCAAGGAGTGAGATAATTGAATTATCTCATTTCGAGATCTCGAGACCTTACTTGCCGGGCCAACCCTAGTACTACCTGAATCTCTGTTTCCTATTCTCTGCCGATGTTCCCTCCGATCTGAATCGTGCCTCGCTGTCAGTGATTGACGAAGGTTGATGGGGAGGTTCTTCCTCGATAGAAGGAGGAGTGGAAACGACGATAGAAGAGGGAAGATGACGGAGAGAAGAGGAAGAGGAGTCTGCAAGGAGGAGCAACTCTCACATTTTGTTGCCTGTTGTGACCACATACCTATTATGTCCACATACAGTATGATGATTTTAGCATGATAAATTGAATTTTGATTTTGAGGGAAAAGTGATTCAGAAGGATCTATACTTGCGTCTGCACAATTTCACTTTGATTTTTTAGCAGGAACTACAGAGGAAGTACTGAATATACTGAATATATTATATACATCTCCGCAACATGTTCATAAGCGCAGTGAAACATGTAAGCGCGCGGCGATGCGCGTTTAGCCCAATTCTCGCAGATTTGGACGGCAGGCAGGGGGGTGGAAACAATAGCAACCATTTTGAATTACCCTTCACAAATTACTTTCCCTGGACCCCTCCGAAGAAGTGGAATACAGGATTCGTCTGGGTTGGGCTGCCTGGAGCAAACTCCACCACCTGCTGGCGTCACGCATTCTTCCCATGAAGACTAAGAGGAGGCTCTTCGACAGCTGCATCTTGCCTACCGTACTCTATGGTAGCGAGGTGTGGGCTTTGAGATCAAGTGACAAAGAGCGCCTCGATGTCACCCTGAGGAAGATGGAACGTCGGATGATTGGAGTCACCCTTCTGGATCGAATGAGGAACGAACGACTACGAGAAATCACCCAAATTCGAGACTGGAATAAGGAGGCACTTAAACGGAAAGCGAAATGGGCCTTGAAGATAAGGCGAATGGAAATCAACCATTGGACGCGGGCAACTACGATGTGGACCCCCTACAACTGGAAACGCCCCCAAGGCCACCCCAATACCCGATGGAGAGATGACCTGAAACGAGCAATCGAGCCCCAATGGTGGAATGCAACTAACGAAGAATTCCGGCCCATCCTCATCTGAGCACTATTGCCTGACATGATAAATAATTGAATTGAATTGAATTACTTTGTTGCCCTGTTGCTATGATGCTCACATACGCGAAAATTCACACAACAATTTTAGGCGTGATTAGATGGACTTGTCTGAACAATTGATTTGTAATGTTATGATTTCGGGAGCGGCAAAAATAATACTGATGCTACAACTCCGCAACAGTTTCTATAAGCGCAGTGAAACATGTATGCACCCGGTGATGCGCCATCGCTCATCTCTCGACAATTTGGACGCCAGACAAAGAGGGAATATAACAATAACCTTTACTCTGTACAATTTTTTTACATTTATGATATATTTTAGGAGCCAATTAGCAACAGTAACTGAAAATAACCCGCACTACAATGCTATCTGAAAGTAGTGAAACCCGCTTTTGCGAGGTTTTTCGGAGGACTTGATTATTGTCCGAAATATTTCATATGAAGAGACCAGCTATATAAAGTTAATCACACTGACCATTCTCCTCCTCATTGACTTCATTCGTGTGATCTCCTTGAGGGGGCGATCGACGGGGTAGACACACACAACGACGAGAGAAGGGATACTCACGCTCACGAACACACTTGGCTGTCTGACTGCAAGGTTGTTGTCTCAAGACTGGAGTTCACTCAAGAAATTATTCAAAGAAGAACAAAAACTCTTATGTTCAATATGAAATATCTCATGTGTACAACGTTCTAGTCATGCTGTAGTGAATGGCGGTAGCTGTGTAATAGGGGATGATAAATAGAAAAGGTGTCACGCACCCTCCATTGCCCTGATCTCTGCACTTTGCCTGACACTTGATGTGTGCCGCCCGTCCGATGCACGTACGGTCGAGGTTCGCAGGACGACAATCGCCTGAAAAAATCCTCGATTTTTGTGAAATATGAAGAATTGATAGTGGGGCGCGATATTGGTACCATGCCAAGAACGTCTATCGTTGCCTGTCTCTCTCGTTTTGCGCACTCTCTCGATGATTCTCTCTTTCTCTAACTTGATATCGCCGTTACTCTTTCGGATGATCTGTGGGGGGATAGCGGAGGGTGAGTCTCTATTATTGAGACGAGTCGTGAAAGCTGTGTGAAATAGCGAGCATGGAGCACAAATCTAATGGGACGAGTAATCGATGAGACCGGCTCACTGAATAAGGGAGTGAACGACAGAATATTATAACGAGTGTGAAACACAAATATTATGGGAAATGTTGAACAAGGTTTCTTTTGTGCGAAAATACCAAGATAATAGTGAAACAAATCTTCTGGGGGAGTATTCCAAGACCATGGAATATGGAATGTGAAGTGCAAAAGGGCCAAAATAAGAGTGCAATGGTGCTCACTCTCACCGTCCTTGCAGCTCCCGACACCACTCGTTCTCACCGAAGTCGCAGTGTGCACCGTCTTGCCACGAACCTGAAGGAGTACGGTAGAATAATTATCGATTCACCCCTTACACTGAATGTATCTAGCATAGTGGACTTGATCAATGTATAGCGTTTTCTCTAAATGGATGTTTATTCAACTTAAGTACTTGCGTATCGGGATTTAAAGGCGAGAAATCAACGCACCTCGGGCATCATAATTCCCTCCTGAGTCCGAA
Source organism: Pristionchus fissidentatus (assembly GCA_036245785.1). NCBI lineage: Eukaryota > Metazoa > Nematoda > Chromadorea > Rhabditida > Neodiplogasteridae > Pristionchus > Pristionchus fissidentatus. The sequence goes on from BTSY01000004.1 coordinate 34,752,627, forward strand.
TCGGTACATGTGCCGTCGAATCCACCGATCCCGTCTGGGCGGGGAACCGAGTCTCCTCAGTTCCCATCGTCTGGGCACCGAACCGAGCTTTGCCTGGGGCTTCTACGGGCAGAGTGGGGGTGTCGATGAGAGGCGTGTGAGGGGAGTGAGGAATGCCCCCGATTGGAATGAAGGATTGCTGATCGGGAGGGAGGATACGATGGGCGACGGCGTGAGATGGAGTGATGGGGAGATCGATGAAGGGAGGGGCTGAAAGGGGGATTATCGATCGATCGGGTACTCTGAGAGAAAACGTCACTAGGATGAGGACACAAAGTGAGAAAGTGCACTTACTAGTTGCCTATAAGAGAAAATCATTGTTTCTGAGTGTACGGTAGTTCATAGGTCTGAATATTGTAACTCACGAGTGGTAGAGATCGGAATTGGTCGAGAAATGCCTCTCATCGGGGGAGGAGCGATGGGAATGAAGGGAAGAGGCGCCTGAGATTGCACAAGATCAATCGATTCGGGTGTGTTTCACACTGTCTTTACAACTGTTCAATCGGAATTCTGAACATTCATTTCGTTGCTCTTATCGAACAATCATGCAAACTATCTGACCATAATTGATGTCGGAGCGACAGGTTGCTGCGGTTGCTGCACCAGTCCTGACTGCTGCGACATTGGGAACGGAGCGAAACCTGGAATTTCGAAATAACCGATTGGAGAAAGACGGGAGAAGGAAAGTTATCGCACCTTGCATGGTCGGGAGTGGTTGTGGAGCATTGAAGGTGGGAGCAGGCGGAGAGGGAGGAGAGGGAGGCATCGGCTACAATCATTTCTCTTATTTCATGATTTATTTGTAGTACACTTGAAATAGCTATAGATAATGTAACCTAATTCTTTTAGAACGTTCCGTATCAGAGGATCAAAAAAAATACATTCTCATGGAGACGAATTATCCAAGAATTTACTTATTCCAAAGCTTTCAAGATCAAATAAAAATATGGATATTGATAATTGTATTTCATACATGCTTGAATTAGGCAAATTTGCAAATTGGTTTCATTTTGCAAATTAAATGAACTTGTTGTTGCTCACCTGGAATCCGATTTTGGATGGTTGCATCGACGCTCTGAACGGAGAATTTTCCACTTGGGACAGCGGAGACGGTACGGGAGAAGGGAAGGACGACTGAAGAAAACAAAGAGATTTTGAGCCTCCCACAAATTCTCCTGCAGGCCTTTTGCCTTGATTCTTTTAAACATTGCGATAGGTGCCAAAAATGTTGGACATCTAATAAGTCACTAACGGTATTGAAGCGCCCTAAAAATTGAATGGTATACTCACGAGTGCCGTATTGCGCATTCTCTGTGCGAGTGGGCATGGTTCGAAGATCGTAGAGAGATCATCGATCAGAACGGCATCGCCCACTGTGAGATTGGAGAAACGGAAGGAGAACTGAAATTTAAATTCATTAGATGTCTCTGAATCCTCTTTTATTTTTATTTTTAATCATCGCTTTCATAAAATAAAGAGAAAAAACTGCTCACCGAGAATGAATTTGTCTGTGGCATCACTTCCGTAGTCGGCCTTCCATTGGGAGTCTTCACAGGGGCGCACATCGTCTGTCCTTCCTCTCTGCAAAGAAAATCTCACTAGAGATAGTCAAGGAATTCGAGCCCGGTACTCCTAATTTCCTTCACTATCTTTACGGGTTGATTTGTGATAAAGTGTTCAAATTGAACAAATCTTTTTAAATGAACATTTGTATAGACTAGCTTCGAATAAACGTCTCTGTAGAAACTCAGCCTTTCTATTGCAGAAACACAATTGCTTTTCTCTCACTACGATTTCGAATGACTCACTTGAAGCACAATTCGACGACGACCCAAGGAGCTCTCCACACTCGAACTGTCACATTGACATCTTCCTGCAAGAAGAACAAGCATTTCTCGCTATCTAGCGGAGACGTTCAAAATGGCATGCACGCTTACTAACAAGCGTGAATTTGTGTTTCACGCAAGGGTTATTCATGGAATTAGTTTCGAGGGACAATGCTTGGTCTCTCTTGTGGAGAAAACTAATTTCAAAAATTGAGCACGTTCCTTATAAAATACAAAATGGCGCTACCTTTGAGCATAGACCGGGACAAGTGTCAATTGAGATGGAAGTAAATCCTTCCTTGGACACAGCAACGAGGTAGTCGCCCGCTGGAATTTTTGCTTGCTTCAACGACTCTCACTACTTGCGAATTTTCCAAATTATCATTTTACACTAAAAGTGAGAGATAATTTTGAGGGCTACTCCAAGACGGCTGTTGCTTTCACTCAAAATAGTATATAACTAAATCTTGGTCCAAACAGAATCAAAATTATGTGTTCACTGGGCGACTCGTGCAACTATCTAATAGACTCACTGGGTGACTCCTGTGGACTGAATGGCATGATTCCGTGTTCCCTGGCTGAGAACCAATCGGCGCCCACTGATCGAAGCCATCCACACGAGGAGAAGGAGGAGGAACATGAGAGATCAAAGGGAGAGGGCGAGAGAGGACAGGACTGAAATAGGAAAGTTTGATTTGCATCTTACAATTCTATCTATCATCAAAGCTTTTCTTTAAGCATAAAAAAGTGTTAGAGCATATTGCAGCACATCACTAACTATCACTATGCATCACTAAGCACATCACTAAGTATATTACATCGTACAAAGCGATATATTCGTTTCACAAATACATATTTCAAATTCAATAAACTGTTTACCTGTTCCCCGTTGAGTCTCTCAATCGTCGAATGCGCTTGAATTGCCGGAAGCGAGAAGTGCAGTCTGCAACAAATTCATTAATTGTATTCAAAGATATGATTTTGTTTTCCCAATTCCCTATCCAATCCGCGTTTTCGTTGATCACACGCTTCTTTCAGATCATCTCTCGCAATATCAAGTTCCAAAGTGTCATCTAGAGATCACTCGAGAGCAAGGTGTTGTGTATATCTAGCCGAAAAGTCAAGAGATCGAGAGAGAGAGAGAGAGAGAGAGAGAGAGAGAAGCAGCCAATCGAGAAAAATCGTAGTGGAAAAGGGCGATTCGATCAAGCGATGGAGGAACCAGAGGGGTGGGACACTTATGGCATTAGGAGGCTGGTCTGAGACGGCTGGTCATGGAAGGATAATACCAAGATAGATGAGCACATGAGACAATTATGAATGAAGAGAACATGTGCCAATGAGGGGAACGGCTCTTCCAGTCTACTACCGCATAGACTGTAGACACATGAATGCATTCACAGGAGATGCAGCAGTTTGCATTAATTTTCGCTCACTACGGTGAGTGGCAGTTGTTCCGAGGCTGGATCACGGCATAGACCCCACTTTCCTGGTATCGATACCGGGATCCCTGTAAAATTTTCGGACTGGATCCCTGCCTGATTCCAGGCTGGAAATACACCAGGATTCAGCTTGGAAATAAATACCACAGCTAAGTCGTTATCTCTGACCTCGCTGGGGCGAAAGCGTTGAGTACTGCAGTTGCATCGCAGTATGACGATGGAAGAGAGCAACGACAGGCGAAGGAACGGATACCGAAGAAGGAGAGAAGAGTTCCTGAGAGGATAGAACACGTCATCATTACCTACGCAATCGAATCAATTTGAAGGTTTTTATCTGTCATGACGTGTCGTGAGATCATTGCACCCTCCATACTTTTATCATCCGTGCGCTCTATGAACAAAATAGTACCCTCACAGTCAATTTGATAGATATTTAGAAAATGTTTTACTAGATAGTCCCATGATAGCACTAGTAGCAATGTGCCCACTATAACTATTAGCATGTCTGTGTGTGCGGACAGATCGGAAGAAAGATTGTCTACAATAGAATCTAGCATTGCTAATCTACAGCATGATACGATCTGTACAAAGCATAACTGGCATGAACTAGAGCTATTAGATGCAGGAAGCAAGTATGGATGCAACTGCACGACGCGCAAAATTGTTAGGAGAACGGCTTTCCAAGGTTTCGTTTCTTGGAAAACTGTTTTCACCTACTCATTCCACACTCTTTATCGATTCGGTGATCAAACGAGCGTGGAATGAGGAGGCAGTTTTTTTGCAAATTAGCGCTCTTTATATCATACCCGATGATCGTAGGAAGCATCCACTGCTGATTCTCAGTGGAAACTGCTGTAGACATTTACTTTCACAGTCCCCGTCGAATCCTTCCCGCTGCGGACAGATATCCTCAGCGATGTCTGCAATTTAATTATAATAATATTTGTTTTCTTTATTATCCATTGCTGATATTGTGACGTGATGGTGGATTCTTCGGCACAGAATAGATTCGTTTTTGGATAGGAAATCGCGCATTTATTCTCTATTGGCTGATTCGTAAAAAAAAATAAAAGGAAATTGCGCAATTATATCACGCAAATTCGTGAGAAAGCTGATGAAAAATTCATGAAGGTTATGCCATCTTGCCCATTCCATCGCCCTTTCTTAGTCATCTCAACCTTCACCCCTCTCATTCTCCCATGCTCACGTATGCAAACTACACGCCTACCCGAACCGAGATTCGATCCGGTTATGAGTTGTTGCTACCAGAGTGCGTGCACCTAAATGCCCATGTTTGCAACATTTCTTATTCCGTGCAAGGATCTATAACCACGCTTGCTTCGTTTACTGATCGAAATTTAGACTAGCACAATATAACTTAGCACATGTTCGTCTCATTCTCTTTTTCATTTCCGGAACAATTGAAGGCAATGGCTAATTGGCCGGGGGGTAATTTACCGGACAGTTAGCTCGATTTCGCCCTTTTCTTTCGCTCTTTCGCTCTCGTCTCATTTCCCTTTCCTCGCGGAAAACTTTCGCCTCATCTGGGTCACTTTTCAATGAAGTGCACATGAGATCGAGAGTAAATTCGTGCGGGTGCGAGAGTGTGTGGAGAAGTGAGAGAGCGCAGACGAGAGATAGAGGGAGGGAAGAATCAAATAGCAGTACTCTCCCTCCAGCAATTCGCATGGCTTACAAGTCCGAGGAACGGTTTAGGATGGGAGGAGGGAGGAGAGAGGGAGAGAGAGATAGAGAGAGAGAGAAAGAAAGAGAGATCTGGAAGAGGGGGAATTCAATGGGGCTAGCGGCTATTGACTCGAATTGCCACCGAGTGACTAAAGAACCTGCGGCTAAATCCACTGAGTGGAGATGCAAAAAGTGCCGCCGATCAAGAGGAGAAAAGCTTAGTTGTAGTACTACACAAACTGTATACCGTACCTTTAACACAGTCCTCGGCTATCGACAACTGAAGCAGCGCTATTAGGGTCAGCCACAACAGCAGCCTCCATCGATCAATCATCTGGTGGCTTACTGTAACACTATCGATTGAATTGACACGCGATTCGCACACAATACTCGCGAAAAAAGGAAGTGGTAGGGGCGGATTAGAAGATGAAGAGAAGCCAGGATAAACGAGTGGCTCAGGAGGAAAGTTCCGTCTGATATTGTTGTCGGATCAACACTTTGAGGATCTACAGTGGCCAAATCGCACACTTTCCTTACTCAAGTCTCCTGGTGATGGGATTAAATATCGTGTCGTACAAAATAGGCACAAAAAAGGTATACAGTCAGAAAAAAATCTCTAGAATCAGGACACCAAGAAAACATTTTCACGTGAAATTTCCCCTATTCTTTGTCTAAGCGAACATATTCACTTTGTGTTCTGATCCTAGTAACTTTTTTTCACGGAGTAGGAAGTTGGGGAATTCGTATTGTGTGTATAGACTGGGTAGATCAAAGAGAGAGAGGCTCAGCTTAATCTCGATGAATATGCAGGTGGAGGAGGGAAAGAAGCGAAAGTTCTGAGATGGAGCCAAGCTTTCGAGAAGAGATGGAAAGTGAGAGATTTTCGGGCGCGATAGTTGGAGTGAAGCTGAGAAGAAAACTGTGAGAGGTCGAGGGAAGTGACGGATTTATCGAGAAGTGATGGGGATAACACCAATGATGTAATCGGTCGATCAAACTATGCGTAGATAAACGAGGGGTTTGAAACACGAATATGAATATTTTCATAATCACTTGCTAACCAAGCTATGAATTTATTATGCAAAGTGAATATGGGTAACCGAAATGAGGAAATTGCGTTGATATTGGTTGAATAATCGTTGTGGTAGGTGATAGAGATATGTGAAGACTGAGCTGAGTCAACTCTAGGAAGAAGAGTCTACGGGGGAAACTGAGGATGGGTAATTGATAAGTAGAGGGACTCGAGATTAGAAACGAGTCTGAAAGAAATGAGAGCCTAGCAAAACCGATGAACAACAAACACAACACGACAGTGGAGGGAAACCGAGAGAAATTGCACGATTAGATACATTTCATGGTTTCGAGAATTGCGGATAAAGCCATTGCCTATATAAAAAACGATGATCAAGTCCTAGAAAACGAAGGTTCGTTTACAAAAATTGTTGATGATTGAAAGAATTAAGATGGCGACAAAAAAGTGCGTAAATATGCGTTGCAACAGTGCACGCGAAATGACAGTGATAATGGGGGATGACAGTCTCCAGTAGCGTTCCTTAATGATACACGACAACTCATTTTTTAAAAATTGGAACCATATAAATGCATATTGTTCCACTTTTTACAATTGAAATATCGTGTATTATTAAGGTAGCCTAGCATCTAGACCGCCTTGGGACCGGGACTCATGAGTCGTTTGTTGTACTGATTCTCCTCGTCTTCTTCCGTCTCATCGGCAAACTGCTCGCAGCAATTGCGCATCGCCGCCGTGAGGTAACTGCAATGAGGTAGGAGGAGTTTATGGCATGAGGGGGAGGGGGAGGAGAGAGAGGGGAGGTGGGAGGAGAGAGGAGGAGAGACTATGGGAGGTGGTGAGAGGAGGAGGAGAGAGGGGCAGAAACAGGATGAGCGGCTCCCTCCTTCGATGGAACGGATATGAGTGAGTGTGTGTGTATCGCTGTCTCTCGATCGAGAGACGGTCGAAAAAAGGAGGGAGAGAGAGTTCATGGATTGAAAAGAAGGAGGGGGCGATGAGTCGGCCACTTATATGGCTCATCAATGCCTTTCGAGAGAGAGAGGGATGAAGAAGGAACAATATTGTTGCAGCGGCTTTAGACGGATCAGCCAAGTTGCTCATTAGTCAAGAGCCGTTTCGGAGGAAGTTACAGATGGTTACCCACTACACTTCGATGAGGGCAAATCTACTCTAACATTTTTTCGTTGGGTGGGGGACCAGTGGGGGAAGACGTCGGGACATTTGATGTTCCCCCACTGAGAGGGGAGCCTGTGGACCAGTGGGGGGAAATACCAAAGTACCGTACCTCGCGGGAATATCTCCCAGATTGAGTGCCATATGCTGTAGTACGAAGAGACCGTCCTTGCCGAGCACGCGGAAGAAGAGATCCCTGAATGGGCGAGTTAATGATGTAATTATGATAACGAGATTACACTAATCATGATGTAATCATGCTAACGACAGCTGTTGCGACCGAAACCTGAACTGATCACATGTGCAGTAATCTGGGACTACCCGATGATCGCATTCCTAGACTGATCGCAGTACTACGCGATTAGATGCTGCAACGAGTTTCCTATGTGTGCGCAATCGACGAATGGTGTAAAGTTGAAAGATACAGAGACTAAACTTCTAGATTGAGGATTAAAGAGTAAGGATGAAGAGTAAGATAGACTAAAGAAACACTCACTTGGATGGTGCCGAATTGCCTTCGGGAGTGCACGAGAGAAGGTCGCGTACCTTTGAGCGAGCCTGTAACAGCGTCGATTGCATATCCATGTGTGAACAGCCGTTAGGGATTGTTGAAAGATACGAATAGCTCAGGAGGAGGTGTGAATGCACGCACGTTTCTGTAGAACATGATGGAGAGGAACCAGGAGCCGCAGTTATACGTGGACACGAGGGCGACGAAGAACAACCAGAACCTACGATGTTCAAAAGTATTTATATATGAGAGGAATCGCGAGAGACTCGAGCATTTCGCGGGCTGCAGGGACGTAGAAATTTATGATTTTTGATTTGGCTGAAACCATAGCACAAGGTACTACAAACCTCCCTCTATCGAATGGCGTTGACAGAATTTCGATAAAAAATTTCGCAACCGCGTGAAACACAAAACAACCTGGAGACTTCGGATTTTTTTCTTAAAATGACAAAGATTGAAAATTCATAACTCTCTTCAAAATGATGATAGAGATTTCCGGTTTGTATATTTGGATAGAGAAACTCATTGACTACAAGGTGAAAATGTAAAATTAGTTATTTGCAAAGTGCATCGTTAGTTGTAGAAGTCAGAGGGTAATATCACATAAGCTATTATACTGTTTGCATAATACGACCTTCGTCCATAAATCTACATGCTTTTATTTGACCTTCACGCCATTGTGCTCGATCTGCACAATCATTGCAAGCAAATTGTAATCTTAGAAAAACATGGGCGAATGGGGGAAGAAAGTGTCTCACCAGAGAAAGATGCAAATCTTCTCGTAGTAGATGTTGAGATGCAACACGCACATCACCGTGTCCAGCTGAAAAAGAGAATGTTTAATTAAAATTCCTTGGTACCCGAACCGAGCTGGAAATCGTCACGTCGGTTCTGGCAGTTACTACAACATCTCGTTGAAACATACTTGAACGGTGTACAATTTGTCGATACTTGAAACTAAAAAAAGAACGAACCTGCACAGAAGCTGGTCTTCTGTGGTGGAAATCGCAGTGGACGATACGGGGGAAGTGGCCCGTCGTCTGGGAGTCAATTATTGATCATAAAAAAAATTAAATAATCAAGCGCAAAAGACGAGCACGATCGTCACGAATGATCGATCATCAATTCAAAGGCATGTAGAAACATATCTCTAATCCATTAATAAAATAGACTGAAATATACCTAAACACGTTATCTACTAAGTTCTCTCAATTTTTACACTTACAGAACTTGAGGCATTATTCTCTCTAATTAAATAAAACTTGTCGTACCATCCAGTCTTCTCCCTGCAAGAGATCGACGAGAACATTCGGACCCCAGAGAGAATACGTCGACGATTGGAGGAAACCATTGATCCAGTAGAACTGGAATACCCCGATTCAAGAAAAAATTTGGACGTCCTGTTATTTCAAATCATGTTGCGCCTCGAGCGTAGATTAATATGATTTTCAATCATTCTAGTTTGAGTAAGAGTAATATTCATAATTTCGTACCAGGTGCACGATATTAAGTTTCATTAAGAGTTTCATATAAATAATTAAGTTGAGGAACGAACCTGCAACCATGCATTGATCATTTGTAGTGCAGTCGAAGCAGCATAGTAGACGGAGAGCTCGCGACCAGCCTTCTTACGGGCGAGACGGAGGCCTGAGAAGGAGGAGAATAGAGAACCGATGAAAAACGGGAAAGAAATGATGAGTCACATGAATAATGCGACTCATCATTCCACAGGCCGGTTAACCCTAAAGAACTCTGGTTCAGAAATCCTACTAGGATTCTAGTGGAATCCTACTAGGGAAATGAGGAGGAAACCACTAGGATTCCACTAGGATCTCACTAGAAAACCACTAGGAAAATAAATAAAAAACGTTTAAAAAACATGTTGATCAACAAGGTAGCGTGTGTGTTTATATCTTTGTGCATTTTCCTAGTGGTTTCCTACTGGGATCCTAGTGGAAACCTAGTGGAATCCTACTCATTTTTCCTAGTACGATTCTACAGTAAACACCTACTAGGATTTCTGAACCAGAGAAAGGGGTTTTGAGTGATAGAACGTGTAAAATCGAGAAGGACTCTCTCACTTTGTACGCTCTCTCACCCTGACCCTGCTCTGTAGGTCTGGAATCATGTGGCGATGGATGTGATCAGACAAAGACATGGAAAAGATACGAATAAAGATGAAATACCTTCCCATATGAACACCGCAGGGCGACTCTCGAATGAGGCGATACGGTCTGAAAGACATTTTATAAAATATGAAAATTAATATCTAATTTATCTTTCAACAAAGTGACTCACTCTTGAACGCGCCATCATTATTCTTAATTGAGTTCCAGAAATCATCGACGTATCGAACTGCTCCTCCGAGGTCGTAACCTGAGAAGAGAACAATATTTTTGAAGACAATTTCCAGTTTCAGAAAACCTAAATAGAAACATGGAATGACCTAAAAGCGATGGTAAACTGATTCATAAGCAATTATATGAATTATTTTAATAAACTGTTACCCGAATGACTTGCAAGCGAGCTCCACATGAAGCGAGGAATGTAGAAGAGAAGGGCTTGCACGGCGAGAATGTAGGGTACCTGATGGATTATTGTTTCGTTATGGGCTTATCTGCATTGTGGGTGGGAACAAAGTGCTATAGCAGAACCCTTTGTAGGTTGAAACAAATAAAATTTTCCAATCCCGGAATTTCAGGAGTACAACGTACATATCTTTGAAGGTAATAGCCAAATCTAGGCGATCAGACACAGTCACTCACCCACTGGTAGTAGTTGATCTCATTCTTCGTTCTCTCCTCCTTATCGTGAGTCAACTCCTGATCCAATCGAACAAAATACGTACCGTGCACGTAGCAGTATCTGAACATTCATTTTTTTAAAGGTTTTTACCGCGGTTTCATTCATTGTATAGAACATCCTTCAGACAATAAAACCATCTAGCGAAAAATATCTGATTTGCCGACGTATAGAACATCCTTCAGACAATAAAACCATCTAGCGAAAAATATCTGATTTGCTGTGCTTTTTCAAGAGGAAAACATACACAAATAAAAATTATGTAAGATGGGCTAACTGACTGATTGACAAAGTCGCTCCATTGCTTGTTGAACTGTGCGGGTGACCAGCAAGTGATCGGATCTCCCCTGAATAATAATCATCAGCTTTTTTATTTTATTTTATTTTTACAAGTTATTATAGTCACTTATATTTACATCATCGTATATCTCCATCAACTGATTGCAAAGTTCGACAAAGGGGTCAGCGGAGGTAGACTTTGGGAAAGTGCGAGAGTCTCCTTTCATTTAACTACTCACTCATCCTTATGCGGTGTTAGTTTTCCGGAAAAGTTCTTGGAAGAGCAAAAAGGAGTGTTAGTTTTCACATTTCCATTTTTCACGGCGGGTTCGGAAAAGCTAAATATTTGAATTCCCGCAATTATTGATTTTCGGCCATAACTCGGCTCCCAGTTTCATGGGTGGAATTCCACCCTCTGAATGTGGAAAACTCGTGTAACTCAGCTCAAACTGAACGAAATATCTCCAATCAAAAAGGAAAATGTTCCAAACGTGGCTTGCAATCCCTGTATCAAGTTTGGAACTTGTAGCTGCTTCACTAGGAAAAAAGTTATGAAAGGGTGCATAAAATTGTTTTGCACCTTGCACCCCATGAAATTTGCGCAGCATAATTCTGATACTCACCAGAAGTGGCTCGATCCCAGTAGCACCGAGCATAATGCGAGAATGCCAACGGTGATGCGAGAGTTGAGTCGTTCCGCCTGACAATATTTTCATTTATTCTTTACTTTTTCATGGATTTTTTTTAAAATTCGTGTTAGATTTTGAATTAGTAAAAATTCCCATCCATTTTCTTCTCCAACTTCAGCTGATTCCATGACGCAACATTGGCACATGTTCCCCTTGCACTTTCCCCTCCTTTCCCATTCATACAACCCATTAAGAACTACAGTATCCTAAGGGTACCCCCTCCATCTCTTCTTCTTTTTTTATGATCGAGCATTTTAGGGGGTATGGCAAAAAGAAAGCATGACTAGCTAAGAAAAAAGCTCTTCGTAGTTTTTGTAACAAGCTGAGATGACTTTGTGCTCAATTCGTTGTCGGGGGATCTGAATACATGTCATCCCCTATCCTCCCCTCCCCCCCTCACTGTGCCTTCCCTTGAGTAATATTCACACTCTCTTCATTCTACATGTTCTCTCATCGATCAGACAGCGCGAGAGAGCATTCAGATTTGAGAGGGTCAGACCACTGCTCCTTCCCTTGTATTCTCGAGACGCGAGCTTCTCATTGAGTGTGCTCAAACAATCTCAATTGACTCTGAGGGAGGGGAGAAGTGAAGGTACAACGAGCAACGAGTACAATGGAAGAAGTGGGATCTGAGGAGAGAGCGGCGATGGGCAGAGAGATTACAGGAGGCGAGGAAAACAGAACTACCCATTTCTAAAATGTGCGACGACGTCATCACTGTGACTTCCTTCTGACCTTTTCCATTGCTTGATTGGACGAATGGAATACTGTATCCGCCCAATTGAAAAAAGAGCGATCGCTTACAGTAGCGCAAACAGATCGCCGAAATATTTCCCCCACCCCGTAAGAAAGTTTTGAGATAAAATTTTTATGTTCTAAATACTATTTGAAGTGCTTACAAAGTCTCCTTTCGGCTGCTTGAAGGCTTTCCCGATAAGGGAATTGACGGAGTTGAGAGCTCCGAGAGATAAACTCATGATGAATTAATCAGTGGGCCTCCGATGGACCCCCGATTATCTGCAAAATCACACTTCAAATACCAGACTGGCGGAAGAAGAAATATATGGATCATTCGACAAAACTTTCCGTGATTTCAATATTTGGATTTGTCGGGTTTCCAAAACCCATGATTACAAAACAAATATTGATATACAAGAAAAAACTGAAGTCAAATTTGGTCTAGTTCCTATTGTACATATGTGCAGATCAACGATTAGAGAGGGGGCTGAGACAGAGAGTAAACAGGAGGCGATGGTTTATATGTAGAAATGAAATTATAATTTACCCTAGCCAAATCATAAATCTAATTTAAAAATGAAATTTCCTGCACAAATTATCTCCCTAATATAGAGATCATTGAAAATTGAGGACAATTTGGGTCTTATTCCTATGGTACACATGTGCAGATCAGAGAGGCTGAGACAGCGAGTAAGCAGACACAGTAATAATAACGGAGAGGAGAGAAGATGGTTGAGTGGTAAGAGGGATGTAGCACAAGTAGTCAAATACTGTAGAGGAGAAGAAGATTGGCAGTGATACGAGAGAAACATTGGAAAGATACTTACTTGTGTTTACTGTTTCATGTTTTAGGATATGACACGTATTTTGTAATTGGAACAAATGGTACGTTTTCGAACATATCAAAATCCAGAATAGAATTCACTTTTTTAAATATTTAACTTTTATCATAGAGTTCCTATACGGAAATTTCGCAAAAAATAACATCATGGAATAACTATTTACAGATGGTCAGTGATTCGACAAGTGATGCAACTCTTAGTGTTCAGGCAGACCAAAGGAATGAGAACTGAATGGATGAATGGTAGAGGGTCCTCTCAGAGTGTTGACTACAGAAGAGAGCATGAAAGGAGAGGAAGGGGGAGAGAGAGAGAGAGAGAGAGAGAAGTGATTTTGCAATCGTCGTTTTCGTCTTTCTTTAGGGCCCATTTGGACACTCGTACGGACCTTTAGAACGATCAGTGAATGCCAAAAACCATTCCATGGAATGGCATACAGATGGTTACAGGATTCATTCAAATATTATATTTGGAAACCGCTGACAGGGTATTATCAAAATATACTAATATTTGGTACTATTGATCTTGGGCCCTAAGTGTACCGTAGTACTTCGAGGGAGCACAAATTTCGTGTTCTAATCACTAGGAGATGGGGGCGAAAGGGCAATCTCCGTTTGCAGTCGGCGTGAACAGAGAGAGAGGACAGATCGGGAGAGGGAGGAGAGGGAGGGGAGGGATGGTTGGACATCTTGTGTTTCCCCATTCCTATTCACCTAGTTCCCCTCCTCCTCCACTGTCTCGAATACTCGGACACGGACAATGGAAGAACAACGACCGTGCGGGAGGATCTGCTTACAGCATTCACCCTCGGAATGGAAGAAGAGACTAAAGGGGCTTTGTTCGCCCTCTATGCACAAGTTAGGTTTCACTGTTCGCACAACACATCATTCCACAGACCGGTCAACCTTCCAGAAATGCCTTTGGAGTGAGAGAGCGTGTGAAATCGAGAGGGACTCTCTCACTTTCGTACACTCTCTCGCTCTAACCCTGGTCTGTAGGTTTGGAATCATGTGACAAGACACCGGGCAAACAGTGCGTTCCAATGGAAAAGAGGATTTGATTTTATAACATTTAATGCAACTATATAATTATGGAGCATGTGAAAAATTATCGGGGGGAATCATTGGTACCTTGGCTTAGAATTCATAGAAGTTAACGAAATGTCAAACAATACAATGGAAAAATTGTTGCAAGTCCATGTTGGGTAGGTCATCCGTGTCTTTTTGCTCTTCTTCATAGGGGGGATAAGACTGCTCCTCCTCCTTCTCTTCATCGTTTGTCCTCTGCATTACACGAGTGCTAATCCTCCTCCGCCGACATCGAATGTTGCGCATCTGAGAAGGAAAGAAACATCAAATTATTGAGGGCGGCGAGCACCCATTACTTACTTCTATTAGCTGATTCGCTAATGAAGAGTTGAATGATATTTGTTGAATAATGAAGAGGTAAATTCAGAAATAATGGAATGAACATGAATACATCGCTGTTACGAGGGCAATACTTGTGTACTCGGTCCTGTTCCGTCCCTCAAGAAGTTTGCGTCGTTCACGCTGAACGAACGGCCAAATTTGAAGATTTGCTGCGAAAAGAACATGCATTTGTAACATCAGAGGCAGCGTGCAATAGTTCACACCCGTCTGCATCCTGCGGAGAGGGTCGAAAAATTCATCATCCCGCGTTCAATTATCGAGCCAGATACTGCTATTGTCAATAACCAAGGGAAGGGAAGATCCCTGTTGGAAGCAAAAAAAATGGGAATGAATTCTGTCTACTTGTCTAAATGTAGCATGGAGAGGCCGTCGGTTGCAGCCCCCCCGGGGGGGGGGGTATAGTCCACCCCTCTTCTCCTTTCTGTTGTCTTCTTCTCCGACCGCGCCCTTCACCCTCCCCATTGTACTCGTTCCCTCAGTCGGAATGCCGACCCGCAAGGACAAAATGATGCCGCCCCGAACAAGAAGACACCAAAGTTGTTGTCGCCGGGTGTGAAGCGCGGCCGCTGCGGAGGAAGGAGAGGACAGCATCCTTGGTATACAAGAAAAACGCTCAACGCAGATCCACAGTGAAGCGCCAAACTCATGTTCACGATAATAAAAAGAAATAAAATCTAGCGCATAAGATTAAGCTACCATTATTTTTTCCGCTTTGGCACAGATAAATATGCTAAACTGCTTTTTATATTGTCTAAATAACTCCGACAGCATATTTAATGTTTGTCGTTACTCCTACATGGTCTTAAATTTCGATAATCATTTTATCTGCATTTTTTTCAATTGATAAAACATTATTAATTGTATTATATGTCAAACTCTCAAATATATCTTCACCGCAGCAATAAATGTGCGAGTGCACACTAGTCGGTATAGAGTTGCTGTGTTTGTGCATGGTATAGACATTTTTTGTGTTCGTGCAGACAGAATCTCTGATTATTTCCCTGTTCGCCAACTGTCGGGCAAATGATAGACGCTCTTGTACTTCGACACGGTAGCAGACGTGAGACTTGGGAGAGAAGAAGAGGAATGGTGTTTTGAGCGTCACTCTCAAGTTGAAATGACGAATATCGAGGCCGGACCATCTGCTCTTTTTCCCTCTTCAAACCATCCCGACATAGAACGCAGTAAATCATGAGAAACCTCTTGCTCATCAAATATTAAATGAGTACATGAGTTTGCAAGACTTGGAATTCTCGTAAGACTTTAGACCAGTGCGATGTAAAATGCACATATTTATGTAGCCGTACTAAGGTTTGTAATATTTTGGATGTACTTTAGGACAGTACGTGAGAATAACATTTATTACGTCAGATTTATAGCACCACAAAAAAAATTGTAAAATGCTGCGTTCTATGTAAAATAATTCTAGTTATGATATCCGCAATGACGCATTTCGAAGTTACGATTAATAACGCTGCAAAAATAGATGGCGTGGGAATCATCAGTGATGTGGTTGGTCGATATTTTCTAATGCAGCTTTTCACATCGTGCAGCATAATCCCTTCCATCTTCAGGCATATATTCGAAATAGCAATGCCGTTTCCCTCCTCCATGTCCCTCCCACATGCCTACATGGCTTTCTTAAGCCAACAGTGATTTCTGAAAATCGTGAGTCTTCCCTCGCCACACAGTCACACGTGGTTAGCGTGTTCGAGATAAATTTACCACCACTTCTCTCAGTCCCATGCGCGTCTCTCTCGATAAACAGTCCCCAGATTGAGAAAGCTTTCAAATTCTCTCACGATTGCACCCCCGCCGCTTTTCAGAAAATTATAAAGAGAGAGCGTGCTTTCCGCCCTCTCTCTACGAAGTCGGAGCCGATTCTAAAGGCAATCTGTTATGCCTCGAGAAATTTGTCTTCCTGGTTTTGTGATTCCTTAGCCGCTTTGGATCACGAAATCCGTTCATCTTTCTCGGAAAGACTTGAGAAGTAAAGTGATGCATTCACCTGCCTCCACTATTCCCGCAGATTCAGAATGTTTCCTTTCCTGCTGGATATTCTACGTTGAAGAGCATCACAATCGCATTTCCGGAGCGCCTCAAGCATCAAGTGTGCTCGTGTAGACAGCGATGTAATACGAAGAAACAACCAATCTCTACGACCAAGGTTCTTGGTATTAGCTCTCGGCTCGTTGTTCATCCCTCAGTGGGCAACTTCTGAAGCAGAGCTACTTCAACTAGAAGACAGAAAGCAGTTATAAAGTAGAAAACAGCGCTACTTCAGCTCTATAAGCTGCTTTCCAGCTTCTTTTTAGTTGATTACTGTCTTCTATCTGAATTAGTTATACCCCACGCGCACTGAGCTTCATGAGCGTGACACTGGTGTCGGAAGATGGATCGACCACGCAGCCGGAGACAGAACCCGCCCATCCTTCCCCCTCTTCATTGGTTGTCGTTGTTTTCTTTCTCCCCTCTCCTCCTCTCGTCTCGCTGATTGCGGAAATCAGCACATTACTCATGGTCAGTCAGTAGTCTCCTCTCGCCTACTCAATGCATCCATCTCTCTCTAAGAGAAGACGTTTCGAGTGAGTCACACGAGACGACTGCGTGTCTGCGTACCCAAAGCACCGAAGAAACCATACGTAGAATTGTAGGAAGATTTCTAGCAGCTTATCTCTAGCTAGGAAGCCCTCTCGTATTTCAAATGCTTTGATATGAAGAGTTCTCATTGGCACTTTGCACTACAATATAGTCATCGCACCCATGCTACGATATTGTGCTACACATCATCTTTTCAGCAACACTCCCAGGCTAACGAGATCTTCTGCGGCTTAGGAAAGAACACGAGAAATCTCTTATTCTGCAGGCATGCACCCTTGGAGATTGCGAGAATGAGATTATTAGCCCACTAATCTCTCAGCAATATAGACATAATCACTCGAATTCTTTTCCCAGACTGTGTTTATTGGAGAAGTGTCGGAGCCGGTCCGGAAGTAATTTTCAAACATTTAAAGGTGAAGTGAGCTGAAGTATGTTTTAGCACAGTAATAGTTCGTTCGTCGGATATGCCAAAGGTGGTATTCATAATTATCCATCACATCACTCGAAAAGGACACAAACAATTACTCGTAGTTTTACTCATCGCAGACAGATTTGCCCTGAATGGGGGTGTATCTCTCACATGGGTCTGCAAGACGAACCGACGCGACATTATAGACGAGCAGAAACATCTGCGATGAATGCTCTCAATTACATTGACTCTCTCGCTTTCTATCGCTCACTCGTCGGTGAGAGGAGACGAGAGAGTGCGGCAAATGAAGAGAGTGAGATGTCTCTACATGCAACACACATTCATAACGAGACTGAGGTTCACAGAATGAAAGGAGGGGAGGTTATTAGTCTATTGATGTCTCGCACCTTCTTGGTCTAAAATGTGAATCAACCAAAGATCTGCACAAATCTGCGTCAGCCCAGGTGCTTCTTTATTTCGATGAAAACGTAGGAAGCTGATAGTGAGACGAATTCAGCCTCACAACCTTCTCAATCTCTTCTGCGCTGAGTTCCGGATAGCCCAGACTCTCGTCGCATTTCGCGGAGTGGACCATATTTCACTGCTCGTCGCGATATTCGCCGAAACCAAGCACCAGCGTCGTCTTCCCAGGGGTTGATTTATTCCCGCTCCAAATGAAAATCTTGAGAGAAGCCTTTTTCTTCTCCTCCTTCCGAGCGCTCCTTTCTCAAATTGTAATCGAAACGGCTGGGCGAAATCGGCGGCACGCGCATCACGACCGTCTAATGAAGAAGTTTTCCCCCATACTCGTTTCTGCGAGACGACGCAAAATACCACACACATTGGGAGTATAAACCACTGAAAGTCGCATTGATTGCGTCGTCGGTGAAATGGGATATTTACGATTTTAACCACCGCTCATGACAATCACCAGAAAACGATCAGGGACAAGAGCGAACAAATCAGAGAACCTCTCTAATGTTGTACACCATACATTTTCGCCCTGCCGAGATCTCTCATTTTCACACACTCTCTCGCCTAGCATAAACACGTCAGATATTTCATAAACAGGTCAGATTTCTATCGGAAGTTCGTCAGATAGGGGACAATTCTTACTAAACTCGACATTCTGCGCATTCCTAGATGGGTCTCGAGTCTCTAAACTGCCTAGTTCAAAAAAGTGTAAACCGAGAATCTCGGCCAACGAAAATGTATGTTGTACACACTCATTTCTGGCAGGTTGATCGGACTGTCGAACGGCGTGTTCGATGAAATACGCGTTCTCTGGGTTCAAAAGATCTTCGGCCGGCTAAGAGTCCAAGTGCGTGATGATGATGGTTTGTTTCCGCCTTTTCCCGCCCCATTGTCCCTTTTGGGTAGACAAACAGCGCGTGTTTCGACCTTGAAAAGATTGCCGGAAGTCCGTTTAAAATGGCGCGAACGAGGGCAAAACAAGTGAGTGATCAAGATGGTCAAGCCTCAGATGACTTGTTTGTGACGTCATGTCACCGTGCTTCACACAGATTTCCATCGGGAGGAGGGTAGGGGGAAGCGAGGCTCCGCCCACTTGGGAAGGAGGGAAGGGAGGAGGAGAGGAGAGGACTCTAACCAGGCCTCAGTGTCTTTCTCGCTCCTCATTCTACGTCCGTTGTCTCCGTGACCGGCCGGACGCCCCCCTCGGACTCTCCTTTTTATTGTTCCGATGATGTCCTCGTCCCTCCTCTCCGTGCTCCTCCTCGCCACGTCGGCATCCGCACTCTTCGAGGACGCGCCGCTGCCTGCCGCCGCTGGAGAACCACAGGTAACCGATCTGACCCAGGGAAACACCGACCGAGAGTTACAGTAACCGCGTGATTTGGGGGCAAAAGACATAGTAAATGCGGAACATGCAATGCGCAATCGGCGGTCGTTTCGTGTCTAGTCACTCGCTACTCCTTCGCATACCTTGTGAATCTGCGCGATTCTTGTCACGATATCATATCGTGTTGTGAATGCAGTAGTTGAATGGGCACGATTCCTAGGATTTTCCGCTGCATTGACGTAAGAACCGCGTCACGAGCGAAGTTATCGTAAGTTAACGATGAGCTGTCATACTTCGAGTGAGGATGTTTCACCGACTCGTACAATAGCATAGAATCTTGGCACTTTGCCCAAACGTGTGGGCGCTAAAGGAGGCCAATCATGGCAACTGCGCAACTTCCGACGTGTATCAATCACATTCTTCGTCTCTTGAGTGAGGACGGAAGAAGGAAGGAGGGAGAGGGAAGTGTGTCCCTCAAACTTTTCCTTCTTCGAAGTCTTGCAATCTGAAGCCTTCCTGAGGGGGAAACTTGAAAATGATGTGAGCCTCATGCTGCTTATATCGTAACGGCCGTAACGGTGATTATTTCTCAAAGTAGTTTTCTGGTCGATTATCCTATTCGAACAATGCGCCTATATTTTAGAGCTAAGCGATTTTGCGTGTATTCTGTTTTATGAGTGCAGGCCAATCTATCTATGCCATCCCTTCTCCCCCTTTCCTTCCTCCTCCCCTTGCCTTGAAAAGGACAAATTATTGATGAAACCCACCCAGATATTGGATGCTTTTGTGTGGGTCTCTGTATCTTCTTCCTCTCCTTTTGTGTAAACTGACGGGTGCAGCAGAACCCCACGTGGTCTCAGATTCCATTCATTGAGCCTGACTCACTATTATCGACCTTTCAAGCCGTTCACGGATACTCTCACCACGAAACTCTGTTTCGCAACTTACTAATTACCCCGATCTACGAGCACATTACGAATAACGACCTCAGTAGTGTCGAGAGCAATAGTACTAGTTACCTCGGAATTCCATTTCCCCCACTCAACCTCTATTGTCTTCTTCATATTCTCACTTTGTTTTGTCTCTGTGTCACACCGGATCTTCTCCTAATTCCCCCCTACGATGGGAGCGAATCTAAGAAGAGCTTCACTATTTCTAGATTACTCATAACGGAAAGCTTGACCGGGGCTCACTGCAGTGGACATTCACATGATATTTTTGGTCGATGGGATCCAAGTCGTGGGAACTTTCGCTGTACGACCATGTCATTCACGATTGCAGTCTCTTACAAATGGTAGTCTGCTAGACTGCATTGTTCATGACCCCGATTGCTTCCCTTGTATCTTCTCCTCCTCTTCTTCACCACTCTTTCATTATCTCATTACTTCACTCGAAGGGCGAAGAGAGTGGCAAACAAAGATGATGAGAGTAAGAGAAGAAGGCGAGGAAGACAGGGAAGAGGAGAGTTGTTAGGAAACAAGTCAATCGAGACGGGTAGAAGACAAAAAGAGCTGTCGTGTACGGTTTCTTGCTGTAGCGAAGCCACTTTTGCATGGAAGAGTAGTCGAGTAACGCAAAATACTTGAAGAATTTTCGATAGCTTGATGAAACGTAAAGGAAACGTCACCATTCTCAAACTTATTTATGTATCAATCAAGGCATCATTGATATCAATTTTTCGTGAAGTCAATAGCGCAATCCGGATATTAAAATGTACACATTGATATGATGCTATGTGTGGTATCTTCTCTCGAAACGACCATATCGCTACACGTTACGTGGTCGGAGATCGGAGATTACTTAGTTGCGAAGCTCGAAAATAACAATTTGAAAAATAAAAATCATTGATATGAAAGAAAATAATTAGCTGTTTTGTTGAGGTGCCGATGGACATTCGACAGAAGATCATCGAGGTGTGCAACTTTCCGTCGGAGAACATGACGCCCACGCAGTACGCCATCTGTAGTGAGTTGTCTTTCTGACCAGCCGTCTGACTCACCGAACTATCTCTCTTGCAGCCCGACTGGTGGCGACGTATCGTGTGCAGCTACTCGAGGCGGCGCATCAGATGCAGCTGCAGCAGGAGCAGCATCCTGAGGGTGGAGCTGTGGCAGCCGCAGAGATCCCGCTGGCGAAGAGAAAGGCGTCGTTCATTCGATTCGGCAAGCGATCAGCGCCCTCCGTTGATCGATACGAGGAGTTGGACAGCGTTCCCGAGAAGCGAAAAGCCTCCTTCATCCGATTCGGTCGACGATAGACATCAGAGCCGTCTCTCCTCGCCCCTCTCAAACCCGTCTCGGGTAGAGTCCTCCCATCCACCACCACCCCTGCCCCAGTGATCATCTACCATCGGTTATCTCTCAATTCACTCTGTATCCTCGAGTGTCGACCCTCTTCTTCTTCTCCTCTCGCCATCTTAGACCCGTGAGATAAAACCTTTGCTCGTTTCGACTCTTCTTTGTTACTCGTGTCATCTACACCCCACAAATTGGATTGAACCCCGCAACTCCAGAGCATTATGTTTGTTTGTCAGTTTGAAAGAAATCTGCGCATGATGTCATCCTGGTTTTGGCCCACGCTAATCAAATTCACGAAGAAAGTAGTCGGTCGTCTATCCGTTTTTATGCCCACCAAAATTCGCCGAAGCGGAAACAAAAACTGATTTGCATTGGGGATCCAGGGGAGATGGTCTCCAATGGGAGTTGAGGCAAAAAGTGGGGAAGGGGGGAAGGGAAGGGTTTTTTTCTGAATTCATCACATGATTCATGGTGTGTCGACCAGTATATGCAAAATGATAAAAATGCGTTTGAGAAAGTAAGACCACCAGGAATTTAGTATTTCAATGCAGGCATATCGCCAAGCCCTCCAACAAGTCTTTTGCAGTCAACCATGTGACAGTGCGGGGGAAGTCGTGCTTCGAGAGTGACAACCGGAACAGCTCTCGCCTGTGGAGCGAAACTGATTGAGTGACATCGCGAGAGACGTGGGAGATGGGGCGAGAAGGACTGCAAGAACTGCTGCTTCGTGTCATCCACCATGTCCTTCTCGTCATGGTCCAGTCACTTTGGTGGCTGACCCCAGGGGCATACAATCGTATATCTGTCTCAACAAACTCGGAATGAACGTGTACTGTGGGTATTGGGCTACCGACAGCAATTAAGTCCGACCGAACCAGGAACTGGCTGATCTACCTATACACTCGTCTCGTCTCTCCCTTCCTTCCTCCCGCCTGGCCTCATAACGGCGGAGTCAATGAGGAAAACGTTGGCGTCGTACGGGGAATGAGAAATCATAAAACGCCGGGGCCGAGACCGGTGGTTATGGGGGTGAAGCAGCCAATTGGAGAAGAAGAGAAGAAGACGTCAAACGACTTCTTCTTTGGAGGAATGGATAGTGCAGGAGGAGAGGGGGGAGAGAGCGTGTACTGGAGAGACGAGGGATGTGAGGACAAGGAGAGTACTCGTAGCAGGATGCAGAAAGGTAAAGGTAAAAAGGTAAAGACGTCCCCTTATCTAGGCTCCAAGCCCTGATGAAAGGCTACAGGAATAAAATCAATATCGATATATCGAGGGATTCTGCATTCTGCGGATACCATAAGAGGGATTACCCAGGACAACTCTGGATTCTTTATCATCCTTAGTGCAAGGGGAATTCATTGCAACAATTTCCTGTTGTTGTGTGAGAGGGTAGATCATGGTACACCCTCTGACTCTTCCCTCAACTTAGTCAACTCTCTCGAGGGTCTCCTATTACAGTAGTGTCATCGTCACTTTCACGCATAACTCGATGCAGGCTGAGGTCATTCCCTCAACTTTCATCCGTCCTCGCTTATTTTCCTTCCTTTAAATCTTCCGAGACTGCGTCCGTCGCTATTCATCGCCCAGTTTTCTACGTGCAGACTCTCCTATGAATCCCGAAATCAACAGGATGAATCATGGACATTCGCACAAGTTCGAATCTCTCCCTTCCTTGAACTTTATCGTGCAGCAGCCAATGAATAGCGCGCTAAGTGAAGATAACCTACCTTTCACCGAAAACATTCACTTAGCAGTTCCACTAGTGGAATTCGTCATCGGGTTCGAGAGGAGCACATAAATCAGAGGGGAAGTGAGTCTTCTCATCCCTTGGGAGCAGGCTGAAACACTATTCAATTGACGCGCGACGCTCTCTCATTTCACAGCTTCTTCGTCTTCTAATTCGCACTCTCACATGCAACATTCGAAAGCATCAATGAGTACAAAAAGTACAAACAAAAAAATCAAAAATCGAAAAAGATGATGAGAGAGTGTAGAAGGAGAGATTCAGACAACTAGAGACTTTCTTGGCATGGAGCCAACCCGTCCTCTTTCTCTTCACTCCTCGTGTGTCCATCTCATTCTTTGGCCGTCTTGGGAATCCATTCCGCAGCTCCGAGAAATAGAAATATTCTGTGCTGTCCAAGACAGAGATTTATCATGTTATCTTCGAGGGCACGGTTGTGATGCCTGAGACAAGAGAAGCAAAAGGGAAAGAGAGAGAGAGAGAGAGAGAAACGTCATGGGATGGGGAGGGAGGGGAAAAGCATGAGAAATTGAATGAAAACAATGGGAGAAAACGAGTGGAGAAGGGAGGGGATGAGATACAGAGAAAGAGGGAACACGAAGATGGTATACCGGTGAACATACTACTTTAACAACGTCACAACACGGGTACTGTAAAAATAATGAACCCGTCGCTCAATAATCAATTGTGCCTAAGCAACTACCGTATCCCGTAGATCGACTTCAATCATCCGACCGTTCCACTCACGTATCGATTCGTCATACGGTAGCGGGAGGCAGACGAGAAGGGAGTGTGAGGAAGTGAGGGCCGGAGGGAGGATCACACCTGAACACACAAGATACCGTAATCTTCAACTTTCGTTGCGGGACTCAGCCATTTTCAATCTACGGTAAGCTTCTCTCATAATTATATACTTCGTCTTTCTCTCTTTTTCTTCTCCCCCCCCCATCCCGTAATTTTCCCTTACAATGATCCACTCTACTCAGATTACTGGGCGACTACTCTAAACTGATTAGTGAGCGTGAGGTGCGGAATTTCCTTCTTTCTTTCACTCTCCCACTCTGGAACTTCCTGCTTAACTACCGTAGGGCTCTGCACTAGCGCATTCACCGGGCACATGATTCCAAATCTACAGAAAGAGAAAAGGGTGAATGTGCAAATTTGAGAGTCTCTCTCGATTTCCAACGCTCTCTCACGCCAAACCCCTTTCTGTAGGGTTGACTGGCCTGTGGAATGATGTGCGGAAATACAGTATGCCCCCCATTGCGCAAATGATGTCATGCGATTCTTGCTACACACAAAGATTGCGCGAGTTTGGCGGCTAAAGTCGGTCGTGGGTCCCACAAAGGAATTATCCAAACCCCATTTGCATCGGAATCCTCAACTTCTCCTCTAAGCGAGCAGAGTCGACGAGAGAGCGTGTGGGAATGAGAGGAGCAGAGATTCTAATCCACGTCCTCATCTGACCTACCCACTAATTAATTCAAATCTAACGACGTCCGTGGGCTCAAGGAAGGAGGGGGGATGAAACATGTGAGTTTTGCAAAATGCACAGAAACGCTCACAAACAATCGAAACGTGCAGGGAAACTCGTCACTTTGTTGCTCGAATTACACCAACTTCCGCAAACAAAAGTGCTGCACCCTAAAACAATTACAATTAGCCAACGGATCTTCATCACGCAAGCATTTGCACGTATTGACAACACCGTCGCCTCGTTCAGATTAATGTATGCAGCATACCGTAGACTGCATCGTCTCCAAGGATGTTTCCAAGAATCAGAGTAGAGATCTTTCACAACTTTCGATAGTCAAGCGGGCGTGGGCATCGCTAACTCTCTTTCCCCTTCTCTCCCTCGCCTCCTCAGGAACACTCGTTCTTTCAGCTCCTTTCTTGTCACAGTTTGCTGTGAAATGAGTCCGTGGAATGCTGTTAGCCCCTTGCTTTCCTTTCGTGTCAAAGAAGGGAAAGAGTGGATTTCTACGAAACTTGACGCTCTTGCTCGTTCCTTCAGCGGGGACTCAGAGGAAGAGAGCAAGTGTCTGGATCTCTCCATTTCGCATACTCTCTGTCACTGTCTGACCGATGAGAGAGCGTGTAGAAGGTTAGCGAACATTACACGAGAAAGAACAAGGGACTCTCTCTCTTTCTCTCTCTCTGACTCTATCGGAGTCTAATCGGAAGCTGCTGAAGCTCAATCCGATTTATGCTCAAACGCGCAAATCTGCAGCAGTTCTTATGTTGATATGGCTCATCTCAAGGAGCGGAGAAGAGGGAAATGAGAGGAAGAAGATGACGGGACAAGAAAGGTGAGGGGATCCCACAGTATCTCGCACTTTCCTTTGTTTTTTTTGCTACCCGGCGTTTCAGCGTTTCCGCCGTGGCCTATCCAAGAACATGCGTATCTCCCACGGTCTCCATTTCTCTAGCACTTTCTCCTTGTTTTTTTCTTACCCGGCGATTCGTCGCTTCCGCCGTGACATAAGCGCTGGGCATCACAGCGTCCACGTTAGCGTTAGTTAGTTCCGATCCAACAACAACAAAAAACGCACATCTCCCACGGTCCCCATTCATCGCCTCCTGTCTATCACATACTAGGAAACTTCGTGAAACTTTTCACACGTGAGAGGAAGAAGAGGGGACAGGATTGGCGACGGGATCTCGCACTTTCCCCCTGTTTTCTACCCGGCGATTCAGGGCTTCCGCCGTGTCATAAGTGCTGGGCATCACGGTGTCCATATTATGACACGATCCTCGACACTTCGATCCAATAACGCACGCATCTCCCACGATCGCCATTCATCCCCTCCTCTTTATCGCATACTACGAAACTTCGCGAAACTTTTTTCACACACATTCATTGAAAGCTACAGACTAGACATAGACAAAGGAGGGGGACGCAGATTCTAAATTCGTCCTCCCTCCATTATCTAAGCACCTCAGAATACAGCTTTTGTCTGCTCTTTGTGGGGATCAAAGCGCGTATGCCATATAGTAAATAGCCGCCCACCAAAATTACAATAGAGCCAGGTCTACTAGCCGGAATTTCAGATGCACCCAGTCTTTTAGCCGGATGACGATTATGATGCCGATTCTGTACACAGAGTCTACTGTCCTCAAACTACATCGGTCCCATAGTTTCGCAGTTAGCGCTAGCGGTTTAAAGTGCATATCTCACTATTTCAAATGCTTTGTTTCGGTTACTGAGTGGGATGCAGCGATGATGCGAAATACAGAGAACCAGATTGTTATGGGAAAGTTCTAATGAATCTCAGAATTATGTTATTGTATTCCTCATGTGAGCACTAGTGCCTGACATAGTAAATAATAGAATTGAATTGAATGGTATTTCTAATTACAAAGTGTGGGAGTAAATGTATCGGAAACTCACAGAGTCCCTTCAGTTCCGGGTACAAACCCACTATCGACGCGGGCAGACGCGCTCCCAGTGCAAAAGAGATCGGCGCTGAATTTCTAGTATTTCGTCATCACTATTCAATTACTATACCGTACCTTCTTCTGACAGTTCCCCATTAGCTCTAGGAGGCAGAGTGAGCAGAAGGGAGACGCTCAACTGAATTACATTAATTTAAAATAAGTAAAGTACTCAATCGGTAATCATCACCAGCAATATATTAATCAATCAATATTCGGTACCTGCTGATCTACTTCCATCTCCTCTCCATCCACAGACTCCTCATGCTCTTCTTCTTCTTCTTCAGAATCGACATCAATCTTCGGCCGTTTTTTCCTCGCCCTGAAACGTTCGATCGATAATCAATCACGATTTTTAAAAAAATCAATCCATATTTGATCGTGGTAGGTCGGCACTAGTTTACCTTACCGGACCGAGCAAACCGGGTTAATCCGGGGTTGGACCCTATTCATCATCTCACTGTGTGAATTTAGCGGAGACCTCTCGTAATCCGGTAAAGGAAACAAGTGCCGGTGGGTCGCCCACCTCCTCCTCTCTCCTCTCCTCCAATGAGTTCGCTCCACATGATCATTCACCATGTCATCACAATCGAATCTCTCATTGCAGTAGCCGCATCTGAGAGGAACGTCCCTTCATTAATAATTACACCGTGAGACCTCGGAGTATTTACCGCGGACGTAAATACGCAATATTGTGCGCCTGGTACTACTGAGAATGCTCGTTTCGCTTCCAATGCCGAATAAAAGTGCAATTAAAATTCCATTATTGCAGATATTACATTTATTAAATGCTACGATGAAAATGTCAAAATAGTACTTCATGTGTTTGCTAGGGCAAGAGAGCACATAAAAGTAAGAGGGTCGCCAAGTTGGGAATGTTCTTGTTTGGTAAACAACGGACGTTCGTATTTTGGCTTTTGGAAATTTTATAAATGTAATACCGACGACCTTCCAGCTACCGTATATCGACTACCGTACCTATCTTTATCTATCAACATTCTTTCTTCATTCTACCGTACCTTGACTCCTCATGGTCGTCCCTTGCATGGTTCCTCCTCTCGACGGGAGTTCGCCCTTCCTCTCTACAGTACTCACATAGGGAAGGAGTGAAATGACGGGCGAGAAAGTGACGATCCAACTGACGAGATTATCGATTAATACGAGAAGATATTTATAGATAGACAGCATAAATACCATGGAATTTAAGAAAGTATTATTCACGCGTCTTCCCTTTACCCTTTGTGCGCCCACTGCAACTCCCGATCACCGGGTGATAAAAATATTTTTATCTGAACACTATTACGTTTGAGGCACTGCTAGCATCTTCTGCCCCACGCATACAGCAGTTACCAGCATGACCCTTCACCACACCTTACCGTATCCCCCTACAGTACCTGTGTTCGCTGCTTGAACTCCTTATCACAGTGTAGGCATACGAATGGATTGGAGGCAATTGTCGATCGAGAGGAATAAGAGAGCGAGAGAGGATCTGAATGACAAGTTCATTCATATACGCCACCCGCTCAATCCAAGCTTCACCCATTCTACTCATACCCTTCCTGTTCTTCTATTTTAATCAATCATTCGCGGACGATTCGAAATTATACTGCAAAATGAAGAAAAAAATCTAGAAAATTATTATCTCTAAACAAAATTTCACGCCACCAGCACATTTCATGTTTCTATCTTCTTACTAATGCACTCGAGTCTCCTCGGTTTACTGAAGGAAATTATGTTTCGTACAATCTAAAATAAAGCCCTGAATATAATCCTATATAATCGTTGGCCCACTCTATTAATAAATAAAATTAATAATTAATCCTGGAATCAATCAAAATGTGCCTACTCTCGAGTGGGAGAAGAAGTATTAGGAAGTGCAATGGGCAAGAGGCAAAACAGGAAATAGAAGAGAGGGTGGGAGGAATCTCTCTCTCTCTCTCTCTCTCTCTCTCTCTCTCTCTATTTCCCTCTCTCTCTCATCTCGGTCCCCTTCTGTTTTCTCCACTGTCTTTTCTCTCTGTCCTCAAGTTTGTCGCACAAAAATTCCCACGCGCTAATTCACTAAATTCGCGTAGGTTGTCCACGCAAAATATAACCGCAGCAGAAAAATACATATGAAATCAGCCTACTGTCCTAGCCTCTAGGGACCATTTGCAGAAAATTACTCTCTTCTCCTACCGTACTCCTTCTCGTCTACCGTAATTCCCTATAATGTACCGTTACTAGATCAGATAAATAGGTCTAGCGCAAGATGGGCTCTCCGGGCTGAATCCGCCCATTGTAACAATGGCCTAGCGATGCTCTGCCGCGAGCCCAGCTCGAAGATTGGAGGTACCTATACCCTTACCTTTTACCGTACTCTTTCTCGTCTACCGTAATCCCCTTCAATCTACCGTACTCACGCTTTCGTCTGACGTGCTCTCTCATCGTCGCTCGTCCATTCACCGACTCGCCGCATCGGAGGCAGCAACGGACGACGTGATTGGTCTGTAAGGCTCTTGGAAAATGGAAGTCATCGTTGAACACCCTGATACTCGACGCTTCGTAGCATCCGTGAAACAACAGTTCGCCTGGTGAACTATATTTGTTTCTTTCCATGAGTAAGAAATCGAGCTACCAATAAATTGTAAACTTTCAAATTAGACTTCATAATGTAAACGAAACCGCGATTCACGGTGTTAGGGGATTGTGCTTACAAGTCTACGGGGAAAATCCCCGCTCCCTCAAACTACATCACGCCTTTTCTGATTTACGCAAATCGGTCAAACATGAACAACGAAGGAAGAAACATTAAACTATCTAGCAATTGTACTTTGATCTCATCTCTATATTCTCGCCAACTGACCTCCCTATGTCTCTTCAACTGGTTATTCGTCGAGAAATGCGCGCCACAGAAGGCACAGATGATGATGGGAATGTGGAGTTGATCGGAGAGAGGACGACGATGGAGAGAGGATCTGAGAGATGGGAGGAGAGAGAGAGAGGGAGACCTCACTTTACATTTTTAAAGATATTTAAATATGCGCGCACACCCTACTTCGAGAGAGTGTGCAGGAACGAGGTCAAACGATGAGAGGGAGACCATACTTCGATATCAACCTATCGTTATCAGCCGCATGATTTGAGGTGGTTCGAAAGGGTGTACGCGAAAATGGTAACTATTTTAGTTTGATTTTCATCGAAATTACGTAGGAAAAATGCCGTTACCTTGGTTTGCAATATTATTTTCCCCTTTTGGCATATGTTTCAGGGGGAATTGACCTATCGTATTAAAAATTTTCACTCGATTGCATTCCATTTGATAAGAACAAAGACATTTAGATAAAAAAAATATCTGCAGTATCAGTCGATATTGGGTAGATCACGCACCTGGATGTGGAGGGTAGGGAGGGATCGGGCGAAGGACCGAAGGTTACTGTAATGATCATTTAATTAAACTGGCACGTACCCGGAAAAAATGAAATATTTAAAAACTGAACACTCACGAGGTTTCTTTAAAAATTTTTTTATGTTTTTGGCCACCTTATTGGTTTGTATTAAATTGTATAATCATCGTTTAAGAAGAGTATAACATGAAACTCGAAAGTGCATAGAGGAACTGGTGATGATGCGTTTTGAAACTACCGTTTAGGAACCCGAAAATATAAAAGTCTCCAAATGTTCTGAAACGTATCCCAAACAAATCATAGAAACAAAATGCTGAGGGTTCCTAATCGCCAATTCCAAAAGTCGCATCATTGGAGGAACTAAAATTCGATACTCCGATTTTGAAATGTGCATGCACCACGGCCGAGCAGTGCACGTCCATCGCACGCACCGTGTACTGACTCTCTTATTTTCTTCCCTCTCTCGGCTGAGTATCAGCGCGGCGAGAGAGGGAAGAAACGTAAGAGAGACGTGCGCACAACGTGCATTCGAAAACCGGAATATATTACACTCACCCTCATCGTCTCTTCCTCTCACTCTCTCGATCTCATTGTGAATATCCAACACTTTCTCCTGCAACGAAAATCGATTTTAGGCCTGACTACGATTTTTGGACCAAACATTTAGAACCCAAACCCAAAAATCTACCGAATTGGCGTATTCCATACAAATTGGGAAGGCAATGAACAAAGAACCGTTCAGTAAGCATTCATAGTTGAAACGCCCCCTCCCCAAAAAAATATTTAAAAATGCGAATTACAGCGAACAACATGCTGAAAAAGACGGAATAGTAGAGTGTTTGCTACTAAACTACTTTGCAGTACAATTGTGAGCATTTAGAGCAAACAATAGAAGAACATAGTTGTTCCGAACAAAGGTATAACGGTCTTCCGTTCGTATTTGTCTAATTACTTTGTACCTTGAAAATGAATGATTTTTACCTTTCACTTTAACCATTTCTGCGAACTCCACTTGACACATTCCACCGAAGCAATAAATTTTTGAACTACTAACTATGAAAATTCAAAAGGGCTAAAACCTATGTTCACGACATAACTTGAGACAGGAGCACTGTGCTCCGAGCACATTACGGTTTCATATTACGGTTTCAACTATATTATTACGGTTTCGTATTACGGTTTCAACTATACTAGAAAATTGTTGTCACAAGGGGCCGATTGCTCACTCGTACGATTTGTGTTTCCGAGATAGATAATTTAACAGTTGCAATGAATGCAGATCACTAATCGATCAGTGGCGAATCATTGGAAAATATAGATAAATCTAATTTTGTTCGTGATTTTGCAAGCATGTTGGAGCCTCTTGGAATACTTTTTTTCGTACCCACCCGCGACATTGCTGCTTCTGCAGCACAACAAGTGTCCGATGATTCACGTCTAACCCAATTAGTACAGCGCAAAAAAAATGAAGTCTACTTCACTCACATCCCGATGTTTCCTGCCCAGATGAGTCACCAGATGCGCCTTCTGCATGAACGACAACGAGCAGAATGGACATGACCTGCGGAAATATAAATTGACTAGAGGATACGGTGAGATACCGTAGCCCTTCATTCCTTAGGCCGGCCAGCCATACAGAAAAGGGTTTGGAGTGATAGAACGTGTGGAATCGAGAGGGACTCTCTCACTTACAAGTACACTAGTTAGTACACTATCTCGCCTTGACACCTGTCTGTAGGTTTGGAATCATGTGCGTAGCTTATCCACTTACCTACGGTATTAGCATCGTGCAGTGAAACTAGAAACAAGCTACCAGAGCTGGTTTTGAAATTTCAAAGTATACTGTAGAGTTCAGTAGGCACGATATTGGCCCTTTAGAGGATACTATATCCACCAGATCAATAATCGACTCACCAATCTCGCACATTGAAGTGGACGACTTGGTGACGGGTGAGATGTGACAGACGAGCGAATTGCTAGAACGATTACTGTTTCAATCGATTGACGATCTACCGTACTCCTTCAGTCCTACCGTACCTTTCCACACATTCCACAGGATAGCTTGCCTATAGGTTCTTTGGGTTTGGCATTCTCGTGCATACGCGTGATATGTCTTCTGAGGTACCTGACATCGATCGATCGACAACCGTACAGTTTCAAGTTTTTTACAGTATTCTTACCTAGAGTCCGCGAACGATTTGGGACACTCCTCACATTGGAATTCGCCCTTCGTGCTCTTTTCACTCATCTGTTCAATCCAATTTTCCACGCTATAATTGAAACAATGTAATGTATTTGTCACTGACATTCGTACAGTGTGATCTGGCTTCGGAGAGCTTATTAGAAAAACATTTTATCGAATCACAAAAAGGCCGAACCTGCGGTGACAAAGTATTGCGAAGTTGGAAAGAACCATTACAAAATGTGCATTGCACCCACAAGTAGAAACCCATCAATCTTAGTACAAAGTGAGATAGATTACGAAATAAGTCACGTTGAAATTTTGATCGGGGAAAAGTATTTACAAAAAACACGACCAATTCAATCTACGGAATGAAAGACCACACATAATACTCTATTGAAAAGCATGCGAAACCCCACAAAAAAAATTTACATCTCCCCAGAAATTTGTTACTCTATAGCATGCGAAGCATAATACTTTACATATCTTATCTCATCTCTCCCCTCTCTGCACCCTAATGTTATAAGATCGAATATTCCTATCTGATAATAACAAAGGCTATTCGCGAATAACAATGCATTATTCGAGAAAAGAATTATTCGATCTAACAACACTACTATTTACACAATCTCTCTCATCTCCCCGTCGTCTTCTCTTCTCTCAGAAATCATCCTCATCGCTGACATCAATCTGTATATTATCGACGCTTGCTTGGAGGGCGTCCAATCCCGATATCTCTTCCAGAACTCGAGGACTATTGCATGCAGACACGACCAGCTCAGCGCCTCTGCAAGGAACAATCACGTTTCACCTGTCCATGAAAGGGTTCTGCGTAAGTGTGATCAATTAGTTCTCCACTTTTTTCGCATAGTTAATTATTAGTGCTTCAAAATCCCTCCGACTACCTTCCAATCAATACTCTACACTACCGTATCTCTCCCCCCCCATTTCAATCAATACCCTACCGTACCTCTCTCTGTACGCCTCTCTCATCGCTTCTCCACACGCGATGCATCGTTCGAATCTCCGCACACAGGGAGTCATCGACGAGAAGCGGAAGACGAAACCACGGATCTGAACAAGGCGCATAGATCGCTTATTTATCAAATCATTGTTAGTATGTACAACAATTTTTCCGCACGCAGCAGACGTCTCATTGAAATCTCGAGCAACTCCCTGCCCTTATCTACCACTTGAAACACCAGTGCAGCGGTCGGTATATTTCGACACTGGTATTTATTTTTAATCTAAAAGCTTCTCCCATAGGCAATAAAATTCGGTAATGAGCACATTCACTTTTAAAATCTCATCAGCTTCCTCCCAGACTGAAAAAAAATCCACTACATTTCCATTTCTATTCGTTTTATTGTTAGCAGCGTTACCCATGACCCGAATAAATAATGTTATGAGAGACTATCTGAGTGAATCAACATGTTTCTGAAGAGGCTTGGCACAGGTCGAAAAGTGAGAAGATGAGATAAACATGCCACATTGTACTATGACCGAGTCGGAATTGATTCATGATATTGTGAAAGTGCAAAAACATTTGTACGCCTCAGGGCATGACGTCATCGAAATTTCCGGTTTTCGAAAACTTCATCAAATGGGCTAATGAGTGGTACCAATCGATTCCTCATAAAATTCTAAGACTTTTGTGACTCCATGAGTTTTTCGCTAATCTTTGATCTAAGCCTGAAAAATTGAAAAATTGGTTTTTAAATAAACGATTTTTAAAATTTAAATATTTCTGAGTAGTTTCCCTGAGGAGATGGCAAAATTTTATTCGCGTAATACAATGCTATAACAATGATAGTTCAACTGTGTGAAGGGTTGTTTGTATGAGGGGCATTAAGCTTGTTCAGTAAACTGAAATTGAGTGGGTCCTTGGAATTATGGTGTACTACAGTAACCCGGAGTAATTTCCAATTATTATCCGGCAGGTTCGGCGGTAAGGCCGATGAAAGCCCTGGCACCTACTATTGAGTAGTTATGCTAAAATGGATATCGTGTCTCCCAGAGCCGCTTTAACAACATTACGACTTTTCCCCTGGTGACTGTAGGTACACCATAATTCCAAGGACCCATTCAATTTCAGTTTACTGAACAAGCTTAATGCCCCTCATACAAACAACCCTTCACACAGTTGAACTATCATTGTTATAGCATTGTATTACGCGAATAAAATTTTGCCATCTCCTCAGGGAAACTACACAAAAATATTTAAATTTTTAAAATCATTTATTTAAAAACCAATTTTTCAATTTTTCAGGCTTAGATCAAAGATTAGCGAAAAACTCATGGAGTCACAAAAGTCTTAGAATTTTATGAGGAATCGATTGGTACCACTCATTAGCCCATTTGATGAAGTTTTCGAAAACCGGAAATTTCGATGACGTCATGCCCTGAGGCGTAGAAATGTTTTTGCACTTTCTCAATATCATGAATCAACTCCGCCTCGGCCATAGTGCAATGTGGCATGTTTATCTCATCTTCTCACTTTTTGACCTGTGCCAAGATTAATTCGACTGAGTCAGATAGTCTCTCTTATTATCATTATCTACCCTCCTCCTCCCACCTGATGGGGTGCTGCTCCCAGCAGTCCCGTCTCCTCCTCTCCCGTATGATTACTCTCTCCACTCCAAGCGGGCGCTCGAAGGGGATCAGCGTGTTGGAGGACGGACGAGAGCAGTTCGACAGCAGTGCCAGATGCGATCTTAATGTAGACAAGATATTCGTGGTGAGACACAAAATCGAAGGTACATCATTGCTTCAAGCAGAATGAACCTCGAAGTAATGCTATTGAAACATCAATTGACCAACGGGGATTTTTATTATCAATCTATTATATGAATCTGCACTCAGGCTGACGACACTATCCATCATTCGTAGCATGCCACTGATGAAACCCCAATTCCAATGTCTCTCCCACCACTCCTCCCCAATCTCCTCACCTGGCTCAATCCCGGTCGTGCCACCGTACACTGCTGGTCGAGTGTCCGATCTGCCATCGAGTTGCCCGGCGCCGTTACCTGTGAGAGACGAGTTTCAGCATTGCCATTTCACAGACGTCGTTTGCATAAAAACATTAATTAATTCATTATTTATTTATTCCGTCAGAGTATCGCATACAAGAAAAATAACTGTGAATGGAGGCAAGAAACGGATGTCCGTCGACGTAGTCGAATCGGTTTTGTGCATGGCAGCAAGGGTATGGGGAAGAAGGGTTAGAGCCAATTCTTAACAATTGATTCAGGGAAAAAGGGGTTGGGCTGGGAGCGGATGAATTTCCGGAAGGAATCTCGGGATAAATCAACCGAGGGGGAAGGGAGGGAATTCCAAATAGATATGGTTCTGGAGGCAAGGGTGATGTGGGAATTGGGAGGGAAGAAAGGCAGAGAGATACGGAAGTGATGTGAATTACGGGCAAATCTAGTAAGAGGAGAACGAGAGAGGAGGGAAGAGTGATCAAATTCATAATTCCTATGAAGAATGGAATGGAGAAAGACAATATCGGTGGCAAATCTACGGCGTTCTAAAGTTGTTAGATTTTGGGAACGTAAACGATTACGTTAGCTTACAGAAGGCAGAGAACAACGGAAATAGAGCTTCCTAGTGAAGTCGCGTTGGACACGTTCAATATTTTTAGTAGTTTCAACGGAATTAATGGGGTTCCAGATAATGGAACAGGTCTCGAGACTAGGAAGAATGTTTTGAACGATTTCACATAAATATTGATACAATTACTACGGAAAGCTTTGAAAAGGAAGTGCATTTTAGAATTTGATTTCTTAATAATTTCTTTGATATGTTCAGAGAAACAAAGAGAAGGGGTGAAAACGACTCCTAAGTCCTTAACAGTCTTGTTTGGGTGTAAGGGCGACATTATTGATATGGAACTGTCTACAAGGGTTGTGAAGGCCATAGTGCATAATAGAGCATTCGGTCTCGGATAAGCCGAGATTCCATTGTACTGAACTCAGTCCATAACCAGCAATTATCTAACCACTAAAACCAACATTCATGTTTCATTATCGTCATTTCCTACCGATTGTGCTCAATGTCAATACCTCCTTGTTAAGAATGCCTACACCTCCTTCTTGAACACCCGTTACTGCGCTGTTTCCCCATGTCATATCACTAGGAAAACGAATCACCAAACTAATCCTGATTGAGCTTCTATTATTACTCACATCACTGCAGAAGTAGCATCCCAGCTGGGAGGCGGGCACGAGTCCTCGCAGGGACGGCATTCCCCCTCCCTCTCCTCCCTCTGCCCTCTCATTCTTTCCCTCCTCCGTCACTCCGTGTCGAATGACGACGTACGTGTCGAAGCCGAGAGCAACGGAGAAACATAACTGGAAATAGAGGAAATTATGTCATTGATATTACATAGGAGCCGGGAACAACCATACAACGATTGAACCAATTATTGCAACTTGTATGAACACTGTGCAACCCTAACTCACATAGTTAGTCGATTTTGAACAAGTAGCCACATTTTGCGTTATGTCTTTTTTTTGAAGAGTGGAGGAATAATGTTCATACCGTACCACTTAAATAAGCATAGATCTAAATAACCGACCTTTCCTATGGATGACGCAATCAGGGTGGGCAGCCATCGTGCCTCT
Source organism: Pristionchus fissidentatus (assembly GCA_036245785.1). Taxonomy (NCBI): domain Eukaryota; kingdom Metazoa; phylum Nematoda; class Chromadorea; order Rhabditida; family Neodiplogasteridae; genus Pristionchus; species Pristionchus fissidentatus. The sequence goes on from BTSY01000004.1 coordinate 34,789,597, forward strand.
CTCGAATCGAGTAGGAGGAAGACGACGTCGTGAGAGGCGATGAGAGAGTGGAGGAGGGCGCCTGAGGAGGATATAGAAGCAGCTGCTGCAATGGAGGTGAATTGGATATTCAAGTGTTGATTATAAAGAGTGTAAATATTTTTGAATCAATCATAGTGGAACGAATACAATTACACGCAATTATTTGGATTAATTTCCTCCAAGAAGCATGAAACATGCTTGTTGTTGAAAAAAATATAGTGATTGCTCATAAGCATCGTGGCTGCTATTTCTTTTAAAAGTAATATTAGAGTATGAAACTGTTAACAAATATTCTTGGGGCTGGCTAGTTCGCGTTTCACGTATATTTTCGTAATGCTCACTCTTCTCATCGACCGTGTGGCCGGGCATGGGGATGGTGAGGTCGACGGCATTTGCGTCCATCGATGGGAAGATTCGACGGAGGGCTGATGCTGCGACCTGAGAGGAGAGCAAGGTGGAGGAGGGTTTAACATGGTGACATCCATGCCTCGATGGAGAAAAATTAGTGCATAATCCATAGTTCAAATTGGTTTTCGCTATCTGCTTCTGTACTTTGCATGAAAGCCCGATTTTTCATATGCGCTATAATATATAGCCTATAAATAAATACAGAATACAATACTCACCTCTGCCTTCTTCCTGCCATTCTGCGCATCGTCAAACTCGGAGAGCGATTGTCTGCAGAAGAATTGATTGCGTACGTTGCAATCGATAAATGAGAAAAACTTCCGTACCTCACGGGGTTACTGTACGAGACGACGCCGTTATCGACAAATGTGATCGTGCGCACGCCCCAGCCGATCAGCGAGCGCGCAACGTTGCAGCCCAGTGTGCCTGCAACATTAGTCTTTGAGCTAAACAACTTGGAAATTTCTATCAAATAAGGTCCGTGTGCGCAAACATAATTAATTCAAAGTGAATCATTGCTAACAAAACTAGTTTCTTCGCTAATTAGTCGGCCGAATAAATAATAAATCAATCGATAATTGCCCACCTGCACCCAGCAGGAGACACTTTAGCTGGGAGAATCTCTCCGTTTCCAATTGGGGCACGAGTCGCCATTTGATGAGCGAGACGTTGAGATCCACTGCCTGCTCCATCAATCTGAAAAGTGTGAAGACTGATAAAATTAGGAAAAAATATTTCCAGGTTGACCCTCGTTTCGCATATTTTACATACACTTAATGGAACTGTCATGCTTAATAGCACTCTGTCATTCAGGAATTGTATTCCAATAAAGATTTCTTTCAAATGTTAGTATAAATAAACCGACGATCTACCGGTCTGTAAAAGGCGACAAATAAATATCACAATCTACGCTTCGAATTCCCCGACTAATCCATGCCTCACAAGTGCCATTAGCACTGCGCCTAATTGCCATTATTTGATACTCTCGCGATTCACCCCGAAACTCTTGGCCATTTGGCCTGCCCATGAGTGGGATTAAACTTCCGCCTTCCCGACAGTACCAAGCTTCACGCGTGTACCAAATACAACTTCTAACTTCTATTGCTTGATTGTTGCTGTATATGAATCAATCTCACAAACTGTTCTTCCCCATTATTCCTCATCATATAAAAGGTTAAACTCTTTTCCTCCTCTCTGCGCATCCCCGTTTCACACGTGCTACTACTATTCCATGTTACTGCTATTATTTAGTGCTCTCTCTAATCTCATTTCCCTAATAACTTCCTCCTCTCCGCTATTCATCCCCTCATCCCTCGCCCATTCACTTCTCCTCTCTGCCCTCCTTTCAAACCAAGCAAGTGCCGATGCACTTTCATCTCCCTCCCACCATCTCTCTCTCCTCCCTCTTTCGCTTCTCCCTCTCTTTCTCTCTATTGTCTGGTGTGTACACCCGTTTCTCTCTCTACCCCTCACTTCTCCTCCCCCTCCCTTTTCTTTCTCTTTCTCTCTCTCTCTCTTCTCAATCTCATCACTCCTCTCTTCTTCTCCTCCTCTCAGTTCTCTGACCAGTGGGTTTCGATTCGCTTCTCTCCCCTCGTGGTTTCTACTCTAATCTCTCTTTCTTTCTTCTCCTCCCTCCTCCAGGTGGACAACAAACGCTCTCTCTCTCCACGCCTCGACCACCCCGTCATTCATGCACTCTGCTCTCTCTCTCTCTCTCTCATAAAACTATCACGCACACATGTCTCATTGACTCAATAACCTCATAGAGTACTCGCGAACCCTCCGCTCGCCCGTCATCCATTCCCCTCTCTACTCTATCGTTTGATTCTCACATAGTCAGTTCAGGACTTTCAGACTGCCCGCTACATGTTAACTCAGTTTACATAATCTCCTAGCGACGCAAAAAAGTGCAGAACTGGAGAGATTATAGTCCTATAAAATTAGAGGGGTTGTCGATGACCCTCATTCGACCTATCGATTCCCTCTCCCCTCCAACTCACTTGTGTGGATGGAATTGCTTGCTGAGGTCGACGCTGGCCGGCTTCATCTCGTTCTTCTCGTTTCTCTCCCACCCAACGACGGTAGAAGGACGACCGACGAGCGGCGAGCCGAGTGCTGAATTGAGAGAATGTAAAAAAATTATTGTTTAAAAAAAATCAATTTCCCTGGACAAATCTAATATTAATAAAGCATCGGAACTATAAACCGCCTGGTCACTCACCGATTTTGAATCGCCAACTCGGCTGGCCTCCACGCAGCGAGACGAGTTGCATCTGAAGACAAAGATAGGGATTGGATTAGAAAATTAGATGAGCCCGCGCACCTCATGTTTCGGCTGGCTGAGAAATTCAGGAGAAGGAGGACTATAGAATTATTTAGTGATTAGCGAATCCGTCATTACGCGAATTACTCATTCCAGTACAATTAATCGTGCAATTCATTTATTGAATGTCTCTCACCCTATTCCATTTGGTGGTCGCGAGTACCGCCAGAATGACGTTCCTGCACAGCCATCCCGCGACTGCCGGCGTCGTCGACGGATCAGCGACCACAATCTAGAGAAGGAAAGATTACTAAAGCATAATATCATCTCATTATTGATTTGTCGTCAGAGAATTCCACATAATTTCGTTTCCACACATTCCTGGGCGATCATAATGATTCACAGTTTCGTAACACCTGATTAGTTTCGAATGCCGGGTTGCGCAACAGCGTGAAATGAACGTGAGCAATAGTATGGTGTGACCGTACCTCATACTGCCTCCCCTGCATCGACGGTAGGGCGGTGAGAGGGAGGGCGGCGCCCTCACTCCACACGAACACCGACTGCTGCGACTGCTCCAGATGCGCAAGGAGAGCACGACACTCGACATCCGACAGCTGCAATTTTACAGCTACAGATTTATCCATCAAGGGTAACAAGAGGGGAGATTGAGCCAATTCAGATGTAGATAGACGCCGTTTGCGAAAAAAAACAAATTCTTGATACCTCAATTGGTTTCTCCTCCAACGACAGATCCGCCATTGCGAGAGCCGGCACACAGTTCCAGTAGTGGTATCGGAACTTCTTCAGATCCTGCAATATTTATGTCAATTAACAGAGCGATGATAGACAACAAGGAGTTTTACTGTTAATATATTCAATTTTCACTGGTTGCATCTCCTAATGGATGCAGCTGACAGAGAAGAAGCATTGTAGTGCACAAATCAAGATAAGGATACTGCACTCACGGCGAATAGCGTGAATAAGAATGTGTTGAGTGTGCTCGGCTGCTCCATCCATCGGCCGCTCTCGATCGCCTCCCAAATCTACAAACTGACATGGTAATTTGCAGTTTCACATCTCAATTATGAAGACAGGGCGTTGGTGAAAAGTCAATGTATTTTAGATATTTATCACATAACCATTCAACCAATCTCATTTTGAGCACTCACCCTATCTGCCTCTTGATTCATCATTGCTTTCCGGTCCAGTTTTGAGAATGCCTCGACCGTATTCAGTAGCAGCATGTAGCCATTGAGGGCTGAGGACCCGAGGAAAGACTCGTTCGAGAGCGAGAGACGAGAATCCGTTCCCACCGAGTCATCTGAATAAATATGTTGCCACCATCGTTAGACCGATATTACCAGGAAGCATACTCGATCAGTAGTCATAGCCCAATGGAAAACTCGTACATATTGAGATGGAAGATCCGATAGGCTGCGGTGATTCTTCTAGCTTCCATTCACTCAGCTTCCGGCGGTTCACCTCACTCCAATATGACGCATCCACAAATGTGCAGATGGGAACAAATTGCATCTCTTCTGGAAAGAAAACCTAATTTCTGAAGGAGGATACGATCACCAATCAGGGGTGGACAGTACAATTAAATGTAATGACAGGAAATCAGTTAAAAGGAATGGAATTCAAACGAAAGGAAGATGTGACAGTGAGGGAAGAGGAATGAACGAGTAATCTTGATGAAGAAAGACGCCAGCGTCTATGCCCTACTTTGCAATGACACAGACAATGACTCTGACCAGAGGGAACAACCGGTAGCTTTGACAGCATTTCTTCATAGGTCAACGGATAACTTCCCCTTTCGCAGGCCCCGCCTCCCCAGATCTAGTCACTAGCGTCCTCCCGAACTAGAATTTGCTCCCGATCGATTATTCGCTATTCATCGAAATTATGAAGTGTGCAACATGTATGAAGAAGCGTCCGTACGCTTGATTTATTTTGCTCGTCATGAATGCATCGTACACGACAATTAAAACTCTGGACGATCATTTATAATCACAAGACAATTTCGCATTCTCAACACAACGGTATGACGACCAAAAGCATCAAGTTATCGGCGATGTTTAGTTTAGCATATAATACATATTATCTTTGCAAATAAAGACAGAAGAGATGGGGTGGAACTCGGGAAATTGAGAAAAGGGATCACGTGGGTAGCCGTAATGATGTTGATCTACATGGCATACTTCTGAGTCCATTCTCTAGCGAGCTGGTTGTATCGATCTCGGTCAGTCTTGTAGATTCTTGCAATTTCAGGGACGAGCGGATCATCAGGGTTGGGATCGCAGAGCAGAGAGCAGATCGACAGCAGAACTGAATAATGAAATGTTTCAAGCCAATCCAAACTTTGGATTACAAAGAAACGAGAAGATAGTTTTTTTCAAACAAACAGTAAATAAAACAATTCGCACCTTTCGAGATGGTCAGTGCAGGAGACCACTGTGATCGAAGAATGTCCAAACAGATGCTTCCATTCGAATTTATATTCGGATGGTAGATTCTCGTTGTGAACGCTACTTTGGGAGGCTTGAATGGGTAGTCTGTGGGGAAGTGAATAGTGAGGAAGAAGACACCACCCTGAAACGTAGATATGAGAAAGTACATTAATGTCAATCGATGCTGTTACTATGGAAACTCCTGAACAATATGCAGCGGAATAATCTACATAATGTAAAGAATTAGAAAGAAATTACCTGATATGGGGACTCCGGCGGGCCCATGATAGTGGCCTGCCAGTGAAAGAGATCATCTCCAACCGGACCCGCGCTGCACTGAGCAGGTGGGTCGCGTCCCAGATCCTGCAGCTCCTGAAACACAAAGAACTTGAGGGAACGAACACTATGAGCTCTTTGCCACAATAAGTAATTGAAATTTCGAAATCGTCGGAAACGAGAAAGATAAAGTGGAATACAATTGATGAGCTTTGCTTTACAGTCATCATCACGTGCACGATCGATTGAGGAGCACACAAGGCCAATATTGTTGGAAACGGATCACATGAGCGTAATATAAAATGGAAATAAATGAAAGAGATGAGGTTGTACGAGTACTCAATGACTCACCTTCTGAATACGCTTGAGGGCCATTTTTTATTTGCTGAAGGGCTGAACGGAGACGGATACCGGCAACTTCCGACCCTGAAATGAGCATAGTGATAATTGCGCTTTTCCCATCTCTTATAACCGCAATAAACTCGTGAAATAAAATAAAAGTAGAGAAGCGAGTGCATTGACTGGCATTGAGAACAAAATCGAAAAGGAACATGATGACGGACACAGCCGAGAAGAGTCGAGCGCGCGCCCGCTAGAGAGAGCGAGAGAGAGAAGGCTCTGGGTTCCCGAAGGGAAACCTACACATCAAACCACGCGGTACGGTAACGGTGCGGGAGTTCAAATGTCATGAAAAGTTACCGTACCCTCTTCACTTTATTATTGACAAAATTGAATTTCTCAGGTTTCTAAAGCATTTTCGAAGCAATAATCAATTTACATAATTCAGGCAACATGGACCATCACCCGCCCTTCCACGCGGGCTCTCGAATAACCGCTTCCGGTCGTCCCATCGTCAATTCGAATGGGGCGAGTTTTAAATGTTCGAAAACAGTGTTTAGCAACTTTTATCCCCCGATTTTCCATTTCTTATAGGTCGTTCATCACAACCCGGTCACCCGGCCACTGTTTTTCCGCCCTCCAGATCCCTACGCCCAGTCACAACGAGGATTTCCTGTTCGACAGATCGTGGTCAGGAGAAGTGGTGGATTGTGAGTGGTAAAGTAGCGTTGTTGATTGGACCAGTAGTTTTACAGATACGACGGCTCATACAACATCCGTGACTTTCATCTCCCCCGTGATCAGCCTGAATTCAGTGGCAACGGAATCGTCGGAAGTGGCGGACCTTCCATCTACCATGTTAATAGGTCGAAAGATGTTAGCTGCATCGCCCCCTTTTCTATTCAATTTCGGCTTCCTCAGATCGATGTTGGCTTGCTTGCTCGGCACGCTGAGAGGGCCATACGCGACTGTAAGATCATCTTGCACACTCAAATCTGGTTCGAGGCGATTATGATGGTACGGGAGCATGTTTTGACTTGATTATGGGTAACCTTCCTCAGACGTTCGGAGAGAACATGACTGTGCTGGAGGCAGCAAGGAATATCAACGTCGATCTCATGCTCATGCTGCGTCTCGTGAATATGGTCCGCGGGTCGATGCGGTTGGCTCCCCTAAACTCCACTCGTTGTAGGCAGTTCGAGTCTGAAGTGAGTGTAGTACGAATACTGAGTAGATCATAGTTTGGCAGCACTTATCCTAGCCTTTTTGCACAATGCTCTCGAACATTATAATTGTTTACTCCTTTTTTTACAATTCTAATTTTTGCACTGTGCCCACGTATATAGTAGAGAATAATTCGGAAGTTGTAGACTGGTGCGGGTGATTATTCTTCGAATCAACAACTCGAGATCAGAAGAATCATCCGAGTTCTACCTCGACGAGAGGCGCTACCCACTCCTGAGCCGTCGTGAGTGATCAGACATTTCCGATTGCTAATAAAATTAGTCACCGTTTCTGAATAATTTTCTTTTGAATGAGATAGTTCGATAGCCTTTAGTCCTGAAATTCGAAACCTTGGAATACGCGGGAGGTTGATAAGTAAGAACTCCACTTCGCGATAGCTTGTTGTATGCACGTGAGTTGAAAACTGTTTTTCATTTCACAATAATAGGAGAGAGAGCGTGTGAATTGCTTTGGCGATGAATATTTATCGTGAGCAATTCACTCAGTTCCATAATCGATCTTTTATCGTAGCCAGTGGGTACAACCGGATACAGTAAAATTTAGTGAAGTTTGAGACAGCAAATTATGTCTCTAAAATTATTTATGATTAAATTATATATAATATTTAGCGAATCACCTGATGAGTATGCGAAATCCCCGATGAAATCTCCGGAATCCTCGATTCCAGTAAAATCTCCCAAAGAAGAGGTAAATATAGTGTACATCTATTTTGCTTTCAAAGTATATATTATTGCAGCCTGCACACTATTACACATTCACTGGTAGAGGCATAATGCGAGCAAAGTTGGTGCAAATCAAGGGGTAAATTATCGGTATAATTTCGCAATGTGTCAAAATAATTGCAGCAACGCAATCAGCGAAGACGAAGTGACGGCTGCGGTAAAAGCTGACACGGAGATTAGGAGTGACGAAGGATTACTGTAAGAATTATATATTTATCCTAAATAGATTTTGTTGGGCTCGTGGTTTATGATACACTTTAGGCCTATCCCGAAACCGATATTGACATGTTTAGAGAGATTTGTTTAGAAGATTCGGATGAGAAAGAATAATCCACTAACCAGATTCAATGAACTTGCCGAATTTATTAAATCTGTTTTTGTTGATTTTCTGGTCAGAAATAACTTATTTCCTGGCCGGGCGTAAATGTATTGCTTATTAGTTAAAGTAATGTTAAAATTCGATTACACGGCTTTACTGATTTGTATTGCAGTGCCCTGGAATTGGCTTCAATTGCAACAATGCGAAGTGTGCTGAGAGAGGAGAACAGGACTGACTTTATTGGAAGTAATGACGACCTCAAGAAGTACTTCAACAATGTGAGTTTTTTCCCAATTACCATTAATTATATTTGATTTTGATATATTGATTCATCATGAATTTCTGAAGGTAAATGTAGTCCCTCTTGGGATGTTGTACGTGCGCGGAACATTGCGCTTTACAGCGTGGACGCAATCCAGGCATATTCACGAATGACTGTGATATTTTAAAAGAAACATTAGTTCAAATTAGTTAAATCATCCGCTAAAGAGATCAAAGATCACATTGAGCTCCTTCTCCAACACAAGCAAGATGCATCTCCGTCATCGATCCGTGCTCTCACTCATTTGGTCACCAGGAAGAATCGCAACTTCGATGCTATCGTTGCTGAGGAGGTAATATATTTTTAAAGAAATAATTACTGTGATTTGCGTAAAGATTAATAATATAATATTCTGTAATGCAGGGAGTTAATCGAAAGATGATGAGGACCCTTATCCGCCTTGCCCTCTTCGAAAAGAGATTGGAAATTGCGCAGGTGAGTTGCATTTTCTATCAAAATGATAAGATATATTACGACGATTAATTGTTGCACTAATTGGAACGTTGATTTTTCATTCATAAATTGTTGAACTACTTAGAACGTAGATTTTTCGTGCTGTATCAGTTCTTTATACTCCCTTTCAGATTCTTCCATCGGACGATGAAATGGATGGAAAACACGTCAAAGAAGAGGAAGACATGGAGACGAGCGAGGATTGGGTCAGTTGATCATTCTACTATGGTATTAATACGGGGAAACGCAGAAAAACTATGGGAAATTTTTTATCTCCTACAATCTGGATGTATAAGCAAACATGGGAAACAGCTTTTCCAGCTACATTCCATGGTGGAAGAGCTCTCTGTGCCCATCACCGCCCCCAACTTGAATGTCGTGCTCGACCTGGCTGAGAGGAAGAGTGACAGAGCATGTCTCAAGGTATTGAACGTTTGAAGCCAGAAACAAGCAGGCTCTAGTCGGATCTAAATTAGGCTTTAAATTGTCACTGTAGTTCCATCTCACGCTGGTTACTGTAGATAATTACAGGCTAATAAAATAAATAATAATTGCAGGCTCTCTATCGCCACATTTCGCCGCTCATTGAGACTGACGTGCGCATGAGAATCGTGAGTGTTTTTTTGTGCAACTTTCTTCTGATATACTGCAATTAGGCAAAAAACGACTGTACTACTACTTTAATCAAATAGAAATTAATCTAATCAAATAATGTATTCAATCGTCAGGTCATATATGACTAATTAATACAATTCGCCAATTAAGGCGGTCGAGAGGCTTGTAATGGATGGCTACAGTGTGTCATCTGGAGTGCCAGAAGCAGTATTCGAGGTATACATATTTCTCTAATCGTTGACCCCCCTATTTGATACGGTTTCGCTTGGTGAATCCGTTTGTGAAAAAACCCCGCAAGCACAAGTTTCGGTATATTCTGAAACGTCTCCCGAACAAGTCATGGGAATGTTGTTTGAGACCTTGTACATTACATCACCGAAATGATATACATAAATTCACATTCAGTTCTGGAGTGCCCGCATGGAATGGATGCTGACATTTTTGCTGCGAGAATATCCCGTGTATCTGGCACGATGGAAGTGAGTACCTGCGGTTCTCTTGTTTCATCAAACATTCATATCTTAATTATAATTCGGACTGGAATGATTCTCTAGAACGTAGTCCTTGAACTAAGATATAATGAAATCTATTTGTCAGATCATTGGCGGAGTCTCGTCAGTCGCAAGAGGCAGCAGTTGAGAGTGGAAAGAGGAGAGAATCCAGCAGGATCAAGGTATCACCACTCATATTATTGTGATTACAAGTTGAAACCGTGTTTTTTTCTCGCTGGGTATCCTTAAATCTATTATGTGTTCCTTTCCCCTCGTTACAGGCTCGCGAATCGGCTGTGCCCGATTCCTTGTATCTGGACAAGATATTCAATCGAGATCTCAAGAAGTCATTCATTGGTTTTCTCAAGTGAGTTTTTTCTTCAATTCTACATATATTTATTTTCCCTATCCTATTTTTACTGATTGCCCTACAGGAAGCTGAAGTGGATCGGGATGCCAATGAGTGAGAGTACGGTAGTATTGGTAGGAGAGAAAGCGATCTCGTTCCTTGACGAGAAGAGAGTGGTCAAGAGGGAATCGTGGAGTGAATGGATCAATCTCGTCCTTGGAGTCGAGGAGAGCGGTCTCTTTGACTATTTGGACAGAGATGATTAGAGGTGAGAAGTAGAGCGCGAAACGTGAGACCACGATGTCTTTATTTCGCACATTATCGGTGAATGAAGTATTATGTGAAATGAAGAGACTATGGTCTCACAATTCCCACTCTTGTGATGCTAATCTCTCTAATTGACTTTCCCTGTTTCGAAAATTCGTTAGAAGAGTAACATTTTTGTATAGTACTGACTAGTTACTGTTGTTATGCTCATAGTTCTGGAGAGACGGATCTAGTTTTGCATAATACCATAGTGAAGTTGTGTTTTTTTCGCGATTCGACTTTTTCTCCTTCTTCTGTACATATTTCATTTACACTGTTCGTTGCCGTTACCTTGTTCGTTAACAGTTATTTGAAGTAGACTCACTCAATTCATCGTGGTATCAAATTCCCCGTTGATCAGTTGTTAATCTACCTCTAATAGATCCGGAATTTTCTTTGTTATTTTTGTTGTTGAAATGTTGCGAAGAATTGATAAACTTGTAATGATAATTCGTATAATGGGGGCCGAAAATGCTGAGTTTAAAATCTCTTCCAATATACTTTTACGCGCGTAAAGTTTGTGACCCAGCTCTAGAGTACTGTAGGTATTTTAGAAGAGACGCACCACGTTGTGACCTAAGCTGAAGAATTTTGGCGTCATTCTCCTTTTGGTATATAACAAATGGTGTTTGGTAGCGTTCCTCTTTTTCACTTTTTTGAAGCTCGTATAGTTGCGATTGAATTTTTGTCTCTTACTAGAAGAATTATGCTAAATTTCACAGCTTTTGCACAACTGAACTTTGTTTATAAAATAATCTTGCAATGTGGCTGGCCTAATCTTCCTCTCCCATATGATTCATAACACTTTTCTTGGTCGCCCATTTCTGCTCTCTAGTGTTGGCTTGATTCCATCTATTCCTGACTGGGATTCAATTGGATCCTTCTCTTATCCCACATTGAATGAGATGGATTCATTCCGCTCTCAACCGCGCGCTGTTGAGAAGGAATCAGATTCTCCCTTATTTTTGCGTGTTCTCCTAACAGTTCTCTCTCAGAGGGAAATAAGTGTACGACTCTAGACTACTGGGTTGGGCAGCAAGGACTTCGAAAGTCTCAAAGTGCACTTTTAGACTTTCAATCTCATGGTGCACTTTTAAAATCCTCGCTCACCAGCACAGAAGTCTGGAGTAGTAGACTTATTTCACCTTGGTGTGTATACTTATTTTCCTCTGAAATCTGATCTTTGATCTCGTCAGCCTCTCTCCCGGGCAGTCTCCCCCTTCCCTCTCCATTGAGATGCCATCACGACGACGACGTCTCTCTGTTGGTAAGGACTTATGTTGTTAGATAGAATAATTCTATTCGCGAGAACAAAGGGTTATACGCCAATAATGCATTTTTTTCGCGAATAACCTTTGCTATTCGCAAATAGGATTATTAGATATAACATCATAGCAAGGACTTTGATGATTCATCCCCCGGTGCCTAACGGATTATTCATCTCTTTCCGCATACTTATCGACCCAGTGGCTATGTGTTCCGAGGGTGCGTGATAAATCGTGCAAAAGGGTGCTCCGTCAATATTTTCAGTTACCGTAAGTGCGCGAATTTCCAAATTTTTTTTGTGCGAAGAATGTCTGATCTGTTTGAATAATAGAGGAAATAGAGTTTGACGTTCGGATAAGTAATTCAATTAGCTCTCTTCATTTCGCACACTTTGTCACAAAGTGTTGAGATCTGGTCGAATTATTTACCCGAATTTCAAACTCGAGGTATCGACCCGTTGACTATGCGTTTCGAGGGTATGTGATAAATTTTACGAAAGGGTGTCCCATCGATGGTATTCCATTTAAGGGTTTCATATGATATATGTATGTTCTATTGGTAATATGAGATGAAGAGAGAAAATATGGCTATGGACTTGTTCTGTAAGTTCTAGAAGATGTCATTGCAGATTACGATGATTCGTCATCGATGGGAGGAGAGGGCGGAGAGAGGAGGAGATACGCGAGGGACAACGAGTACAGCCACCACCATGCTGTCGTGTTCGGAATCACGTTTATGAGGTGAGAGAATTAGGCAGATTACGGTGGAGACAGAGTGAACGCATTGAGTTTATTGTTTTGTAAAACACTAAAGTTAAGCGGAGTACAATTTGGAAACGAATGTGTATATGTGCAATGCCTGAAACAGCAATCAACGCAGTTAGCTTACAAAACGTATGAAGAGGTTTCGTCTTAGACGAGAATGAACTTTGCCACACCTATGAACAATAAGAATTTTGATAGTCATAGTTGTTGAGTAGTTGATCGAACGATAAGAAACGGTAGTTAGGAGATCAATGATTGAATCGATTTAGTTTCGCCCTGATCCACGCTACGCGCAAGACGTTGTCTACTGTAAAAGGGTCGATGATCTCGGCCTGGACACACAACACATCCACGACTCGTGAGTTGATCAGAAGAATCCATTGTAGTTGCAGCGATGCTACTCAGTCTATCAACTAGCACGAAATATAGATGAGAAGAGGTGGTGGTGAAGCAGGAATGTGCAGAGTGCATTGATAGGGTTCAAAGAGATAATAAAAAAATGCAATTTTATTTCTAAATATTTTTTCTTTTCTAGCTGCCCTTTTCCCGACGTCGGAAGCAGCGGAGAATTTCCTCGCTCTTCTCGATTTCGGATTCCTCTTCGCATATGCAATCGTGAGTTGATTTTTTTCTTGAATATATTTTTTCCCTATTTTTTTGCTCCATGATGAAAAACACTAGAAATGCGGTATTGAACCGCCTCATATGAAAGTGGCGAGACACGAATGCGCGGGGAAAATTGAAATTAAGTGATACGGGAATGGGCATACTTTCACTGTCAGAATCAAGAGCTGTAATAATTAGATGACATTCGAAGACTGAGCGATACGCCCAATCACCGTGTTGGTGTAAAATATAATTGTGATGCACTAGACTGTTCCTACAATCGGGGATTATGCAGTACATACGATTATACGAGTACAGTCGTCTAGTGAGCGGTCGCTCCCTCCCTCTCTCCCTAGTCCACGTCATCACTCCCCTCTCCCTCGTCTTCTTCCGTCCCTACCTCGTCATCTCTCGAGCTGGCTAGTGGGAAGCCGGCACTTTGGTGTGGACTAAAATCCCACCTGACGAGGTAGGTCAGTTTCGCTTCTAGACCCGTCTCTCATCCCCTCTGGAAATGGTGTTCGGCTCCCCCAAGAAGGGCGCTCCTTACGCGACTCAGGCGTCCGTCGACCAGCTGGCAGCCGAGCTGAGTGAGTGCAAGACTCTCCTCACTCAGTTGATCGATCTGGTGAAGAACCCCCCCCCCCCCCCTCCCTCTGCCGTCCCTCCCTCCACTCTCAACGCGGGCGCTGACGTGGCACGCCAGATGTACGAGTCATGTGCCCGTGCAATGACGGACAAGGTGGAGTACGAGGACAAGGAGACTCGCGCTGTCATCATCGGACTTCCCGAACTCAAGGATCCCACGGCCGGAGAGGAGTCCGACCAGAAGATCGTCGAGGCACTCGTCGCCTATTCTGGATCGGAGATCGCCATGAAGGCGCTCAAGGAGGGCAAGATAACCTTCAAGCGCCACCCGGAGAATGCGGAGCGCAATCGTCGCCCCCTCAAAGTTGACGCCCATGAGAGCATCATCCGCAACTCGCTTCTCAAAGGAATTCGCTCCAAGACTGGTCGCCCTCCCCCTCTTGCCTCTGCTTCCCCCACCACGGTCGCCTTCATACGAATGGACTTGACCCCTCACCAGCTGAAGCTCGAGCGTGAGGCTCGTATCGAAGTGATGAAGAGAAATCTGGCTGCTGGAAGATTGATCTACGGAGTTCGCGACTACTCGATCATCACCTACCGTAACCCCCGCCCTCTCCCTCCTAATTATGGAAATCGTACCCGTCCCACTGAGAACAAATCTGCCGATGAGATCACTTCAGTTGAACCGACGTCGCCCGCCATCTCTGCCGCTTCTCCGCCGATCGCCGTGCCCGATGGTCATCCCAACATCACCGTCAGAAGATAGGACACAGGCAGCAAGGGTACCCCACTTTCTCTTCTGTCTCTCTCTATTCCATCTCTTGCTCCTCCTTCCTCACCTTTCGTTTCATCTCTTTCGAATCATTCTCTTCATCTTCCTCCATCTCTCCCCATTGCATCATCCTTACGCAATTTGAATAGCGCACGTAATCAATCCATTTCGCGCGTCTCGTGCTTTTATGCTAATTGCCGCTCAATCAGATGCAAGCTCCCCCAGTTGTACTTTGTCCTCTCCTCTCTCGATTACCATATTGTTTCTCTCACCGAGACATGGCTTGACTCTTCTGATAGTGACGCTTATCTGATCTCTGGTCATTCTGACTATCTCCCATTTCGTAAGGATCGCGCAATAACTGATGACGTAGGTAGAGGCGGCGGCGTTGCTTTGCTTGTTCACCAATCCCTGAGCCCTGTCTTTCTATCATCTTTCACCTCTACTCTTCTTGAATCAATTGTTATCGATATTCATTTGACCTATTCCAATGACCTACCATATCGTAAGATCAGGCTATTCACTGTTTATCGATCCCCATCTTCTCCCTCCGGCGCATTCGTCGAATTTCTTTCGTTCATAACACCCCTCCTCTCTCACGAGTTTCCCTGTATCTTTACTGGCGACTTTAATTACCCTGAAATCGATTGGTCCACCTTATCCTCACCCGTTCATTCCGATCTTTTGGATTTCGTGTCCGACCACAACCTCTCCCAGTTTGTTTCCTTCCCAACCCGCCACCAAAATATTCTTGATCTAGTCTTTTGTAATAAGGATATAATTCACAACATTTCTCCTTCCATCCCTCTCAGTGATCACCTTAGTGTAGTCTTTGATCTTCAAATCCCTCCCCCTCCACTGCGCAAGCATGTCCCCTCTAGATTATACAGACTCGCCGACTGGCAATCCATTAACGACTCTATTTTCCATCATAATTGGACCATTGCTCTTTCCCATCTTGATGCTAATCAGTCATACGATTACTTCGTAGAATTTATGAATAATTTATTAAGAATTTTTGTTCCCCTTTCAAAGCCTTCCCCCTTCTCTAGATACCCTCGCAATGTCAAAATTCTTTATGGCAAGAGTAGAAATTTGACTAGAATCGCTCCAAATAGCAACGCGTGCATTGTTATGACTAAGAGATTCAATCGTGCCCTCAACAGTTTCCATTGTCGTGTAGAGAATAGAGTCGTCGCTTCTGCCGATTCCAAGGCTTTTTACAAATTATGTAGTAGTAGGTTAAATTCCCCCAAGTCCACTCCTTCTGGAATAATAGATACTAATGGTACTATCCTATTGTCCAATAATGATAAGTGTGTAGCCTTCTCCGATTTCTTTTCATCTGTTTTCACTGATCCCATGCATTCTCCACTCCCTTTCCTTTCCACTTCAATGATCTTTGATCTTCCATCGATATCCCATTTACATATCATGAATGCCATCAGTAATCTCTCACCTAAGATTAACGTCACTCCTGACAACATTCCAAGTATTGTTCTCACAAATTGTAAATTCTCGATTATTTCTCCTTTACTTATCATTTACAATAAGTCCCTGCTCACTTGTAAAGTGCCTGTTTTGTGGAAACACGCCCTTGTGAAACCTATTCCTAAGAAGACTAGTAACTCCATATCCGACTTCCGTCCCATTTCTTTAACCTCTTCCGTTTGTAAAGTATTCGAGAAAATTCTAATTAGTGAAATCACGACTTTCCTTGACCAAAATTACCTTTTCGATCCTCATCAAACAGGGTTTAGGTCATCTAGATCCACTTCTACCAATCTCGCTGAAACCCATGCCAACTACCTACGAATCTTGCATAAAAAGTCCCCTTTTGATACCGTCTATATTGACTTTAGAAAAGCCTTCGATAGCATCGACCACCGTCTTTTGCTTCATAAATTATCGCAATTAGGCATTTCCTCGCATTTAGTATCCTGGTTTGAATCTTATCTATCTAATCGTACGCAATCTGTGTTTATCGATAATTCCTTTTCCCCCTCCACTGTAGTCAGATCCGGAGTGCCGCAAGGTTCTTGCCTAGGCCCCCTCCTATTTATCCTTTTCATCACTGATATTTCATCCCAATTCCCAAAATCTATTAGATACTCCGTTTATGCCGACGACCTTAAGCTTTATTCCGAAGCCCCTCTCTTTTCTGATGACTTACAATGTGCCCTCGATATCATTGCCAACTGGTCTACCCAATGGAATCTCGGATTATCTGAGACCAAATGCTCCATCATGCATTACGGCCTCCACAACCCACTTAGGACTTTTTACATAAATAATGTTGCCCTTAAACCTTCCCTGACTGTAAAAGATCTAGGAGTAATTTTCACCCCTTCGCTCTCTTTCTCTAAGCTCATAGAGAAGATTATTTCAAAAGCTCGTTCCAAACTGTATCTTCTGTTCAATTCATTCCGTAGTAATACAACTGATGTTTATTTAAAGTCATTTACTACTTATATCCTTCCTGGTCTCGAGACCTGCTCTGTCATTTGGAATCCAGTTCATGCCGTTGAAATAACTATGGAAATAGAAAAAGTCCAGCGCGATTTCACTAGAAAGTTGTATTATCGATGTTCCCTTCCCCACACCAACTACCGTAATCGTCTGCGTGCACTGAATCTAGTAACATTAGAAAGGCGTAGAGTTATCACAGATATCGTATTCCTTCATTCAACCCTCCATAGGAAGTATGAACTTGATTATTCCTCTCTTCTTACTCTCTCTCCTCTCACTCGTTTTATACGCAATCTCCTCTCACTCGTTTTATACGCAATTCCCATCCTTTCCGCATTTCACTTCCCTTCCTCCCTCACAATTCCCATTCCACATTTGCCTCTAGAACTATCACAATCTGGAACTCCCTCCCTTATAAATCAGTTTTCACCTCACATGATGCTTTCCGCAAATTTCTTCGCTCTCAACCCATCTCATTTTTCCCTGAATCCATTATTAAAAATTGGCTCTGATCCCCCTCCCCCCCCCTCTCCAATACCCTTGCTGCCAAAGCAAAACCACCGATTCGACAACGTCGACGGACATCCGTCTCTTGCCCCCCATTCACAGTCATACGTGGGCAGCTCTTATCCGAGGCCTTTTGCACACAGCCCCCGATTGACGACTGCGTTCGCACACAGCCCCCGATCTACCGTAACTCGCCAAATCAATTTTTTTGTGCCAATAAAAATCGATTACATTGCTATTTTTTTGTTGTTTCACTGTTGAATAACGCAGTGAATATGATTTAACAATCGATAAATCATATTAATCTGTATTAAAAACTGTTTTCCAAATCCACCATCCATCTCCGAAAAAAAGCAATATTTTTCTCCTCCAATACGAAATATTTATTCCTGATTTTTTAGGGGAATTACTCCTCCCAAAAGGCCATATACTAAGCAGATTGGCGAACGATTTTGTAGCGAGAAAGTAAATAAATTGAATATTTCATAACAGGGAAGAAAAATTAATGCCCACCCGAACGAACTACCGTAGTTAAGTTAAGGCGGACTGCCGTCGTCTTGCCTTCTCGCCTGCTAGTTTTTCGTTTTTTTCTCTCCAACTTTCCACTGTCCCCGAAAAATCCCAGCCCCCGTTTGCACATAGCCCCTGCCCCCTGCTGCCCATGTATGTTCACAGTTATAATTCTTGTACATGATTCTGACGGAATAAACAATGAATGAATGAATGAATGAATGAATTATAATAGGGTGTCCCGAAAGTTTTGTCCATTTTGTCTTGTAAATTAAATATTTTAGCCTACAGAGATCGAGCGGCTCTATAATGTGCACACACCATAGAGCAACCTTTGCACTTTAATAATTTAATTTGAGCCGATTGCATCATCGCACTTCCGGTGAAATAAAGCGTTCGGACGATATGACTGTTCAACCGCTCCATTCCGAGTTTTCACTAAACAAATTTTCTCAAGAATTAGAGTGCGGGGAAAAATCTGAATATAATGCCAATCGAGTTCATTGTTTGCGAGAAGTAACTATAAACCAGCCCGGCTTCCTTGCACGAATTACAACATCACTACGCAATACTATTTTTCCCTCATAAATCTCAACTTTTTTGATAAATTGATTCTGGTAATAGTGCCAAAAATTATTAAATTATTATTGTAGACTAGAATCGCTATTTAGGCATTTTTATTCCTTCAAGAAATGGGTCATAGACCAACAACGTTTGTTCGCGAAAATCCCAAATGATGTCTGGTTTTTAGGGTTTTAGGGTGAAAAGTCGAAAATGATGTCTGATTTTTCAATTTTTCAGGCGCTACCGCGCCTGGGTGACCGTAAATGACGTCTGATTTTTCGAAATTTCACCTCAAAAAAGTCCAAAAGCTGTCTGAGTTTGTTCCCTAGAACGAACTTTTTGGTCTATGAAATGGGTTATGTAGAAAAATGGTGATTTTCCGTCCCCAATTTTGACATTTTCGGATGTATTTCTGGAAGCGTTAAAGTTAGACACAGTTTCAATAGCTTATTAAAGAGTACATCGTGTCTCTCTATTGTGGTTTAGGTCTGTGGTTGCAACAAGCATCCTCAATCGAGTAAGAAATTTCTAGACAGAAGTGAAAAAATCAGTCATTTTAGCTTACTGCGTCATCACAACGAAATATGCGCGAGATATTAAAATGGGAAAAAATAGTTCAGCTGTAGCTCCATTTACTACAAAACATTTTGGTTGATTTCACCTATGCATAAACTAGAGAAAAAATATAGAAAAAAATGGACAGAACTTTCGGGACACCCTAATAGTAATTACGTGAGACAAGAAATAGGCGGGCTGTAATTAAATCTTCTTCACTGCAGGGTCTGTACATTGGCGGTGTGCTGGGCGATCGATACTCGCCGAGAGTGATACTGTCGATCGGAGTGTGGCTGTCGGCCATCGTGGTACGGTAGCTTATTTTATCGATTGACTCTTGTCACTGTACATATAGAAAAATACAAAGAAGAAACCTTTTAATCATTCATTCCTAAAAAAAAGATTTTAAAAAGTCACATATGGTTTAAATTTATCTCAATAACACAATACATTAACATTAGGTGAGAACAGATGGCAAGAAGAAGTTGTAAGAAGTATGATAGTAACTATGTCGTAAGGTAAGGAAGCGATGTTGTCCTTACACAATCGATACATTGCCTCTCCTCAGGTATTCCTATTCGGCTACGTCACCGAAGTCACTCAATACTATCACACGTATGTATACTTCACTCTATGGGTCTCAGGCGGACTCTTCCAATCGGTCGCCTGGCCAACCGAGGTACGGTAGACGCACGAGATCGATACATTCTTATAACTACCGCATATCTGAAGTATACGGTATCTAGATCAATTTCATTAACTTTTTTTTATCATCTCTTGATGAGCTGAGTGTATCTCGATCATGCAACACTATATTAATTTACACTAAGTTTCCGTACCTGAATACGAAACCTTGATCATTGAATATCGATTATTTTCTGGTCGTCTTCAGATCTGCATAATGGGCAATTGGTTCGGTCGCGGATCGCGTGGTCTCATAATGGGAGTGTGGAGTGGCTGCGCGAGTGTGGGAAATATCATCGGAACGCTGATAACGAGTGCTGTGATCTACGAAGGATACGAGGTGTTTTTTTTATAAAGTTACCGCTATGGTAAGAGGCCGTTTGCGTAAGAATCAGACAATGAGCAACAGGTCTCGGTACAGCGAAAAAGTAAAGATTTGAGATAATACCGGTTTTCAGTGTACTTCAGTAGGCTGGAAACACTGGACAAATAATGTGGTATGCAAATTTCATTGGAGCTCAATCTTGAGCTCTGAAGATCTGGCTATTTACTGGTTTATCGGGCACAGCTGGAGACCGCGTGAAGGAAACGCCAAAGTTGTAACAGGGACATTTTCCATGAGTAAACTTTCTGTCATTTTCAAAATTTAAATATATCTGTAACTACTTAGAAAAAAGTAGTAACTCGCGTCTTCACAAAAGCCGGGCTACGGTATTTTGGTCATCCCTCGGAGAGGTTGCCACAATCTCTGAAAATTTTTTTGGTGACATTTAAGGTCTGCCAAACCAAGTTATGAATTTTTAAAGGGAGTTTGCAGTCAAAAAATCATAATTTTATATTCTTTTAATTTTATTTCTATTCAAAAGAGATGAAAATTCTAAAAATAACTGTGAAAACCGCATATTTTTACGATTTTTTAAAAATTAATTATGAATTTTCAAAAAAATCGTATTTCAAAAGTACTGTAGCTCCTGCATCCTCAAAACTTACGCTGTTTAGCGGCTGCAAAAGTTTAAAAAAAGCCTTAGCAAAGTGAAAATAAGTGTTTTTGCAATTGATAAGACAATGGCGAGTATCTGTGAGGAAAAATCAGTAGAAACAAAGCAAAAATATTACTGCATCATCCCTTTTGAGATTATACAGCCGCTAAACAGCGTAAGTCCGCGGATGCGAGAGCTACCGTATGCCTAAATTTTACTATCTTTGAAAATTCATAATTAATTTATAAAAAATCGTAAAAATATGCGGTTTTCACAGATATTCTTAGAATTTTCCAATCTTTAAAATAAAAATAACTTATTTTTCGATGCCGGATCCCTTTAAGTGAGGCGGTATGAGCTTCAAATCACCTATCAAGAGTGAGGGAGGTAGGATTTGCATCTTATTTCCCCTTCATTTCGGAATTTCAGACACCGCGCAAGCTCGGGGATGAGGAATAAGAGTGAGATTAAATGCAAATTGCAGTGTTCTCTCGCAAAATTGGTGATTTGAAGCTCATACCGCCTCACTTAAAAATTCAAAACTTGGTTTGGCAGACCTTAAATGTCACCAAATTTTTTTTCAGAGATAGTGGCAACCTCTCCGAGGGATGACCAAAATGCCGTAGCCCGGCTTTTGTCAGGACGCGAGTTACTACTTTTTCTAAGTAGTTACAGATATATTCATATTTTGAAAATGACAGAAAGTTTACTCATGGAAAATGAAGTAGAGTCCCTGTTACAACTTTGGCGTTTCCTTCACGCGGTCTCCAGCTGTGCCCGATAAACCAGTAAATAGCAAGATCTTCAGAGCTCAAGATTGAGCTCCAATGAAATTTGCATACCACAATATTTGTCCAGTGTTTCCAGCCTACTGAAGTACACTGAAAACCGGTATTATCTCAAATCTTTACTTTTTCGCTGTACCGAGACCTGTTCGATTCTTAGGCAAACGGCCTCGTAAAATCGATTTTGGTTTCACATTATTTTTTTTCGAACGCAAATAGCACATTTAATTTTTATTTGAAACAAAAAAGGCTGAAAATTATTCTCGAATTTGCGACTCGGGTAACGGTATCCGTGCACCAGCTCAAATGGTGATAAAAGTTACGTATAGAGCGAGTAAATATTATCGGAAATAACGAGTACTCTACGAAGGACAACGCCAGCCGACATATTGCGCAATTATTAAGAGTACATCTGGCTTATTGACGGTTCCTGAATGAAATAGCTAAAATGTGGATCCTTTCTTTGAGTCTGCTACTTTAAAGGGACCTGGTACTGCAAATGAAGTGAATTTCATATTAAAGAGAATTTTCTTCCGATTCGAACGCAAAAAACCGCATATTTTTACGATTTTTTTGAAATTAGTTATGAATTTTCAAAGATCCCGTTTCAGGCCAAAATGACCCGGCGCTACTGTGTTTAGCGGCTAAACACAGTAGTGCCGGGTCATTTCAGCCAAAAATGAGACCTTCGAAAATTAATAACTAATTTCAACAAAATCGTAAAAATATGTGGTTTTTTTGCATTCTAATCGGAAGAAAATTCTCTTTAATCTGAAATTCACTTCATTTGCAGTACCAGGTCCCTTTAAGTGGTTTTCGAATTAGGGACGAGTGTAGAAAGCAAGCTGCCTACATACAATAGAATGAAGCAATCAATCTGTATGAATGATACTTGTATTATAGAATAGGGAATCTCGTGTTTCACGGACATGATTAGTGCAGATTGAATTAGATGCAGGGATATGACAACGGTTCGAATTTCCCATTTCAATTACAAGATTACATCTGACCTTTTGACGGTTCCCTAAAGAAATATCTAATACCACATTTCGATGATCCTACTATTTTAAATAAAGCTGTTACGGATTGCGGTCAAGGGCTGGCTGCATACAACAAACTGACGCAATAACCAATGTTGATGAATCGATGTGTACAAGCATACAATTGAATAAAGCTATTAATCTTGATGAATGCTACTTTTACAGGGTGGCGAAAAAGTATAGGTCCATGGTTTCTTCTATGTAATTTCTGTCAAACAAAACGAAGGCTCATGAAACTATGTGTGATACTTACCTAGACTCATACGGTCATAACATTATGTCGTTTATTACATCTGGCCGCCAGTCAGTGAGTGGTGGACCGCAGGTATTTTGTGGCAATTTTATCCCATGCATTTACGCAGCATTCTTGAGTGAGTCCTATTCCGGAAGGGTGGTATTTAGAGCATACCTCCTTGCACAATATGGACCACACGAGAAATTATACGAATTGAGGTCCGACAGTTTGGAGTCAAATTCTGATTTTGGATTGAACTCGTATAATTGGGCGGGAAAACGGGTTTTGTTGATTTTTCAATGCTGAATCTTTCAGTAGTGTACATGTTTGTCTTTTGAAATAGAAATAGGATCAGACTAGAAGGACGTTCTCTATAATAACTTTGATCAGATCCTCCTTAGTGTTCATTACTCCAGGCGTTGCAAAAAAAGACAGGGGTATATGTGATTCCCGAGCCCGGCAAATAGATGGACACAGAGCGGATGGGAAACGAGGGAAATGCCAGCTGCCATGGTTATGGATTGCTGATGTCAGTGAGTAGTGATTCTCAAATTATGGGAAAGGTAAACCTCTTACACACTGAACTCCTTATCATTTAAATGTGTGGTAGCCGTTTTTTTATGAGGAAACAGCTCTCATTAAACTCATAATGCGTCGTTCGAGGCATACGCGATGCAGTTAAAATATGGCCTTAACGCATCTTATAGAGGCATGACGTGAGTCCAGAATGCACTATGAGCGTCATCGATCCTCTTGAGAATCCGAGCTAGCAATCCATTTTTTTCATGGATCGATTGGGATTGTGTTTTTATCTTTTGTTCTCATGACGTAGTCATTCCAATGGTTGCGGAGGTCCGGAGTCTACCAAATTTGGAATAGCCCTTGGCATTACCAATCTTTTCTTATCGTGAGAAAATACGGCTAACTATCCGTTGAAAGAAGTAAAATTTCTTTCTGATGGAAGTCTGCTCCAGACCTGCTCCAGACCTCCAGACAGAACTATACCCTGCTCGAGAGTCGAAATACCATTTTACGATGGAGACATACTCTGTGAGAGCACTATGAACGCAGAAAGCTAGGCAACTAGCGTAGTGTGAAAGCAAAAGACCTATAACGTATTAGAACGGTTTTTGTTAGAACTTGTTTTGCAGTGAATTTTGCGTTTTTCAATTTCGGACCTATACTTTTTGGCCACCCTGTAGAATGGGATTAGGGAATCTCTGGTTTCACGGAAGTAATTTATAAGGATTGAAGTGGAGACACAGATTGCACCATGACTCGCGTTGTCTATAATTACTCATCGTATCATTTCAGTTTGCATTCGCTGTGAATTCGACGATTCTCTTTCTCTTCGGATTCGTCATTTTCTTCTGTCTGAAAGCGCATCCGAGAGAAATTGGTGAGTGATTATTGAGAAAATTGAGAACGAGTATTATTAAAATGTCAGGAAGCAATAGAAAGGGTGAAACGAGAAATACATGGGAGGGGAAATATTATCCTTTCTTATGAGCGATTAATTTGGATGATAGGGAATGAACAAATGAACGAAATCACGGTCCCATGAAAGCGGAGCTTTCCATAATGAAAATGTCTCACATCAAATGTGAAATTCAATAATTTCTCTGAAAGTCAATCTGAGGCTACAGTCAGTTTTTTTGGACATTTTAAAAAAATAATGAGATAAACACACTACCACCTTTCACAAAAAAAAATTAATGAGATTACTACCACCTTTCACAACGAATTAATAGTGAACAAATTCTAGTAGTTGATATATTTTGCCGCAAAATCTGAAGAACTGTAAATGAACCTTAAATATCGATCCGTGCAGGTCTGGCCGAGCCATGGGAGTGGGAATCGGAGCCGAATGACGTCATCGAGGAGTCGACTACCTCCCGTCCCATCGGATTCTGGAGGGCATGGAAACTGCCTGGAGTCATACCGGTTAGTCTTGTTTTTTATTGGAGATTGAGACATCTATTGATCCCTATTACTGTTGACTGCTCATATTGTAAGTAGGAAGCGCGAATTCGCCTGTTGCAGATATGTTTGTAATCCCACTTCCTTTTGTTCGGGACTTCTATAAACTACGCTTCCTGCTCTTTATTCTACTATATCTTACAGTATATAGTTATCTACAGTATCTAGTTTACCGTACCCCAATCCCCCTCTTCTACGATATTTAGTTCAGTTCTCGATCGCTCCCTCATTACAGTACTCGTTTGCGTACGCGTGTCTCAAGATGGTCACTTATGGTTTCTTCTTCTGGTTGCCCTTCTATCTGCACAAGAACTTTGGGTGGCCAGAGGGCGACGCCGACCAGCTGTCGACCTTCTTCGATGTGGGAGGAATTGTGGCGGCAGTCGTCGGAGGAGCACTCTCGGTTAGTGGGAGGAGGGGTACGGTAACACTCTAGGCTAGAGGAGGAGATAGTACGGTAGCACTATTGGTTAGTGGGTAGAGTGCGGAATCTGAGACCACGACCTCTTCATTTCGCACACTCTCTAGACGGGCCGACTGACGAGAGAGCGTGCGAACTAAGAGACCGTGAACACATTTCGTTCAATATTAGTGGGGGGAGAGGGTACAATAATAGTATGGCAGAAGTACATATAATGCGTAGATTATGGTGCTGGTTGAGGAGTTACCGACAGATATACAACTATTGATGATAATCTAGGTATTTAGTGATACAATATGCATGAAACATGAGTGCACCCGGGATGCATGTTGTAAGTACAGGACTGTTTCGATTAGTTTCGATAGGTTACTGCAGTTGTAGGTAATGAGGAATATGTAATTAGTATTCGATTCTTTGTAGTTATTTATGTCATTGAAATAGATGTACTTTCAATTCTAGTTTGAAGTAAAAATGGACAATAATAATAATATTAATAATAATAAATAATTGCTTTCATTCAGGATCGTCTCTCGTCTCGCACACCCGTTGTCGTCATCATGCTGGTGATTGCCAGTTTCTGCCTCGGCATTTACTCGAGTGAGTTGGCTGATGAATGATGGTTTAATTATTTATATGCGTAGTCAATGACTTGCACAAATTGTCGATAGCCATGGTGTGTTGAGGTTTCACTCATTCCATATTCAGCTAGAGCTTAGGAGCTCGATAATAATACACAGAATTTGTTTTTCAATTCAATAACATTACACAATATTTCTATTTGAAAATTTCGCTAGGGGAAATATTATGGCGAATCTTTTTTCGGTCCAGTAATGATAAATTGATCCTCATTAATTCTCATTTCCAGTGGTCCCTGGTGATTTCATCATCAACGCTATCGCACTGACGATCGTCGGTTTCTTCGTTGCCGGCCCTGCCAATATGATTTCGTCCTCCGTTTCTGCTGATTTGGGTGAGTGACGTCATTCTCTTCATATTGCGAAGCCGTCTAAAAATACTAAGTAAAATATTCAATTCGTTATTAGCCTGCAGCATTATTGTTCCACTCTGTTTATTAGAGATAATGCGATCTATGTGTTGCACTGCGACGAAGATTATCGGAATAACTGTACGATCACCTATGTCTCCTCCACTCAGGCAAGGCGCGCGAGTTGCGTATTAGCACTGATAATTGCAAAATGCCATGGAAATATTCTAAAATATTAAAGTCGGATTTGTCCCCGCAGCATCCAGGTTCCAGTCTGTCTATTAAAACTAGTACATTCCTTGCATTTCGCTGTAGCGTGAACTGCTGGAATAACTGAACAATCTTCTATGTTTCCTCCCCTCAGGCAAGGCGCGTGAGCTGCGTGGCAGCACGGACGCTCTCTCCACAGTGACGGGCATCGTAGACGGAACGGGAAGTGTGGGCGCGGCCATTGGAATGCTGCTCATACCCGCAGTACAGAGAACGATCGGATGGAGTGCAGTCTTCTACGGATTCATACTCATGGTGAGTACAGGTTTCAGCCAGTTCATATTTAAAAGGGTTGGAGGTCTATATAGTGAAAGATATATTGGCGATGATTAAAACGCATTGTAATGATACGTAAATAAATTTGATTTTTACATGCTTCGGTAACGCTACGATGTGAATTTGAGCGATCGATAATTGCAGGTAATCGGTACGACGTGTTGCCTGCTGCCCCTACTGTATCGAGAGTGGCAGGAGTACCGTAGATCGACGCTCGGTATCGATCCAGAAGAAGTGGAGAATGAGGCAACTGAGAGACAAGGTTTACTCCATAATCAGGTTGCGTAGGAGTCCCTCCCTCCCGGGGCTTGGGAATATCGATTGAATTGTTTCCACATACCGCATATTTTCGCTTTTTTCTGGGACCGAACACCAAAGGTTTATGTGCACCCTTGTTTTATATCCTGCTTTCACATATGATGATGCTGTGCATAATTCGCTTTGTATGTATATTTTTTTCTTTGGGTTATCCTGGCGTTTAGCATGGAAACCCGTATTTCACCCCATTTCGTACCGCACAAAATTGCTTGTATTTCGAGTATCACCATTTCCTGGTACCCTTTGCTTTTCAGAGAGTGATAGATTATGTTTCGGATTTGCTAATAATATTCGCTAGTGTTGCTTGATCGAATAATTCTATTCGCGAATAAGAAAGATTATTCGCGAGTAGGATTATTCCATCTAACAACGCTAATATTCACTGTTTCATTCACTTTCCCATCCAAAACTTTGTTTCAGTCGAGACGGGAAGAAATGAATGATGATTAATTCGCCATCTTTGAATGTTTTATTCGGTTTGTGACGAAGTCGAGAAGATGTAAATACGAAGATTCTTGTAAATAAATTATTTATTATCTAAATCTTTTGAACTTATCTCACTCCTCGAATATACAAAAGGAGAAAGAAACAAATTTGGAACGCGCAAACAAATTGGGAGTACAAAAGTGGACAGCGTTATTGAAGTTGACCAACTAGAGATGTATTTGCTTGATTCTTTCATTGTCGGAGTTGGAAATGCCCGATCATTCAAAAATTTGGAATCCCTTTCCGCCTTTCCGATCTTTATGTGTGGCCAAATTGTTCCCTGGGCTTCATGTGGGAAAACGGGCCATAATGATCAGGCAGGAAACAATTATGATTGTACGACATATTTTTTCCTTTTTCTTTTTGGGTGAGAAAACACGAAAAAGGACCTCCACGACTTCAAAGTACTTATTTGAGATGTAGTCTCTCTCGTAATCCAGTTGAGCAATTCGCAAACGGCTGACTGCATCTCGCATGTTTCCCTCTCGTTGCCATACCAACCGTTTCCTCTCTACTCCCTCCATATTTCGATACTCTAGTCAATGATTCTTTCTGAAGAAACCTATCCCTCCATAACCATTTTTCGATTGGTAAGTGATATTTATCGATTTTTCATGTAAAATAATTGAGGTGCAATCGATAATCGACGATGCCGAGGGTCGTCCCTCTCTATTGGCTTCATTTATCATCGTTGATGTTAATGATTATTCGAGATTCGAGAAGGAACATGTTATAGGGGGTCAGTAACACAAGATTCCAACTCTCCAGAAAGGGTCAGGAGAAAGGCTCCAGATATCGTACACTCCCTCACCCCTTTCTTTACGGTTTGGCTGCCTGTAGAATGATGTGGGCCGTTCTATTTCTGTATTTATCGTATTCCTTGTTTTCCGGCACTTATTAGACACTCGTTTAAAACTTCAAATTGATTAGAACATTATAAATAGACTACTGTAATTGAATGTCCTTCTTTCAGCCTTCCACTACAATGGCGCTCTTCTGGCAAGGAACAACTACGAGACGGCGTATTTGAGTGAGGCGAAGAGAGAAGGAAGGAAGGTACATTTTTCGCGAACAACAAAATAAAAAAAATGCATTGTTATTCGCGAATAGGATTCTTCGATCTAACAAGACTACTATGCACACTTAAAATGGAATAGAAGATAAATATCTATATTGTTATTAAGGTGCTAATCTACGGTGACGGGGCGGAAAGAATCACTGCCACGCTGTATCAGAGGGGGCACGAAGCAGTGCTGCTTAAAGGAAGTCAGTTATCTCTTTTCTACATTCCCCATTCCGATTAACGCTACAGAAATGGGGCGTTGAATGAGAGAGCGTGTAAACGAGAGCCACTCCCTCTCTCACTTTTACACAGTCGCTCACCCTGACCCCTTTCTGGTGGTTTGGTATCACGATATATCTTACCGAATTAGATTGATATTAATTAGATTGATCTTCAGACACGACCGCCTTCAAGTCCGTCTTCCCCATTGGTCTTCTCTCTTCTTCTTCCCATTCGTCCTTCGATGTCGCCTCTCTCCGTAGTGTGTTAGAGGAATTGAGAAGGAAGAACGGCACGAAGAGCAACATCCTCCATCCAACACTCAGTTCACGCAGCAGGTATGTGAGCAAGTGTCTGGCTCTCCCCGTTTCACATGCTCTCTATCATTGTCTGACCGATGAGAGAGTGTGTAGAATTGAGATTTCATTACTAAGGTCAGTCGATAGAAATGCAAGGAGCAAAGAGAGGGGACGAGCGATGTCGACCAAGAGACCATGGATACCACCCGGAACGGCCGGATGAATACCAAGTATGCGAGGAAATGTCTGGCTCTCTTCAACACACATGTTCTCTCTCACCGTCTGACCTATGAGAGAGCGAGTAGAATGGAGACGATCTGCCCATTTCTCAAATATGCATATTCCCGAATATATATTACACGTTTCGTCGGTTAGCTACTTATATTATAGGAACTGATTACATCACACAATAAGGAAGCAAAAACACTTTCCGTTCCCATTTGTTCCATTGCTCTCCTTTTGTTTCGGTGGTTCACATTCCACAGGTATATTGAAATGTTGACTTGATGTATTTTTTTATCAGATAAATAAACTATGATGAATAGTTCGCTGGACTAAATAACGATGATTGCTTACTACCCTTGAATGTTTTATTGGATAGTGGAAGAGTCGTCATTCTTTTCTTCATTCTTCATTCTGTGCCTCGTGACGGGCGGTCGATAGTCTCCCCGCTCCTCTCCCACCTCAGTTTGGAGAATCCTTGCCAGTCAACTTGGGCAACCCGGCAAGTATATCGCCCACCTGGTACCACTTCAAACGGAGGACCCGAATCGGCTACACCTAATTCAAGTCGCCAACTATCAAGAAAAGCTCCAGTCAACAAGACTACGACGTGAGTTTTCACTTATGTTGATAAACGCTAGTCAGGACGTCACTGGAGGCTGGAAGATCTACTTCTACGCTCAATGTCTATCGACGAAGATCGACACTACAATTGACCAAAGAAGACAAGCATGATTTATTCCCTTGACCCTGTTATCCTGAGTTCGAAGATCCTGCCCCCCTCTGCCCACGAAGCTACCTTCCTGCAGGCCCATTTGCCTTGATGACAGGATAAATCTGTATCTGGAAGAGTCGAAAAATAAATATCGATTAAAATTTTTTTTTTAAAAATATGAATTTATCTCACAACGTAGCAGGACATCGAACTCGGTTTGTACAGAAATCTAGCTATAAAATTACAGTGACCTGAAATCTACGGAATGTTTTGGCTTGTAGAAAATGGGGATTTTGAACATAATAGGTCATCAAACGGTATAGGAGAAGAATGGGGACAGTTCAAGCCTTGGCTCTTAGCTGTTTCTTCTCAATATCATTGAAAATTCCCATTTTGATGCAGAACTGCTCGAATTCATATCGGACGATGTCGTCATCCATCTGATATTTATTTTAATTTAGAATGGCAAACACACCAACCGATTAGAGTACAACCTCCCCATTCCTAGTCATATGTGTGGTGAAACACAACTCCGCCTAGTGACCACGTGACATGTCCCACGTGAGGTGATCTCTGCCATTCTCTAACCTAGAGTACAGTTGGAAACCAGGAAGACTGCCACTCTCCGTATCCCATACGTCTATATTTTTTTTCGTTTATCAGAGTACGGTTCTCTAACCATTTCGCACACTCTCTCGTCACCGTGGAAAATTGTGCTCTGAGAAACAATACCTCGGAGAACCGTTCTCCAAGCCAATTTGCTCTCAGTGCACCGTATCTCATGAGAATTCAGTACCATCATCAATCGATATTTCATTTACCGAAAGGAAATGCGTTCCTCCGGGCACATCCTTCATGTGGATGTCCTTGCTCTTCAGCTTCATCAACAGTCTGATCGAGTTTCCGTACGGGACCAACTACAAGCGATTGAATTATAGATTGATCTTTGATCTCTCACTGACCTCATCACTCGTTCCATGGACAACTGTAACGGGGCAGTTGATGGGTAGGTCACCGGGACGAGTGGATACACAAGTCTGCAAATTACTGCAGTATACTATTCGGATACTAGTTACGAGGAGAATAGTTTGTCATTTCAGCGTTTTCAGAAATCGCACGGATACTTTATGACCTACCCTAGTGAGTATACTTAGAGTTTGAAATTCGGGTAAATAATTGAATTAGCACTCTTCATTTCACACACTCTCTCATCGGTCGATTGGTGAGAGAGTGTGTGAGATGAAGAGTGTTAATTCAATTATTTACCCGAATTTCAAACTCTAAGTATACTATAATGGAATGCATTGTTAACATCATTTACGATATCATTGTGTATAATCTCGCTGACGACACTCAACATCACAAATTCTGTTTGTTCTTGTGCCTTTGTAGTTCTTTTTGCCGTTTGTGTGTCGTTGAGTACAAAAAATAATTCCGTATTTATCAACGATACGAACATTGTCGGATGCCATCTAAGATAATTCGCACCTTCGTTCTAGACTACCTTGCCCACTATACAATTACAACATTCCCCAGCACTACAAATCTCCATGAAGGGTCAGAAGTGTGTGTGCAACATGAGGAAAGAGTCTCTCACTTTCACACGCTCTCTCATTCCTAACCCCTTTCTGGAAGTTTGCTCCTTCTCTCTTACCTCTCTAAACTGCTTGAATCCCTCAAGATCGACGAGTGTTTCCTCTCCATTTCTACTTGCTGGATGGACGACTTGCTCTCCTGCTGAGAGACGAGCCATCGCGCCCGGAATTACCTTAACAATGTTGTATCTTCATATTGAAACATCAGAATTCTTTATAAAAGGAATCGGACAGTTTACGGGAGTCACTGAACACATCACAAAAATATGAACAGATTATGACTCTTGATCTTAGGCAAAGGAATGAGGGATCAATGAATTTACAAGTTCAGCTCGTGTTTTATCTCAACCATGAAACCTGCACTCACCTTGTCTACGTAGGCAAAGTCGACGTCGAATCCGGGCGAGACGAGGAAGAGACCCTGAAGAAGAGGGGAGATGAATATTTGAGGGGAAGAAGATTGAAGTAAAAAAATTAGATCAGAGATCAAAGATCACTCGCCTTCACTTTATTAGGATGCTTGAGTGTTGCATTGAGGGCGGGATGGGCGCCCGCACTTTGAGCGACGATTACCGTATCTGAAGAATAATGTAATTTTGAATGCCGAACTACACCATCTGCGAAGAACAGATAAATTAACGTGTTTACTGTGTTGTGCAAAAACGTTCATTTTCAATTGAACGAATATAATTTGCGCAATAAATCACTGCGGTAGGTCATAACCAGCTAATAATTGTTCGCTCACTAACTTTCACTCGTTAGCTTCTCCTCCACGGCCTTGAACCAATCGGCCACTCGCCAGCACGGATTCGGCGCCGGGTACTGTATCCTGCAGAGGGATTATCGATTTTCCCATTCACCGTACTCTAGTTTACTGCGTATTACCTGCCCGGATCAAACAATAGTGCAATAAGGGAACAATACAAAAATGGAATCAACATTTGCAACTAGTCCAGAAAAAAAGGGAGGGGCAAGGTTGTACAACAAGATATGAATGAATACTTACGCTTCAAAATGGTGTTCCGTGCTTGCGAACAGCTTGGTGAGCTGCTGCGAAATGCGATTGCGTACTGACGATCCGAGCCCATGGCAGAAGAGAATCCGCATGTCTAAATATTTTAATATTAAATATACGTAATTAAAATAATATAACTAATTAGCACTAATTAATCAAACACCGTGTGCTGCACGTGCTGCATGCATGGGTCGGACTGGTCGGAGAGAGGAGAGGAGAGCGGGCGTCAACTTGTTGATCGAGTTCATGAGAGTGGACTGAGGGTGAAAGGACGAGAGGGAGGGGAGGAATGTTTGTAGTGTGCAAGAAAGGGAGAGAACCCGAGCGGAGGAGTGGAGATC
This sequence comes from Pristionchus fissidentatus, assembly GCA_036245785.1. Classification (NCBI taxonomy): domain Eukaryota; kingdom Metazoa; phylum Nematoda; class Chromadorea; order Rhabditida; family Neodiplogasteridae; genus Pristionchus; species Pristionchus fissidentatus. The sequence continues at coordinate 34,822,712 of BTSY01000004.1, forward strand.
TTTGGTAGTGTAGGGTGCACAGAAATAGGGGTGATCTTGAGAGGAGGAAATGGGGGCGGGGCTAGGGGTGGACAGACATTCTTATCTGACCATCGTAAGCTCCGCCCCTCTCTCCCTGTGCGAGACAGTGTGTGATACGAGGAGAGTCTCTTCCCACTTTCTCCCTCTCTGTCAAATATGAGTATGGTCTGCTTCCACCATCCGATTGACAGGTTCACATCATAACACGACTGATAATAATCTGATATCAACTTTATCTCTTTTAGCCATATTATTATTACAACCGAAGCGGAATGATACGAATTAGTGAGCAAACTGGAAAATGAAATGCATGGCAGATATATCGCAAACTGAAAGTATTATCGATTGCTACTACAAACCGTTAGAGTGGAGTACTAGTAAGGAATGGTTGGGGGAGGGGGGTACAGTATTGCAAGATAGATACGGGGGGATTGGGATGTTCACTCTGCATCATCTCCTCTTTTCATCTCTAGTATTCGAATGTAATCGTCTTCGTCTGGAGATACTCATTAAGAGCTTCCTGACCTGAAATCAAATAAATATAAATGGCAAGAGATGGTGAAGAGAAGAATTTAGAGGAGGAAGAGGGAGGCTGATCTACGCTTCAGATTACTCTAGCACACTGGCTCAGGGATCCCTCTCAATCTACCTAATTGCGCTTCAGCCCCTGGAGATTTTCTGCTTCTTCTACCCCCAAAACACAGAAAAAAACACCCACCTCGAGAAGCAATGGATACCCGGAATTAGAGATTGAAATGGAAAACTACCGTACCCAGGTCCTTGCCGAATCCGGACTGCTTGAATCCTCCAAAGGGCGCAGCCACATCCGTTTTCTGGTACGTGTTCACGAAGACCTGCAGAGGGGAGTTAAAATATAAAAATATAATAAACTGTACAGTACTCCTAGAATAAGTGTAATATACCGATATTATTGTCAGAATTTGTTTTTAGTTTCTCTAGAGAATAATTTGAACAAATTAGTTACACGGAAAACTCGACACTAATTCACCAATACGCGAAACCCCGTCTCACCGTCCTTCAAACCATTCCCTCTAATCCTACCTACACCGCAAACAAACATTTCGAAACCTGGTTTCGTGTGTTGTTTACCACTCCTTTTTCAATTCATTTAATCTTGGTCTACACCTCATGATTACAGTATTTACCGAATCTCATCAATCGATAATCCCCGTTGACTGACAAAATCATGATTATTGTATTACTGTATACCATCGATCGATAATCCTTCATTGACTACCAAAAGTCATGACTACTGTATCGTATCAATCGATAATCTCTCACCGTTCCAGCCTGAATCTTCTCTGCCACTCTCAAAACCTTGCTGACGTCACGGGAGAAAACGCCGGCCGCCAATCCGAATTCCGTTCCATTCGCACGACGAATCACGCCATCCATGTCACTGCAAAATTAATCGGATTTGTTCCATACCGCGCTAATTGGCGTAAGAACCGGTCTACCGGTATACCCGGACACAATTAAAACCTCCATTACAAATGAGAGTTTTAAACACATTCGCGGATCTCTAGATTGCGTAATTCCTCGTTAATTGAATGAACTGATCCGAATTTGTTTTTACAACTCTACTGAAACAGCATATCACCATCTCTCTATAGTGAATAATTCAGTTGAAATCAGAGAGCCTATATTTTTACAGCGGACTTTATTATTTTCACATGTCTCATTATTGATTACAATAGAATATAGCCCGATGTATTTCTCTCTTCGGAACGATTTCTGTTTCATTATTTCAACGTTTTCCGATACTTCTCTCCCAATCCCAAATCCCAGTTCGGTCTAAGTGAATTCGTTCAATCCGTCAATCTATGTTTCACCGATCCCACGAAACCAGAGAAATACCGCCTATAACCAATACATTCGCTAAATGCAATAATTAAATAAAATCCTCACTTCTCATCAAAATCGGAGACTACCATGACGGGACCGAAGCTCTCCTCGATCGCCACGTAGTTGTCGTCCTGAAGAAGATGAGTCAATAAATGAACGGCAAATAATCAATAATCTCGAGCTCGATTCATTTGTGAGTGTAATCTCGTGTAATCTGTGACTCAAATCGAAATCCTAGTAACATCCCAAAATATACGTGTAACTCGAAACAACCTAGCTCTCCGTGCTAATAGAATTCGCTTTGTGCATGCACTATAGGTTCACAAACCTTTACCAAAAGCCTCACATATTTCGAAATCGGATATACTCGATTTTCGAATATCGATTAAATTTAAAAGATTGTATACCTTGACATTGGATAGGATGGTTGGCTCGAAGAAGAGACCGCCACGATCGACGCGCTTGCCGCCCACTTCCAACTGAGAAATTAAGAAGATCAGTGATAACGAAGGAGCTTTCATAGAGATCGATTCTTTTGTTCGAAGAGGCCTACCGCAGTCACCAACGTTTTAATATTTAGAAAAAATGAAATCCCTTGCAGAACAGGTCATCTTTCTCCATCTTCACAACACTAAACATTTTTGTTGGGGTAACGAAGACAAGTATTTACCCACTGGTTGTGTCTACAATTTTATATCATATAAATCCCTTGTAACCCAAATATACCTACCGCATCTATCTTCTGTCTTCCAATATTCTTTAATTGTGTCGTAAACATGCCAATAATCAGCTATCATCGTTCTTTCACCATAATACACTCTCTTTGAAATCCTAATGTGCTCCCCCCCATCACCTCCGCTCCTTCCTTGATTCCCTGTGTGACGTAATTCACCAACACATTCTAATTGTGTCATAACCCAACTATTCAAGCCTCTTATCAACTGTTATCAATTTTTCACCATCATATACTCTCCTTGAAACGCCGTTGTTCCTAGTTCTCCTTCTCACCTTCGCTCCTCCCTTGATTCCCTGAGCGACGTAATCGATCAGTTTGTCCAGATGCGCCTTGTGGTTCTGCGGGCCGTGTCCAGTGGCACGATCGAGCGGATCGCCGATTACGATCTGTAATTGGTGTGGATACGGTAGGCGCACAAGGGGGTACGGTAGCAGTCCATTTCCATCTTACACATATTGCCTCTTCAATCTAAATATCCTACTCAGTACCAACTGATTCCATAATTTCGCCTACTTGTTTCAACGGTGAGACACCGATTCACCTCGTAATATTCTCAAATATGAAAAAGGGGAGTTGTAGAATACCGTACCTTCTTGGTCTCCTCGACCAGTTTCCGCACGAAATCATCGTGAATCGATTTGGCGACGAAAATTCGGCCGGCGGCGATGCAATTCTCGCCCTTGTTGAAGAAGACTGCAGTACACGCTTGACGGACCGCCTGAAGAGATAGATAGGATATTAGATGAGATATTTATATCCCACAAAGGGGTAATTATGAGTGAATGGGAGGGGGTGCAAACTTTACACTGAAAAGTGAAGGGAAGGACTATGGCGCCTTCTGCCATCACGTGGGTGGGGGAGGGAAGAGGAGATAAATGAGAGATGAGGGATGATATGGGAGGAGAAAGATGATTGAGTCATCTACTCACAAATAAAAAAAAACACTAACTTCGCATATGTCAAAATCAAGGGTTTCTAAAACTAATGCTAGAGAGCGTGCGAAAACAAGAGAGTCGCTCTCTCGTTTCTGCACGCTCTCTCAATATTAGTGTTTGAAATCCTGGATTTTGACATAGCAAAACACTAACTTTTAGCTTTTTGTCTTTGTGTTTACCATCTACCGCTTGAATTTATTGTCTTATGGAAGAAATGATGAAAAGGTAGCAGAGACCGAACAGTTGAAAGCTTTTACAACCAGAGTGTAGCCCCGATGTTGCAGGCTAAAGCAAAAGTCTGATAAATAGGTTTCATCTTCCGAGTACATGGCACATCGAGGTTTCTCGCCTATTTGAAATCGTTCAGAATTTATGTTTACATTCGCGCTTCACAATTGCTTAAAGAACTTCAGAGTTATGTTCTCTTTGCTTCCTCCATGAATAAATCTTCGTAAACATTGTACCTTGTCCATGTCTGCATCGGGGAAGATGATGAGGGGCGACTTGCCTCCCAACTCGAGCGACACTTTCTTGATGTTCGACTTGGCGCAACTGGAACGGAGTTGATACGATGACACCAAACAAATGATAAACTGCACACCGTACTATCCTCCCATAAAACGACAGTACCCCCTTCCCTCCTACCGTACCTCATTCTACAGTATCCCTCTACCACATCTACCGTACCTTCCCATCACATGCGCTCCGATCTCCGTAGATCCGGTGAATCCAATCTTTCTCACGTCATGATGAGCAGTCAGCGCCTCTCCGATCTCGCCTCCCGATCCTGAAATCAATCAACAATTAAGAGTACCGTAATCAGGGCTAGGAGTACCGTACCCGTCACGATATTGATAACTCCTGAGGGAATTCCGGCCAGCGCGGCGAGTTCGGCGAATTTGAGTGCAGTCAGCGGCGTGACCTGCAATCGATGGATTACCGTAATCCCCCTCGTCATTCGATCGATAATTCATCTTTACCGCACCATGGCGGGCTTGTGGACTACGGTATTTCCTGCTGCGAGACACGCTGCCATCTTCCACGACAGCATCATCAGGGGATAGTTCCAGGGCGTGATCAGGGCGACCACTCCGAGCGGCTCCTGAGTGGAAGGAGGGTTACGGTAGGGGAGGAGTACTGCATCGACGAATCGATCGATGCACTCACCTTCTTTGTGATGCACAGATTTTTGTTCGGTCGAGCGTCAGAGATGGGGATCGTGGCTCCCTGAAATAGACACGGTATCTCTTTGATGTACCGTATACCCCGTGTTCTACCGCATCCCTCTATGAATGTAACTTATCTACAGTATATCCCAGTGGCCTACCGTACCCATCATCGTGTTTCGTAGTAAAGTATTTCTAAGATCTACTGTATGCCCAAGTGGTCTACCGTACCTGAATCTTATCCGCCCATCCTGCAAAATATCTCCAGACATCGATGGACATCCCAACGTGCGTCTTGAGCGCGAGTGTGTAGACGGCGCCAGAATCGAGTGACTCGAGGGTTGCCAATTCGGCCTGAGAACGAGAGAGTAAAAGCATTATAAAATGAGTAAAATGCATAGTGAGATACAAAATGCTTAGAAATAACGACCAGCTACTAACCAATTTACCTACTCGAAGTATGATGCGAAACGTCACCATCGCAGACAAAATGCATTAGAGAATCCAGTAATCTTTCAGGGCACTTTTGCGTTTCATACCCTTTACATCAACGGGAAACTGTTTTAGTTACAATTCGGGTTCATTCATAATTATTACTCATATGTATCCCTCACCTTGTGTTCCTCCATGAGATCGGCCAATCGGAACAGCAGTTTTCCCCTCTCGCGGGCAGAGATCTTGCTCCACTCACCTGCAATCGATATCCATACCTATACCGTATCACTCCATGAACATATCAGTCTACAGTATTCTTCAGACCATACATCTCAAATTACGAACGCTATGGATACATAACCACCACCTATAATGTTCTCTTCTAGGAGATGTCTGATAGCGTCAATCGATCGGTTGCCATCTACAGTACTCCCTTATTCCAGTCAAGACTCACCCTGCTCGAACGCCTTTTTGGCAGCGGCCACAGCCTTGTCGCAGTCGGCTTTGTCACCCTTAGCGACCTGCGAATATCGAGTTATTGATATTATACAGTAATCGCTCAGTCTACAGTATACCTTGCAGATGACCTCCTCCGTCGCGGGATTGATCGTGTCGTAGGTGCGGCCGGAGGCAGAGGGTTGGAACTGAATAATCAGTTATCGATTGCTCCAATCCGGCTACCTTATACCTTTCCGTCAATGAAGAGATCGTGCGGGAACTTGAGGTGCATGTTGTTCGCGTCGACTTCGATCTGGGATACGGTAGGATTGGACATCGATCTCGGTTACGACATCCTTCTAATCAATCGATATCACTCACGGCATCGTAGGTTACGGTGATGCCACTGCCTCCTCTCAGATTCTTCACAACCGCGTCCGCATTCTCACCGAAAGTGGGGCCAGCGTAGATCTGGAGAGAGAGAGGAAGAGATCACAATCAGGGCGCATTCATGTTTCACCGCTGCCATTTAGATACGGCACTTTATTTATCAGCGATTCGACTGCGTGCCAGCTACAAAATGCACAAATTTGCACTATGTACTTTTTTCTGAATACTTTCTAAATTTGTAGTAAGCGCTACTGTCAAACATCTCTCACATCGTTCCATAGCCCGATTCCACATTCATCAATGGATCAGAAGTCAGAGCGCATAAAAAATGAGAGTGACTCATTTTTACCCACCCTTTCCCTCCTGACCCTTTTCTGGAGACTTCGAATCAACTGTTCCCATCACTCACATCCGTGTTTTCCAGCTCTGCGGTCGTGTGGAATTTGATTTCCTCCACTAGTCTGGCGACGTCCGCAGACGAGGCGCCGTTCTCGAAGAAATCTGTGGAATCGGAGACAGAGAGCTTGAGAATTCCCTCCCAGATTGACTGAAATGAAGGAGATAAATAAAATCAATCAATAAAGAACGCGTCACGCGGATTGGGTGGGTAATCAATCGTGGTGTCTGATGGGATAATTGTATTCGCGAATAGGATTATTCGATCTATCAACACTAGTAATTACACTCCTCTTTTTTCGGAAGCTAAGACGATAGAACGAGAGGAGGGGGGGGGAGGAATACCCGTCCTTAAAGATCAAAGATCAAGCCAGAAAGTAGTACCTTGAGTTTCTCGACGACTTTCTTCTCTTCCTCATTCAGTTCGAGTGTTTCTCCCTTCTCTTCGACCAGTCCAAACTTGGCTGCAGGGATGGTCTTGCTGCCCACCTTCACTGTATCCACCGAGACCTTGAATTAGGTTGAATTTGGAAAGGCAATATCATTCGCATGATTTTGTATCGGATGATAAGGTGTCCATGCAACTCGTGATCACCGGGTGCACGGAGACCTTTTGTAAAGCAGATGATGACGGACTACTATTGCAAAATGAGATCCCCTTACGGAATGCACGAGCAATGTATGATCACATTTCATATTCCATGCAGGTCATACCATCCTCCAAGGGAGTCTATCGGGACAGAAGAGCTGGCTGAAACTCGAATATCCTAGGCGAATCTTAGTTATCGGAATATTAATAAAAACGTTCCGAGAGGCAGTTGCGATTATTGACTCACTTGAGGCCTCACGATAACATTGAATAGATGTTTTCCTTCAAACTTAGAGATACGTATGGAACTCAGCAACGCCGAGAAATGTCGGGAGAGGCAAAGGGGTGGGGGGGGTGGATACTCACATATTTGCCATCAGCAGCCGGCAGCAGCAGACCTCCGTCGTGCGCGTACACCTTTCCGCCCGGGACCTGCGATCGATCGATTGCGCTACAGTAACCCATCTTTAGCAACCATTAATTACTAGTCAGTCATATTTCTCTTGAAGGCCTACCGTAACTACTGTAACTAAGGCACTGTATTTCACTTGCAGAACAAATCTATTTTCCGTCTACCGTATCTAGTTACCGTACCTCGGCCACATCAATTTCCCTCGCATCAGCGGGCACTTTAGCCTCCTTCCACAGAGTCGATCCAAAGAAGGAAATCTTCTCTCCGTTCATGAGTGACCACGCACCTGGCACCTGCAATATTAATTTTTAACGAGAAGTGCAGGAGGAGAGGAATCGTAAATTGCGAAAAAGAAACACATTTGAGCAACCTGAGAAACCCCAGTTCAGCGAGGCAACGAGCAATTATCGAGCAACGGGTTTCATTTTCCCTTACCCCTTACTTCGATGTTTCAACACAATATGATAAAAAACCGTTAGAATAATGTTTTACTGTTCTTTTCGTAGTATCATCCACCTTATCAACCATTTCCTCTTATACAATTGCGGTCTACCCCTCACTTCGACGTTTCAGCACAATAGTATGAACATCATTAGACGGGTTATAATGCTTGTCTGTTCGTCTTGCAGTCTCCTCTCACCTTATAATTTCCTCTGATCCAATTGTCTGACTCTAACTCCGTAATCTGCGTTTCACCACAAACTAATAAGCACAAAACACGTAGAGTGAACGATTATTGTTCCTCACCTTATCATTTCCTCTAATCCAATTGTGCAACTGCTGCTGGTTCTTCGTCCAATCGATAACTGCGAGTTCAGGCTTCGCCGTGATGTGCGCGTCGTACGTGCCACCCTCGGGCTGCAAGGATTATGGTAGGGAGTACTGTATCGATCTCCGAAAACGGCGGCGGAGTTACCGAATGAGTTTCGGGGGAGTTCCCCGGAAACTCATTCTCAAACTCCTCCGGTAACTCCGCGACTCCAGGGTTTATATACTGCTTTATTTAGCTGAGTATCAATGTCTTCGTGGCCTATTGGATAAGAGCTTAGGCTCACAGATCACAGGCCGGTGGTTCGAATCCTGTCGTGTGCTATTTTTCCTTTTTCGATTGATATTGCCTGGGGGAGTTACCGAATGAGTTTGCGAATGTGTTCCCAGGTTATCATTCGGATACTCCTTTGCTAACTCCTCCAGTAAGTCCACCTCGCGGCTCCGAGATTGATCAGCAAGACTATAGCATGTATACTAGAGTGCGAAATGTGAGACCACGGTATCTTCACTTCATCCTCCGACCGGTGAAGAGAGTAGGCACAATTAATAGACGGTCGCATTTTGTCACATTTTGCATTCTAACGATTACTGTAGGGTACTGTATTCACAAAAATGATACAGGATATACAATCGATACATCCAACTACCGTACCTGCACAATTACGGGTGCCTTCCCGGCGGCGATGAGTCGCACGGCTTCGACCTGCAGGGAAAAAATCGATAAAGGATTACGGTATCTTGCAAAACTCAAAAAACTAATTACTCAATAAACTAATTGGCGCTCTACCGTACCATTCCGGTGACTCCCTCGGGGTAGAGGAAGCGCTTGTACAGCGTGTTGAGCGTATCGTTCTCCTCGACCTGAGCAGGCGTCGATTACTGTCTGCTACCATGTGCTTAGCTACCGTAATAAGCTAGTTTTCGATCGTCCCGTCTACCGTACCTTGCAGGTTCTCTGCAGGAGCATGGGTCCAGTGTCGAGTCCATCGTCCGCCCAGAAGATGGTGAATCCGGCGTCCGAATCGCCGTCGATGATCGTCCAATTGATGGCGGAGGCGCCTCTAAAAGTCAATAAATCGATGAGAATACGGTAGTTCCATCGAGTAACGATAGAATGGACCAATTTATAGACAGTTACCGTAATCTAATCGACTGATCGATAGTTAAGGTAGTCTAATCGATCAATACAGTAGATTACAGTCAAGCCGACCCACCTGTGCTTGGGGAGAATGGAGGGATGGTAGATGATCGACTTGCACTTGGGCGCTTCAGTCACCTGAAAAATAGTGGGTAAAATAAAAAGCTGAACTGCAATTTGGCATGCCCGTTAAAATGAATATGAATCAGCCAGTCAAAGGAACAAAGGAAATCTTCACGGTATTCTACAGGGGGTGAGGGAGAGGGATAGATCAGTCAGAGAGTGCTTCTCGTCAGATCTAATCGATAGAGCGAGAGACGGGAGGGAATGAGAGGGTTTGCATGCTGGCAGTCTACCACACGTAACAGGGCGAACCCGGGTTCCCACACGGAAATAAATTCAAAATAAATGGCGCCAAAACGCCGTGATCTTGGCGGGTTTCGAAATATTTTAGTTTGTGTTCTACGTCTGCGCGCGCGATCATATTGTTGTCTTTGCGAATTGTTATGAGCTGAGGGTGAACCGACGAATCACCGGGCGCATGAAATTGTTTAGAGGGTGATGATAAATTCATTCGGTTTTAGTGGGTAAAAGAGAGTGGTGTAAAATAGCATGTGCAGTTTGGACTATCATGTTGAGTGTGCCCCATCGTCACCCGAACAAAGGAAACCTTTGCGGGTACCGAAGTATTTTGGTTGGTATTCTACGTCTGCACTCAAGATCGCATTTTCCCGTTTATGATTTGATATAAGATGAGAGTGAACCTCCAAATCACCAGGTGGGTAACACATGTTTCAGAAGATGATGATAGTGCTTTCGGTTCCAGACAGAAATTAACGTCGCTTAGAAATTTCTCGTTTTACCCATTATCTCGCTTAGTATTGTCAAATTTCGAACTGATCAGATTTTTAAAAAAGCACTTATGAATACCACAGCTTGAAGGAAACTGAACATTTGCAATTTGCGTATTATATTGATTGTGAACCTCAAGTCACCGGAACAAAGGAAATAGTTGTGGTCTCGACATATTTAGGTTGGTATTCTGCACTTGTGATCAGAATTGACTACATGTGGCTTGCTATACGAAGGGAGTGAACCACCAAATCACGGAGTGAGTGAAAATTTTTCATAGGGTGATGATAGATCCTTCCGTTCTAGGCATAAATTTATACCTCGTTAGAAATAATTTTGCGCAATCTCTCGCTTAGTATTGTGTAATCTATTCTATACAATCTCGTTTAGAATTGTCTAAAAAAAATTGAAATTTGGCTTATCATGTTGAGTGTAGACAGTTAAAGGACACCGGAACAAAGGACATCTGTGCGGGTTTCGAAATATTTTGTTTGGTATTCTACGTCTACGCGCGCGATCCCATTTCCGTGTTTCAGACATGATATTTCCGTGTTTCAGACATGATATAAGGTGAGAGTGAACCGACAAATCACGGGGTGAGTGATAAATGTTTTAGAGGGCGATGATAGATCCTTCGGTCCCGCGTCGCGTAGTAATCTCTCGTTTTACACACTCTCTCGTAATCTCAAATTGGTCAGACATTTTTACAACAAAAAAATTGACGGAAACACGCCCTACATGATGTGGCTATTTCTTATGCTAATGTTTTGAATCTTAATTTTGAATCTTAAAAAGTTTGTGCTTCGAAAGAAAATGGGCGGAAATAGTCAGTACTATTATTAGCTATTGAAAATGTGTCTGAAATTAGTGGGCAAAAATAAAGTGATATGAAATAATATTTTTAATTTGATCTATTAGTATAAACCGACAAGTCACGGGAATAAGGTAAATCGCTTCAGATTTCGGTTTAGTTTGGTTGTTGTTCTACGCAACTGCGGGCGATCGCATCTTCCAGTCTGTGATTGGCTATAAGATGAGAGTGAACCGACAAATCACCGGGTTACTGAAAATTGTCCAGAAGCGCTACGCACATGGTTATACATGTGTGTAGCGCTACAAATCTGTCGTTTTGCACACACGCATAGTATTATCAAATATCAAATAACTGAAACATTTTCAACAATTATCCCGGTGTACAAAAATGGAAACAAGTCCGAAGCTTTTCTTGGTCCCCTTACTGATCTCAATCACACGCGCATTCCAAGATAGATTTTGCATCTCGAAAATTTCCCCTACCAACTAACATTGGTCAGAAATTGTCTTTAGATATCCCAAATCTCAGACAGTGCCCAGGTGCAAAGTCAGGCAGGCTTGCAAATACATTTTCTCTTTCTTCATCACTCGATCAAGCATTCAGAAAATTAGTAGAGAAACAGCATAATCCATTTAAGCTCAGGAACTGTAACCACAATTCCCATGGAGGCCGTTGATCAATGCAAGAATGTTGCTCTATTTTGCACAAACACGACGATCTTTGTAAGGGGCGGCGCGTGACTACGTTGTCTCCGGCACTGTGCCGGCCAGAACACGTCAGACAACGACTGATGAGAGAATGGGCGAAAACGAGAGCGTCAGACAACCAGAGATAGAGGTTGTGGTGTTTCCCACTGCACACTTTTCGTGTGTTTTCACCAGAGACGAACGAGATTTGTGTGAGCGAGAGGACAGAGACGCAGAGGGGAAAAGAGGATGAGTGATCATGATACAATACGCGCTCACGAGGCCATGAAATAGAAAATATCGCGGGGACCGGAACATTAAACGCGTTTCAACATATCTATATCCACGATTTATTTTCTTCGTGATTACTATTTGGAAGTGCATTTCTTCACAAAAAAAACTAACCTCGAGAGGAATGAACTGCGTGCAGAAGGGCAGGACGTTGAGCTCGGCACCGTACGAAAGATATCTGAATGATAGAGATCAAAGATCACGTTTTCCAAGAAACGGACGTAGAAAGTCTACGTTAGCTAAGCAGTAAGCTGGAAGGAATGGGATACGCCCAGATTCAGGAAATTAGGCGATTCGGTCGTGTGGACCATCTCATTTCACGCATTCTTCGAAAGATCAAAGATAAACCCCCATACATTTTAATGATAGCCATTTTTCTAACCAACAAATTCGCGTCTCGAAACCGATCCAGAAATGAGCAAGAGGCCCAGATTAGTAAGAATAATGCCTTATCTCAACTTGTGATATGGATCTAAATAGTTTGGTGAGATTTTTTTTCTGACAAGTTCGGCTCTGAAAATGGTCAGAAAAATCTGGTTAGAAATAACGGAATTTCTGGAAGGATGAAAATCTTTCTCTTCTCACTTCTCGAGCAGTTCAGGTATAATCTTCAGTTGTCCGTCGGCATCCTTCTTCCTCCATCGGGCGGGCTTCTCGACGGGAACGCCGTCTTTGGAGGCCTCCAGGGCTAGATTTGAATTTATTATTATTCCTAAAGACTATTATTTCAGAACGTCTGTCTGTCTGTCTGTCTGTGTGTGTGTCCGTCCGTCACGCTAAATATCTCGCCAACGGATAGAGCTATCGACTCAGTTCCTTCGCCATCACATGCATCTCCACGAGAGTAACTTGCTCAATAAAAAAAATTTAAACAAAATCCATGGCCAAGTGGGTTACGCGCTTGACTAGCAATCCGAGCGACGCAGGTTCGACCCCCGCCGCGGGCAAACCTTTTTTCGCAAGTGCCAGAAACTGCTCTAACACGGTTTTGAGTACCGTGAAACACGTTTTCACCTGTTTTGCCGAGTTTTAACGTGAAAAATCGAAATTTTCGATATTTTCCCAAATGGTGAAGGGAGTGTCGGGGATCATAGGAAAAGTATTTTGCTATGTCAGAAACGTGTTTGAACGTGTTCTAACACGTTCTAACGTGAAAAATCGAAAATTTCGAAAAGTTCCAAAATGATTCAGAGAGCGTAGGGGATCACAGGAAAAGTGTTTTGCGATGTCAGAAACGTGTCTGAACGTGTTCTAACACGTTCTAACGTGAAAAATCGAAAATTTCAAAAAGTTCCAAAATTATTCAGAGAGCGTAGGGGATCACAGGAAAAGTGTTTTGCGATGTCAGAAACGTGTCTGAACGTGTTCTAACACGTTTTAACGTGGAAAATCGAAATTTTCGAAAAGTTCCAAAATGATTCAGAGAGCGTAGGGGATCATAGAAAACGTTTCCGAAATTGCTCTAAAAGTTCTGAACGCACTGTATCCTGCGTTTCCGTTGTGAAAGGCTCGTGAGGCTGAGAGCGATCGAAAAAAGTTGCCACGGAGCCACGAAGTGGCGTAGTGCTCGTGAGGCTGAGAGCGATCGAAAAAAGTTGCCACGGAGCCACGAAGTGGCGTAGTGGCAACTTTTTTCGATCGCTCTCAGCCTCACGAGCCTTTTGCAACGGAATAAGCCAGTACTCTTTGTAGCGACTAACACTCCCCAACAAGTCGAGCTTCAATGTCACCTGGGGCCGGCTATCGAGCTCCCGCTGGACCGAACTTGGAGCCGGCTATCGAGCTTCCCCTGGACCGAACTTGGAGCCTGCTAAAAACCCCTGGACCGATCTTGGAGCCGGCTACCGAGCTCCCCCTGGACCGAATTTGGAGCCGGCTACAGAGCTCCCCCCTGGACCGAGCCTGGAGTCGGCTGCAAAGCTCCCCCTGGACCGAACTGTGCCCTGCAACTGAACGCCCCCCTGAACCATACTTTGAAAACGTAGTGCGCACCTACCATAACGTAGTTTAACCTCAACACACCCTGCTAGTTATTATTATTATAAATTATTAAGTATTATTCTGTCTAAAAAATGTACTGTTTTCGGGTTTTTATTGGGAACACGTAGATCGAATGGGCCTCATTCGTCCAATTGAATCAGCAAACGATTTTTCTCAACCCGGCCAGTAGACGTTTCGCACAATAGTGAATTTCATCAATTTGATCTCGGATTCAATTTATCTCGGATCAGGGTAATTATGAGTGAGTGAACAATGAGAAATTCATTATGCCCTTCAGAATTATAATAATCCCGCTAATTTTCCGCTTCATGCTCCTATAATAAGTCGTTTCTGTAGCAAAGACGAATGCAGTTCGGATGTGCAAATAATGAAAACTCGTCTCACCCAGCAGATCCTCTCTTCCGTTCTTGTCGGGAATAGTGAAGACGACGACGATCTCGTGGCCCTCCTTGCGAAGATTCTGAAATAGAGACCAAACATCACAATTTGATCTTATTTCTGACCAGAATTCACTTGTAGTAAACTTGAAATAGCAATAGATATTCTGATCTAATTCTATAATCTACAGGAAATTATCATAACCCAAAGGTAAAGTATGGTCCTGACCACTTGATACTGATAATACCTGAAATGCAACGATCACCCTCTTGTTTCACCCGAATAATATACCATAATCTAAGCTACATTAGTCCAAAAGTAGCGCTACAGTAACCCAAGGAAACGTTCTACATTACCTTGTACACGTCGACGCCGAAAACTGACTGTCCGATGACGGCGATCTTCATCTGTAATTATCGATTGAAAGAGCTACCGTATCCAATGTGGAATCTGGTCTCGATCGGAATAAAATCGATAAAATACCGTAGCGAGTCTTGACCGCAGGAGCGCGAGTATTGTATACAGTCAAGGGTGGAATACCAGGGAGAGAGAGAGAGAGAGATTGCAAATGATAAGGATCGAAACGAGATAGGAGTCAAGAGAGTCCAAGAGAAACATCAGTGATTGAGAGAGATTAAGAAGAAGCCTGTTCCATTTTGACCTACTCTGACACATTTGGGAGCGGCGAGAATGGAGGGATCGATAGAACACCACGGGATCTCTCGAAATTCACCAACTTTGGAGAGAAAGTCGTAAAGGCACCTCTATTAGATGAAGATCTATCGTTTATCTCATCTTTTCTAGCGTTGAAATGGGAACGCATCTACATTTTAGTCCAACAAGAAATAACTATTTCTGATGAGATCTATACTGCAAGTTGCTGGAAAAAAGGATCTGCCTAGATCTGTTTCGAGTCTTGACATCCGATTTTGGAAATTGATAAACTTGTCAGACACTGGAAATTCGAACAAATGGAAATAAATATGAGTCTCTCTCCAAATACACAGCGTTCAAAATGAATCATGTCTCCCTTGCAAAACGCGCGCTAAATCTGCGTCCTCTGGAAAAATAGATAAAAAGTGGTGAGCAGAGGTTTCAAACTGGTTTGGTCTCAAACCACCTCCAATTCAGTGTAAACACGCTATCGTTTCAGCCATGAATGGTCTGACACAGTGATAAGTGAGGGCGGTCACTTGGATGTACAAATAATCACCGACACACTACACTGATAAGGGTCCGATCGACCCCTCGAAAGCAAATGTCAATGCTAAATAATAATCATAATTCAAAGATCGAGCACCATAGGTGGGCAACACTTAACTGATCCTTTTTGTGCAGTACCCCGAAAAACACAGCACCCCATTTGCACGGTACCCCTGTGTGATAAATGATTAATTTGGAATAATACTGGCACAAGAGGGAAAGTTCAATCGATCTTCGAGCCATTGATAAATAATAACTAAAATTCAAAGATCGGTCACTATGAAATCACAAGTATTTAATGAACAATGACAAATAACTCATTGGGTAGAATACTGGTCCAGCCTCTACTTTCTAGTCTAACCACGCGTGTTCCCCTCCCATCTCATTTCCCCCTGACCCTTCTCTCTCTCTCTCTCTCCTCTCACTTTCTCTTTTCCATTCGGCGTCCTTATTTCTCCCTTCTATTGTTATCTATTACATCTCGCCCCTCGCAATATCCGTAGATCAATCGATGAAGATAGATAATGTTGTAAAATACATCCACAATCGGGATCAACTCATCCAACCGCACCACTTAAGGAAGATTTCTATTGCTCACATCCATCTATGCATCTCATTTTTTCGTGAATATCAAATCAAGTAGTTAATTTAATCAATAATATCACTCCGGTACACTCAACCAGTTAGTATCTCCCTCAACACAGACCACACAAAGTAATAAATGCTTGGATATTTATTCATACTCTTCATATTACAACCACAATTCTAACAACTACAAAGATCTTCAGAAATTTAGCTCGGTAATCGGAAATCATCAACTTTAGAAACAACGAGAATGTGCGATACTGTTGGAATTTACGACAAGTGAAGTGAGGAGAGAAACAAGGGGGTTGACTATTCAACAGAAATCATTGCTAGAACAGTTCAATCGATAATCAGGGGGACTACGGTAACTTGTGATTACGGTAGTCAGGGTGATCTATCAATCGATAATCTAGAACTTCTTGACGGCGGCGACAATGTGACGGGCGGAGATGCCGAAGAGGTCGACCAGCACCTCGGGAGGGCCGGAACGGGGAACCTGAGAGGGAGAGAGATCAAAGATCGGATTGAAAGTTATAGAGATCAAAGATCAGTTTAGAGTAGAGATCACAGATCGGGTGAGACAAAACTTCTACAGTGGAAAGCGAAGTATATTTGTGTAGGCTGCGAAGTCAACTACTATCGAATTAACGCGAGGAAGTCAAACATTGGTATCTTCCATCCGTGAAACCACGAAGCGACTAGACTACACGGTAGAAACTAATTGAATTAAAGCATATTACTCACCTCGCGGACGCAGAGGGAGTGGACACGGACGCCACCAGCGACGGCGAGAGCGGCAGACACCTGACAACAATCGATTACTATCCAACTGCCGTAACCCATTACAAGTTGTAGGCCCAGTGTAAAATGGGAGATTTTTAAAATAAAAATCAGTAAACGATAACTACCGTAACCCCACTTACCGTCTCTCCGATTCCTCCAGCGGGGTAGTGGTCCTCGACGGTGACCACCTTGCCTCCGACTCTGCAACATTGATTTATTAATATACAGTAATCAAACAATACATTGTCTACCGTTTCCAATCAGTATCCCTCCCAACTACCGTACCTCTTGGCGTGCTTCTCGAGCAGTTCCACGTCGAGGGGCTTGATGGTGAAGGGGTCGATGACGCACGCGTTGATGCCCTCCTGCAATGTAGGTATACGGTAACCATCAATCTTTCAATCATTCGATAATGGATCTACCGTATCTCCTCCATCTATATATTGCATCTATAAAATGACGCGATCAAACAAAATATAGAAATGAAAAAAATGAGAGGGGCCGATAATATTTCTGTGTGGATAACAACGGAAATATGTGATTTGGCTTTTTTGTGTGATCGTATCATTATATAAATGTAATACCGTATCCCGTCGCTCTACCGTACCTTGGCCAGAGTGTCGGCAGCGGCGAGGCACTCGTACAGCGTCACTCCAGCACCGATGAGCAGCACAGAGTCGGTGGCAGACTCACGCAGAACCTGGTAAAGGAAGAGAAATTAATAGATAAGAAGAGAGCCGACACTTTGTGGTTTCAGTCAGAGAGTAAAGCGAGAGTGTGACAGGGACGGCAAATATTTTCAATACCCGCTATTCAATCAAAAAAGTCAACCATATCTCCCCAGCCAATTTCAGGTTTCACACACGCATAGCCTACATGATCTCTTCAGCTGAAGCCATAACTAATATGTACGTGGTTTCTCTTGCAAAACATTTCCAATCTTCTACTCTCACCTTTCCCTTTCCCACGACGAAGGGCTCGTCGTTTTTGTACAGCACGGCCTGCGCGGGGCGTCCCGTGCGGATGAACACGATGCCTGATAGATGAATGAATGATTACGGTATATGGAATAGTAATACGGTACTATACTCCAATCATCCTCTTTCCTTGCTCGCTAACAACACATTTTACAGTCAGTTTTCGATAGCGGTCATGCGTGTGCTACCATATACTAACCGGGGAGATTGGCGGCCAGCTCGGTCGCACGCTCGGCCGACACGGCGTCCGTGGGGTAGAAGACGGTCGAGCCGGGGATGGCGCGGAACATGGCCAGGTCCTGCAAGGAAAATGTTATTATGGATCACTGATTACAGTATAACCTAATGAAATCAGTTCTCGATCACCCTTGGGTGCCCTACCGTACCTCGATTATCAATCCCTGACTATGGTATATCCAAATTCAATCAGTTCTCGATCACCCGTCTGAGTGCCCTACCGTACCTCGAGTGCCATCTGGGAGGGTCCGTCCTCTCCGATCGACACGCCGACGTGCGAACCGGTGCACTTGAGGTTGGCGAACGAGACGGCAGCCATGCGCAGCTGAGAAAGAGAAAGATACATAAATTTTCGCCCGGCCAAGATCTCTCATTTTCACACACTCTCTCGCCTAGCATAAACTGGTCAGATTTCTATCGTAAGTTCGATAAAACTGGTCACATAGGAGACAATTCTTACTAAACTCGACATTCTGCGCATTCCTAGATGGGTCTCGAGTCTCTAAACTGCTTAGTTCAAAAAAAGTGTAAACCGAGAATCTCGGCGAACGAAAATGTATGGAAAGATATGAATTGAGGAAAAAAGGGTGAGGTCAGATATAGGAAGTTTCTAGTTTCGCGAGACAGGGAGGATCCAATACTATTCCCCTTTTTACTATTCCTCAGTAGCTAGATAAGAGAAGAGAAAAAAGGAGATGAGGAAACAGGAAGATTCTAGTTTCACAAAGTTGATATCAATATTAGACCTATCACAATTCAATAGATTCCTATAGTTATTTGGACAAAACATCGTTTGCTAATCCCCAATAGTCAATGTACAATAGCATTATTTTTTTAAAAAAAACCATGGATAGTCCACCTTCCTTCCTACCATACTCAGTCGGAGCTGATTGGGCAGAAGAGACAGGAAGTTTCTAGTTTCATCTGGCTCATATTAACATTAGGCCTAGAGGAAATGCAATGGATCCTTTTCAACCTCTCAATAGCCAATATTCAATAGTCCTATTCCAATCGATACTCCATCTCCGCTACCGTACACTGAATCTGCCGTCTTTCTCACCTGATCGGCGGCGCGAGAGAAGAAGGCGGCGAAGGTGGAGGTGAAGGCGACCACACGGTCACGGCACTGAGCACCCACGGCGACACCAACCTGCGACGAGAGAGGAGATTGAGATAGATAGATAGATACGTTAGGATACAAATCGTTCACTAATATAACATTACAAAATAAATATTTTTACATTTTCTCTCGGTCATTAATTAGAAAGTGCTAACCCAGTTTTCATTTGCGCTACCCGCATAACGTCAATTCAGCAGGCGCCCGTGAAACGCAAAAAAATCGGGCGCGAAAATAGGCATTCAACTCACGAGGTTCTGCTCGGCGATGAAGCACTCCACGTACTGGTCGGGGCGGACCTACAAGTAGGCCAATTAGCATAATTAATAAAGTAATTAACCCACCTTGAGGAGCTTGTCGGAGAAGGTCGAGTTCTTGGTGTCTCCGTCGAGTCCAATCACCTGTAATAGTTTTAAAAATATATTATACCTACTGAACGTTCACAGCACTACTAACAACTATATAGAATGCATTCGACGTAATACCACCTTTTGAAACTAGAATCATCCTATACGCGGACACCACTAACTTGGGTTTCATCGATTCCGCGACACTCGGTGATTCGCCGTGTCGCGCCTAAACCAATTAGAAGGGGGGGGGGCGAACTAACATGATCATTCTTGCGCACAAACGTAGAACAAAAATCTTAATCACAACCAACTAATTTCATATCCGTTATTTTCCCCCGAAACCCGGTGATTTACCGACTCACACTCTACTTATAACACGTGCTCAACCGGTAAAGCCGATGCACGATGCAAACGTAGAATAACAAACCCAATATCACAATGCTACCGTATCCTAATATATTTACGATCGTCTATAACTCACTCTCGAGTTTGCCTGTCCGAGCTTGGTAGTGCTGTAGCAAACAAATAGCCAATTTTGCTCACTTGCGCAGAACATATATTCTAATCAGCGTTAGTGAATTTCCCAACTAGGAGTGGTACATCTACAATTTTCCGAAACCTGGTGATTTACCGACTCACAATCAGCTCATAACACGAGCTCAACCGGTACAGCTAATGCGATGCGCAAACGTAGAATAACAAACCCAATACCGCGACGTCTAAGCCATAACAAGGGGCGAACTGAAACAGCAGAAAAAAATTCAAATCAAAAACAGCAAACACTCGCTTCCTTTAATTTTCCCCGAAACCCGGTGCTTTACCCATTCAAACTCCTCCCAAAAGACGAGCTCAACCAGTAGAGCCAATGCGTGTCGCAGACGTTGAATAACGAACAAAATACCACCTAACCACTTTACTTTCCTTCATAACTCACTCTCGAGTTGGCCTGTCCCAGCTTAGCAAGGGCAGTGCCGTAGGCAGCACGGGTAGCCACCTGTAAACGATTGATTATTTAGTTTGTACACCCCTCATTTGATGACAATTGCAAATTTTAAAAAAAATCGTAGACTTCACGTGCTGCTGAAACAACCATCAGCCAAGTTAATCTCCAATGGTATTTCCCCATCCAAATCTACAGTATCCACTCCTTCCTCCCTACCGTACCTTGTCTCCCAGTTTGTACTCGGGGGGCGAGATCATCTTGATGTTCTTGAGGTTGACGTCGGGGGCGTCGTCCACGATGGCCTGCGGCTTGAGATGAGCACCGTCGGCAACGTGGAAACGAGCACGGATGGCAGCGATCTGAAACAAGACCATGATTCTAATATGTTTTCTTCTCATTTCCCCCCACTATTAACCCACTCAAAACAGAGGGGACTGGTGGCGGAAGCCATCGGAACCGTTCATGCCCCCCCCCCACTGGAAGGCTACCTGTGCGAGAAAATACTAGGGATGGCTTCGCAGGAAAAATTACCGATTCAGGGCCTGCGAATGCAAAAAAAATGAGAGGGAATTGAATGTGGGAGAACTGATGGAAAACAATATTTTTGAACCGGTCAAGACTCTTATATATTTTTTTCTTATATTATTAAAGTATTTTTAATAAAAGGAACGCCAACAAAGGGAAATGAGTGCGTTAGAAGCACTAACTTGGAATTGAAATGCTCACGAAAATATAAGTAACCCGGCGATTTGCAGGTTCACTCTCAGGTTATATAAAATCAGAAACAGCCAAATCGGATCGTGCACGTTGACGAGAATAATAATAAAAATATACCTCCGATAATATGTTCCCGCAAACATTTCCCTTGTCCCGGTGAATTATCGGTTTACACTCCATTTATACCAACAAAAAAGTCTAAAACTGATTGCATACATTTACGTAGAAAAATAACACCCAGGTAAATTCACTACCCCCTTAACGTTTCGAACATTTCCAGTAACGTAGTAAATTTGAGTTTTACATTCTATTGATCAAAGGAGAATAAATGAAATAAATGATTGTCTGCATCGACAACAAAAACAATTTAGGTTAATTTTGGGATTCCTCAATTCAAGAGACCCGGTGATTCGCCGCGCCGTGCCGCGCCTAACACATAACAAGAGGCAAACAAAAATAACTGATCGTATTTCGTAGCCCGGTGATTTTGCGACACACACCCAACTTATAAAATAATCTGAATCTATTACACTGATCGGCGCCGTTTACGGAGAACAACAATCCTAATCAAAGTCAAACAATTCTCGCCTTATAACTATTACCTCTAAAAATTTCCGTAACCCGGCTATTTACTGATTCACTATCCCCTTCCATTGATCAAGGAGATATGAATGAAATAATTGATTGTCAGCATTAACCGAGAATACAAATCATAATTTAAGCCGATTTCGTATTCATCCATTCCAAGTGACCCGGTGATTCGCCGCGCCACAGCCAACACATAACTAGGGACGAACAAGAATAACCGATCGCAGTCATTGACGTGGAATAACACTCCAAATAAAAATGAGCTAATTTCAATAGTATAATTTTCGGAAACCCTGTGATTTTGTGGCTCACATCCAACTCATAAAATGAAATCTTCCGATTGAAATGATCTCTTCTTTCCCTCTATATCAGTATTGTGTCGGCATGTTCTCTGTAACCCGACCATTTACCGGTCCATACTCAATTAATAAAGGAAGAGCCAAACACGCATAACTGATTGACTGTACAAACATAGGAGAGACTATCTGTGTGGATCGATATATGACGCTGTATGCGTTAGGATCAACAAGGGCTTAACAGGAGTCTGGAACAGGTCAAAAATCGAATTCTCTGAAAACATGCTCCTAGGGGTAACTTTCGATGCTGAACACGCTGGCGCCATCGATTTCGCAATAGGACCTCTCTGGGCGCCGGTATGGCGCCGCGCACTTTTGGCGAAAATCTCGTTTTTCGTTAATAATTTCTCAGAAACTCGTCAAAATGGCGGGAAAACTAAAAGTTTAGATCAGAATTTGAAGCTCTATCAAATGGACTTATTGTCACATCATGACGTTTTCGTGTTTTCGAGAAAAAGTCTATTTTTGTCATAGAGCGCATTACGGCCGAACCCGATACCAGATTAAAGAGCGTATTTTTCTGATCATTTTGATATATTTGGTTAAGCAATAAGGTTGAAGGACGATTGTTTCCCATTGCTTCAAAGATTTTTCACGCGCGCGGAACGCGTGTACACACGCGGCATCCGCGTGGTCGATCGACTTTTTTTATTCGAAAAAATCACTTATTCGAGATTTCTGAAAATGTGCCAATATTGCCAGGGGTTGAAAATTCGAAGAAAATAAATTCTGCAAAAGACATTTGCGACCGATAGGAATCGAACCTATGACCTTCGGATTGAAGTTCTAGACCACTACCGCATCGACCACGCGGATGCCGCGTGTGTACACGCGTTCCGCGCGCGTGAAAAATCTTTGAAGCAATGGGAAACAATCGTCCTTCAACCTTATTGCTTAACCAAATATATCAAAATGATCAGAAAAATACGCTCTTTAATCTGGTATCGGGTTCGGCCGTAATGCGCTCTATGACAAAAATAGACTTTTTCTCGAAAACACGAAAACGTCATGATGTGACAATAAGTCCATTTGATAGAGCTTCAAATTCTGATCTAGACTTTTAGTTTTCCCGCCATTTTGACGAGTTTCTGAAAAATTATTAACGAAAAACGCGATTTTCGCCAAAAGTGCGCGGCGCCATACCGGCGCCCAGAGAGCTCCTATTGCGAAATCGATGGCGCCAGCGTGTTCAGCATCGAAAGTTACCCCTAGGAGCATGTTTTCAGAGAATTCGATTTTTGACCTGTTCCAGACCCTTGTTGATCCTAATTTTTGACCTGTTCCAGACCCTTGTTGATCCTAACGGCGTCATATGCTTGGCACAGGGCTAAATTTTCGATATGAAGCTAAAAAAGGTATATTGTAGTGCATTGAATGAGGGTTACGAAAGTGCTATTCCGGAAGTTCAAAAATGCTTCTACGCCTCAGGGCAAAAATATTGGTAATTGTGACGTCACAAAACTTTTTCGTCAAATCGAATGCAATCTTTTCGATTCTTAGTGCGATCGATAGCCCATCGAAATACAAACATTTTTCACTTTCGCAACTTTTTTGATCGGAGTTCATGCAACCTAGTTATTCTTCATAATGCGTTTCAAACGTAATTTTTAATAGTACTAGAACTCCTGGAAAATTTTCCCTCATCCTACTACATCGCACAGCAGTTGCACACAATCTGTGAAAAATAGAAAATTTAAAAGTTTCTGGCAGGAAGTCAAACACCAAAAAGTATGCGGAAAACCTTAATAAAGTTTGAGCCGTCCGCCTTTGGAGAGATAAAGTACTGTAAGTAATCTCGTCAAACTTTTTATTTTTTTGGAAATACATGAATATTTTCGCATTTTTCACTCTTAGTGTGCGCTACTGTTACCAGAAACATCGGTAATGTTAACTAAAATGAGAAATACTGCAGTTAACGCGGAATTTCACACATGTTGTGCTAATCGAGAACTGATTTTATTCAGATTTCCCGCATACTTTTTGGTTTTTGACTTCCTGTCAGAAACTTTTAAATTCTCTATTTTTCACAGATTGTGTGCAACTGCTGTGCGATGTAGTAGGATGAGGGAAAATTTTAATAGTACTATTAAAAATAACGTTAGAAACGCATTATGAAGAATAACTAGGCTGCATGAACTCCGATCAAAAAAGTTGTGAAAGTAAAAAATGTTTGTATTTCTATGGATAGCCCCGATCGCACTAAGAATCGAAAAGATTCCATTCGATTTGACGAAAAAGTTTTGTTACGTCACAATCACCAATATTTTTGCCGTAAGGCGTAGATGCATTTTTGAACTTCCGGAATAGCACTTTCGTAACTCTCACGTAACACACTATTTTATAGCGTCGTTAGTTTCATTGCGAAAAATTAGCCCTGTGCCGAGCCCCTGAACAAATGTGTCGATCCTCTCAGATAATCTCTCATAGAACCGTTACCCGAATATAACTTCTGGCTACCAAATCCTTTCTAATCACTAGATTGTTCAGTGGGGTCATTCCGCTCATGCGTGAGGGCACCGTTCCCTGTTGATTCCCATAGTCAAGGACAGATAATTCCCTCTTTTATACCTGTACCTATCGTCTTCTGTAACCCGGTGGTTTCCAGATTCGCACTCAAATTATAACAAGTGATCAACTAGCAGAACCGCTTGACGTCATATACGTAGAACAATAACACCCAATATTGAATCACTTTCAGCTGGGCCATTCTGCCCCTGCGTGTGGCTACCGTACTCCGTTTGTGTACCGTAACCGTACCTTATCAGCAGGTACGGGTTTTCCATGCCAGTTGTCTCCATCCTCGACTCCCTCGATGCCCTTTCCCTTCAGAGTCTTGGCAATGATGGCAGTGGGCTGACCCTTGTGGTTCTTCGCCTTCTCGTATGCAGCTCTGAATAGGGAGAGAGATAACGATTGATCCAATATTAATGCTTTAACAACAATCGGTAATAATTTACTTTACCGGACCACAAGAGGTGGCCGCATGATTCACACACCGAGATGATGAACGAGTGCCCCACCCCGGGATTCTTGGCCCGGTAAAGTAAACTAGTGCCCGAGAATCGACTAGGCCAACGTGTTAGATGCGTCGATGTTTCATTCACGGCTCTAGACTGAACAGTGCCTAGTCATCACAATGCATTCTTCAGATAGGCTAATACCCTGTTGCGATCTCATTACCGTATCCCCACTCTCGCCTCCTCTACCGTACCTGAGCTCATCGACGTTGTGTCCGTCGACGACGATGGCGTTGAAGCCGAAGGCCGCGAAGCGAGCAGCATACACCTGCAATCGAATGATCTAGTCTACCGTAACACTGCAAGTTACAGTATGTACCAGTTACCATAATCTCTCTCACTTACCTCAGTCTTGTGTCCGAGGGCGGTCGCTTGCGACTGTCCCAGTCTGTTCACGTCCACGATGGCAACCAGGTTGTCGAGGCCGTAGGTAGAGGCGAAGGCTGAAAGGAGTACCGTATTCTACCGTAATCCACCTTAATCAGCCATTTAAAGATTGATAGTTAGCGTCTCGCACACGATACCACCAGATATCCATAAATTGTGATTTCGAAAGATTGCCGTAACCAGAACATTGCTATTTTCTTCGGCAAGTTAATGTATCGACAGCGAAACACAAAATAACATGGGTACGAAATCTCAAACGCATTAGATATCCAATCAATATTCCCCTCATCCCGATACCGTATACCCACCAGCGGCCTCCCACACGGATCCCTCGGCGCTCTCTCCGTCTCCGAGCAGGCAGTACACGCGGTAGCTGGCCTGCAATCATTACCGTAGTCCACGCCATTAATCAATACATTCCCACTACCGTATTCCGGCCATCATTACCCCTACCGTACCTTGTCAATGTACTTGCCAGTGTAGGCCATGCCGGCGGCGCACGACAGTCCCTGTCCGAGCGAGCCAGTAGCCACATCGATGAAGTTGAGACGCTTAAGTAATCGATTGATATCTACCGTACTCCAATATGTTACTACCGCATACAAGAGTGCGGTAGGTCACACCCATGATCTAGCAATACTTACGGGCGTCGGGTGTCCCTCAATGTCGGAGTCGACCTTGCGGAGCGACAGGATCTGGTCGCGAGAGAGCAGACCGGCCTCGTGCCATGCGGCGTAGAGGATGGGGCAGGCGTGACCCTGATGAGATCAGGGAGGTTACGGTAGTTAATACGAAGAAAGTATTACAGTATAACACATTGTCGGTGCATTGTCCTACGATACTTTAGAAGATTTTTGCCAACTCGTCACATTCACCCTATCGCTACTCCACAAGAACGACTCGATTTGGATGAACGTTGCAGCGCTAATCCACCTTGCTCGCACATTTCACGTTTTCAGCAGAAAATACGCAACTTTTATCGCAGGCGTTGCCATTATTTGTTATCGAAAATGTGCCAACTATTTTTTTAGCTTTCAAAGAATTCCTTTTCTCCATACGATTCACAAAGGAGCAGTCCAAACACTCTACGGAACGGAACATTGCGGCGCTTTTCTCTTTTTTTCTCTTGCACGACTCGAATTTCCATCAACGGCAAATGCATTTCGATGTCGTTAAAACTGTTCTCGATTTCTCGCCTCCACCACATTCCATTGTAAATCACTCCATCCAATCACCTCCTATCAGCAATGGTCGCCAAAATCGTATCACTCCCTTCCCCTCTCCTCATTCCTCACAAACTCTCTCGCACACGTCTACCGAGAATTCTGCTCAACATAAAAATACGAGCGGTTTCATCGAAAACTCTTATCTCTACCATCAACAAATCGGTCCATAATCATGCCATTCTCCCATCACTCGAAAATGTTTGTGTTCCTCTCACATTCACACACAAACCTCAATTGCACTCAATTCGAAAAGGGAGGGAAACATGTTTTCCACCTCTCTCCCCAGTCCCCTCTAATCGGACAGTGGCAAAACATTCAAAGTGCCGCCCGTCGTACCCATAACAACCGCAGATTTGCGCGCCAGAGTCAACAACAACTTTGACGGTGGCAGAAAACACAAATTAAATACGCTCTTGATCTTTCGAACCGAGCAATTGCAGCCATAGATCAGCACTCAAGTACACTAGAGACTAGAGTTTGAAATTCGCGCAAATAATTGTAAATAAGTTCTTTTAGTTCACGCACTTTTTCCGCCGGTCGGTTGATTAGAGAGCATGCGGAATGAAGAGATCTAATCTAACTATTTACCCGAATGTCGAACTCTACTAGAAACTAGAGAGCGAAATGTGAGACCACGGTCTCTCCATTTCGCACACTTTCTCATCTACCCGTCTGTGTATTTAGAGTGTGCGAATTTAAGAGACCTCGATCTCACATTTCGCACTCTACTAGAGACTATGCACAACAGACAGAAATGCGACTACACCATGAAAAGCTCCCGATGCGCGTAAAAAAAACGAGCAGGAAATTTTTTTTTATATTCAAACAGTCACAAATTGTGACTTTGTGACTCACAATGGCCCTGAAAACACCTGATATTTGAAATGTTGCCATCGAATTTAAAGCATCGGAATTAAAGGGGATGCCGTATTTCAGTCTGCCGTGGACTGTGCATGTTCTGTTCCCGGGACAATGTTTGGGGGGGGGGGGTGGATGGAAAATGCAAGTACTCAGTGCGAAACACAAGTAAACAATCAGAGTCCTAGATAGTCTATCTTCATCAATCGATATCACCCCGTCCTACAGTGCCTCTCTCTTCCTCCCTACCGTACCTTGGAGAGGACGAATCGATCGGCCGACTTGTGCTTGGGCGCCTCGACAGAGTAGCGCATCTCGGAGAAGAAGAGCGTCGACATGATCTCGGCCGCAGAGGTCGACGACGTGGGATGACCACTGATGAGAGAGATTATCGATGGTTTATTTGCCGTAATCAGGCATTATCGATTAGTCTACTGTAATTTAACATTATCGATTTGTTTACCGTAATCTGACAATCGATTAGTTTAGGATACGCCGTGCTAGCAACCGTACCTGTTGGAGGCGCAGGTCATCTCGATGGCCGAGATGCGCATGCGGTTGGCCGCATCCTCGAGCTGCTCACGAGTGTACTTCGACATCCTGAGCGGAAGGGGCAGTTACGGTATGATACGGTATCTTATCATTATCGATTGCAAG
Organism: Pristionchus fissidentatus; assembly: GCA_036245785.1. Lineage (NCBI taxonomy): Eukaryota > Metazoa > Nematoda > Chromadorea > Rhabditida > Neodiplogasteridae > Pristionchus > Pristionchus fissidentatus. The sequence continues at coordinate 34,851,028 of BTSY01000004.1, forward strand.
TTAATAAACCGCGATGAAACCATGGAGACAGATAGGGGACTCGGAAGGAGAATCAGCGATACAAAAAAATGCACCGCTCAGCGAGGAATTCGTGGCAGAAACGGAGTAGGGATAACATGACGAATGAATGGCGACGAGAAAGAAGAAAGAAGAGAGAGGGAAGCTATTCATAATAGCATCAACAATGATGACAGAGGCAAAAATCACGGAATGAGTGACTGGAAACTAGTCACAGACTAACATTCGAGGGGAAATTGTCGTACGATAGAACGAGGAGTGTAGACAGGCGATACTGAGAAGTGGAGAGAGAGAGAGAGACGGTCAGCATTAGCCACACTCTCTCCGTTTCAAGTAGACTCTCGCTTCGCGCCGACACGATAACCCCAGTTCAATGTCACTGTGGTGATTCCCCGCCACTGATAAGGATGCTAGCGAGCGGCAGAAAGAGTTGCGAGAGAGAGAACTGGCCATCGATTCACTTGATCCTCTGAAGTGAGGAGAGAAAAGTAAGTAAGGGAACACCGCCCACTGTGTGTGTTGTGACCTTGCTCTGTTTACACACTGGAACGTGAAAGAAGTAGAAAATATAGCACAAAATAGAGCGACAGTTTCGGGAACTAAACCAGGAACTAAGGCGCCGGCGCTAAGGGAATCAGCAACGTGCCAAAGGCGAGAAAAGGGGAAAGGGCGGCGCGAATCGACCGGCAGACATGCACTTCTTTGCCTCTCTGGAGAGGAAAAAGAGGGGACGAGAAGAGCGAGAGGGAAAGAGGGAGAGGGAGTGAGGGTAGAGCAAGATGACGGAACAGAATTCCGACACAGCACTTGACAAACTCCAGGAGAAAAACTCGAAAACTGGCGCGCGCGAGCTTGTGGTTTGTAGTGGGGAGATCAAATTTTGAAGCATACTGTGGGTTGCCGCGCCTATCGATGACTAGTTGTTTTTAATACAAATATATACAATATTTCAAATAATAATTATTATAAATTAATTTATTGACTTGATCTCATTTGGCACACATAAAACAAGTTGATTATGAAAACATTATTAATGGAAATAAAATAAATAAATGAAAGTACACGGGGGAAATCGAGCACAATTGTGAGACTCTTTGAGCAGCTGAGAATCTGACCCATAGAGGAGATACGAACCGAGACTAATTGGTTAAATAACAAGAGTAATTAATGAACTAAAGAGTACAAACCTCTAGAAAGGGGTCAGCAGTGACAAAATATGTCAAAGTGAGACATGTCTGGAAAGAAAGAAAAGGGGGTGGAAGAGGGAGAGGGAGAGGGATGGAGTGAGGGTAGAGCAAGATAGAATTCCGAATAAGCACTTGCCAAACTCCAGGAGAAAAAATCACTTTTGAACTCTCTCTCTCATTCCTGGCCCCTTTCTGGAGGTTTGATCGGAATGTGGAATAACTGAGTATCATCGTCCCACCAGAAGTTTGAGAAAAAAAACGATAATATACTATAAATAATATTGTATATGACTAAAACTAGCACGCTTCGACGTCTTCAGGATCGGTAACGGTAAGCTTCTTGATCTGTACCGTACCCTGCGACTTGGCCTTGATCAGGCGTCCGAGCAGGTACACCTGAGAAGGTTACGGTACCTTAGTAAATCTGTCGATACCGTACTCACCTTGGTATCACTGGGTAGCAGCTCTACATAATCATCTCCACCTGTTCCCTCAACTCGGAAACAATTCTCCAATTCCTTGCCTGCACTGTCATTGCACACGAACAGCGCCACGTCTCCCTCAAATTACGTCATGACTGTGCAATTTCTAGGAATCAATTCGTCTGTGCAATTCGGAGAAGTACGGTAGCTCAATGTGGCACCTCTAAGAGGAGCGAGGTAACAGTACTCACGAAGATAGAGTAGACAAAGTGCAGACGAGATACGGTATTGAGCATGAAGGGAGTCGACTCCAGAATGGCTATCGGCCGAGAAGCGTTCAGTGACGCCACCAAGACTCCGTTCGTGACCTGATGCAGTACGGTAAGATGTCGGCTATCGATCGATCTACCGCATACCTCGAACTGGGCACTCTTCTCCAGCTGGCTGTTGTCGTAGAGACAGGGATGACCACGGGAGAACGAACAAGAGAGGAGACGACAGACATTCGGATCTGAGGAGGAGATCAAAGACCATTGAGAGAAGAAGAAAGATCAAAGATCAAACCTGGACGAATGAGAGCGCCAGGATTAAAGTTCTTCGCAGAGTACTGCTTGGGCACGCCGCAGATGTCACCCTGTGACGATTTCGATAGATTGGGATTAATCGATTACGGTAGGTCTACTCACGTTAACTTGCAGATGGTCGATAATGACCATTCCTTGCGCATCAGAATCTGCCCTGAGGGCGATCTTGAATGGTCGCTCGACTCTCGGCAGTTCTACTGTAACCGGACCCTCAGCCACGGGCTGGCAGTCTAGAAGATTCGATGACTTCTCCTCCACTAGACAGATCTGAGAGGGGAAGAGTGTGAACACATCATGCAGGCCGGTCAAATATACAGAAAGCGGTTTGGAGTGGATAGCGTGTAAAATCGAGAGGGATTCTCTCACTTTTACACCCAAGCCCTCTCTCACACCCAAGCCCCTTTCTGTAACTTGGAATCCTGTAGAAGAGGCACCGATAGTGACGTCACTCACCCTCAAAGTGGCCACTCCCGTAGTCCAGAGATGGAAGGAGAGTGAGGCAGATTTTGAGACGCACAATATAACCTTCAAAATTGAATTGAATCGGGAAAAGACGAGAAAAAAAACACACCTCAGATAGAAGAAGAGCAGATCCTGCCTGCTCGAATCTCGCTACAGCAAATTCTTGATCTGCAAAAAGAAAATTTTCAATTTTAACTTCATCTAAAAATCGGCAAAAGTGAGCTAGCAGCGAGTGGTTTCGATCCACCGACCTCTGGGTTATGGGCCCAGCACGCTTCCACTGCGCCACGCTGCTGACGAGAGAGAGGGACAGAAAGGGGTATGAGAGACTAACGCGCGCCTCTCTCTCGTTCATTACGAAATGCGCCGAAGGTTTTCTTTTGCGAGTTTTGTGACGAAATTGATTACTCACACGGCATTTTAGCAGGAACACTTTTAAACGGCTCTGTTAAATTCTTTCGAGATCGAATGGAGATTCAGGGGATGGAAAACTGCACCCAGTCTCTCACTTTCTCTCTATGGGAAGGAGACCAGAAAAAATGGAGAGACAGGCTCTTTTTTGATCTCTCTCTCCTACACCCCCTGCAAATGCCGTGGCTCACTGGGCATCATTGTTTGTCCGGTGAGCGAGTAGAATTTGTCGTTGTCCAGTGGTCCATTTCCTATTGACCACGCTACGGGAACCTCATCCACACCATCCTCCATCTACAAATGACACATTGCATTATCAATTTTTAAAGCATTGCCGAAACGTCGATACGCCTTCATTCGTGTATCGTTCAGATTTAAAGGTGTCTCAGAATCGAGCCAGTCTAGCAGTGTCAATTTCACATCTTTAATCGATCAAATTTCGTTTTACCTCGCTTTCGACGTGTCCCCACGAGCAATCGGCGGCGCGCTTCTCGAAATCACACCAGAGCTCCTGAATAAGGGAGAGTTGCCAGAAGATCAAAGTGGATGCAATCGAGGTATCATCTGCTTCTGAGTAGTAGAAGAAATGCAAAATTAGGACCAGGTATTTTACAGTTTCATTGTTCTCTCAGTTGAACATGTGATCGTTAGAATCTCGTTAACGGTGAAGCATCTGCAACTACCACGACAATCACAGACCTACCTCAAAGTATTGGGTAGGTTTGTTTAAAACCATTAAAGAATTTTAAACATTCATCTAAAAATACTCACTTTCGCCGACCCGACATGTCTTCCTAACAACACACTGAGCATTGGTGTCGTCACAAAGTTCGGACCCATGTCGAGGGCGGAAACTGCCTGAAAACATGATTATTTAACCGGAAGTGGACTGGAAGTACCGTACCTCGTGGCAAAGTGTCGACTGGTAGGACAGATCGTCGATCACGATCGCATTGTCGACATTCGTGTTGATGGACACGACACGAATCGCGATCTGAAATAGACAACGACGTTATGATTCAATCAATACCTCGATTTTAGAATATACTCTAAATTTAATGATTTCTTGCCATGGATGTATCATGCCCCAACAATGTGAATATAATTTTTCACATGACCGATGTATGTTTCACACTCTCCATGACCAATAATTGGTATTGAATGCACGTTTTTACGTATGTTTCGAATTCCCCAACACTCTCCTTAATTTCACGGCAACCTCTTCTATACAGTATCCCCTTCACTCACATAGAATCTCTTGGTTGTCTTCTCGAAGGTCACTTTCACTGGCGCGGGGGAGACGCCAGCTGGCGCCCGATGGCACTCCACTACCGTATCCGTGTCCATCGACATCGTACACGCCTCCAGAACGACGTCTTTCGTCGCCCAGAATCTGGGGGATTATAGATTGAATATTCAAATTATCTAGTATACTTTAGAAGTGTGTCTAACCTGCAAAATTGTCTTAAAATAATTTATAGCACACTCTGTAATATTTCTCCTGCTGTTCCTTTAATTCAATTCAATTATTTATCATGTCAGGCAATAGTGCTCAGATGACGATGGGCAGGTATCATTAAAATAAATTTAAATCTCACCGATAAGTGAAGTGATTTCCCGTCGCAGCTTGGCACTCGATAGCATCTGATCGAAGAATGCCGTACGGCGCTGTCGAATCCTGCAATTTATATTTATATATTTAAACAAAGATAAATGAATTGAATTGAAAATATACCGGGGCTACCGAACCTATCAATCTCTATTACCACGCTCACATTTCTGACTATTCTGTGAAGCATACTTTTTTGGTAGTTTTTTCAGAATGAAACATAATATTTATAAAGACAACGAAAATACTTGGCTGCATGAGCACGATATTTTTTTCTATATTCTCTGATTTTCACATTCGTTAATTATCGTAGCCTGGCCATTCAAAACGTACTGTTTAGAAAAGTGTACCGTACCTGTTCGATGTATAGCACTGCGTATCCTCCCTTGGGGGCGATTTTCGTCCCTGTGACTTGCAGCACGAAATCATCAGAGAGACCGACAACGGAACGACGCCACATCTGAAAACTCATCGATTACATACTGCACTTTCATCACATCTGACTGCGTTTTGGTCAGAATATCAGAAAAAAACAGGCTAGTCTCCTGTTCTTAGCATGAAATCGGTAAGATTCTCCTTTTTTAAAACTTTTAAGTTTTAATTTTATCTCTTTTTTCAAAACTTTTAAGATTTGAAAATGCATCGGTGAAAGTTCTAGCAAAGTTGTGTCAGCTCGGACATCTCACGTTCCCTTCCCCCAATTACTATTACTTGATGCTTGTCCGCCTATATTCTAGCCATAGTTGAGGGATTTTCTCTTTCAACCCCAAAAGGAAAGTCAAACTTCGGTTCGCGACGTCTCTCCTCAAACTCGGCTCTATTACGATTGGTCTTTCCACGAGCTGCCATAAATCTGGCAGTTCCGTTAGATCGCGGACTGGTCTCTCTCGACTCTTTATTCAATTTGGAGTCTGTCTAGGCAAAGCTCTCATGCCCGTGTTCATTTGTACATTGCACCTAGCTAAACCACGATTTTTTTATAAACAAGTTTGTATGTGCCAAATGAAAAGCGGACTGAAAATTTTCAAACGGTAGATTTTTTTAGATTATAACGGTAGACGATGCGAACACTCTTCCCTAGTTCGTTTCACTTTCTGCTGGGCAATGCCGCCTACGACTGGAAAATTGCACTGTGATAACCGTCACACTTTCCATCAGTGCGAACTTTCACCTGAACTTTCACCCGTACAAAAGTGACAATTCCGGAATTCGCTTTCCTTTTGTGCCAGCTATTAGATACATATATGTCCACCTTTAAATGATTGAAGGGAAAAATAAACCAATAACTTAACCAATGTTACCACACGAAAAGTCAAGTGACCTACCGGATTGGCCTTGCCTCCTGATCTCCATCTACACGACAGATCGAAGTGGACACACATGAGATCTGTCGACTGGAAAACATCAAAGATCAAACTACAAATGGAGAAAGTGTGAGCTTCTGTTTGGAAAGTATAAAGCAAATACTCCTCAATAGAAAATGGATCGAAAAGTAACTTTAACAGAAAAGATCAATTCAAGAGATCAAAGATCACCTTGTGAATGAATTCTCCATGCGCAGAAGTGACCATCGGTTTGGACTCGAAGTCTTTAGCAAGATCAACTGAACACAAATTAATTACTAAATTCAATTTTTAAAAAAAACATCTAAATAAAATATTTGTAAAACTCACTCGACACCTTGCACAGCTTTGCCGAGTACATAATATTATCGAGGATGATGAATGATCCTTGGGTGTTGGAGATGTCGTATGCCCTGCAAGAGATCAAAGATTATTTCCGGTTCTAGTCCCGATCTGATTTCCTTTCACAGGCCGGAATACCTTACAGAAAGGGCTTACTAGATAGTTAGTTAGGAGTGAGAGAGAAAGGAGAGGGACTCTCTCACTTTTGCACACTCTCCCGCCATGACCTCTGTCTGTCGGGTTGGAATTATTTGGATGTGATTTCACCTGAATCCAATATGGAAGGGCGTCTCCCGGGCGGGGATTTCCGCGTGGCAATTGGTGTTGATGGGTACGGTTCCTGGTAATGAATTTATTTATCCAAAATATAATTTAGTATTCCATATTCCAAGCAAATCTCAATAATCAACGATCAAAATTCTATCTTTTCTGTGATCGGTGATCGGCACCACACTTTAGTGCGCATGAGCGTAGAGAAGAAAAGTGTTTTTAAATTTTATAATTGGAATAAATATACTAATTATAGATTATTTTACAATGCAGACAATGTAGACAGTGCTCACCACAGTCGACATATGGATTCTCCGGCAGTGTTCTCCTGTAAGTCTTCCCCTTCAATCCCTTCTTCGGTTTCACTGTCTCCAGTAGAACGACCTCGATGCGCGCGTTGTTGTACGCCCAGTATCTGTGAATATCGATTGATTTTCCGCCTTCGAACTTCCAACTTCAGTAATACAAACTGTCATTCATCAAATTCATTACAACTTTGAAACTCAATGGATTTCGCATCGCACTTCGAGAAATGCAGCGAAAGAGTAATGAGAGAAAGATCAATAAATACGTAATATCAATGAACATTGTTTAAAAAAGTATTATTTTATCGATCTATTAAACTAACGTGAAGGTGAGATTGCCGGTTGCCGTCTGGCAGGGAATGGATGCACTGTAGATCAGGGCGTGTTGTTCCTCCCGAGTACGGTCGCCCACCAGAATCATTCGGTCGCCTGAGTACGGTAGGCTATTAGATTACGGTAGGTTACTGTATCGCCCTAAAGATATTTTTTCTCACCACATACAAAAATTCCCTACGAAATGTTGCTATTTGACAACTTCGGAGGTGAAATTATTGAAGATTAGTGGGAACAATGGATAATGTGCACTGACCAACGTCAATCTTGCTCGGTCCAGGATGGACTTGGAGTGCGGGCCACTCAGTGTAGTCTTGCTTCTCGAACAAATGGAAGTCACGGGAGTCCATCGACTCGGAACCGCCTGAAATGAAGAAACTGACTTGATCTACCTCCCCTTTTCTACCACTTTTACAAAATATCATGAATAAATAATTTCTCCACTAAGAAGAGACTGCACACATGACAGGCAAGACATTCAAATTCATATCTACTTTAATCGGGGTAAAAGTATCAGTGACTCTAATAAGCTGGCAATAGAATGTATGATAAGGAGAGATAAACGGATGACAAGGACAAAAAACTTTAAATTTCTACCTGCATTCTTCCACCTGCACAATTCGGGATGCGTGAAGTTGCAGTTCAGGTCGAAATCGTGTCTCACATGTTTGTTCTCTAGGAAACCTGCAATCTCGAGTTTCATCGACTCTTCTTATTCTTCGCGAAATGCGTGCCAATTAGTCCGTGTGAGCAAAGTACCGTAAAATCAATTTTTTTTTCTGCTGATCACCCTTTTGTTCATATCGAATGCCAATTTTACGCGAAAATCATCTCTCGTCGTCTGACCCTCTCATTTCGAACTTTCTCTCTCTCTCGATGCCTAATTTGATTGCGCGCGTTTTGCTACTTTGTGCACGTTGTGTCATCACTGAACAAGAACCACTCTCATTCCAAGATCTTTTGTCAGCTGGATTAATTAAAAGTCCCGAAACAGAGCTAAATCCTCCTTCCTTCCTCTTCCCATAGTTGCATTTACGATTGTCGTATCCAGCAAAGGGGGAATCACATAGATAACAGGAAAGCCGCTGCACCAATTTGTATTCCGATGATTACCTAGTCATGACGCAATACTGACCGTGTTTATCCATTCCGTGCGGGATCCATTCGATGCCAAGATGTTCTCGTAACCGATCTCGTTCAGCCTCGAAGCCGGCCATACATGATTCCACTGAATGGTCAGATTACGGTAGTTGGGGTACGTTAGGTTCCGCAGGACAAACCTGTGATCGCGCCTGTCGACAGTAGCAGGAGCAGGAGAGGGCAGCATCTCATTGCATCAATATAGCAGTAAGTGGTCAGAGTGAAGCACAAAACCCGCCGGGCGAAAGACGGAGGAGAGGGAGGAGAGAGGCAAAGAAATGAGTTGAGAATATGGATTGAGCCGGTAGAAGTTAGAGAGGGGGAGAGGGAGGAGAGAGGGAGGAGAGGAGGAGAGAGGGAGGAAGGGCAGGGAGTGACTCAATAGAGACTGTCTAACATGCCAATCCTTATTACTCGCGCGTGCCATTTGGACAGAGTGGACAGTCCATTGCGCGCTCGTTAGTTGGTCTCTCTGGTCACTCACACTTTAGTACCCCTACTTGCGAACTGTTTCGAAGCTTTTTTCGACTCTAGCACTGATCTAGAACACATTCGATCCCTCCTTTCATTCCCGGTACTGTATCTATCAGAGCTACGGTATCAGATATCCCAACATTATTAAACCGTCTCTGAATGATAACTTTCATTAGTTCAGTTAGCGTAATTTCTCTTTCACTATCATGCTGTAGGCTACGCCCTTCTCGGAAATATAATGGTGCCTAATCCTCGTTCAAAATCGTCTATCCTCGTTCGACACCTTTCCCTTTTCATATTTTCTAATCGTAGCCTCCTTTCCCTTTCGATCCAATCTCATTGGCCTAAGGTCGTGCCCTTCCCTTTCCTTCCCTCTCTTTTCTTTGTGGATCTAATGAGTCAATATCCGAGTATAGGGAGTGCAAGGCCGCCCATTACACCTGGTGATACTGCCATTTGAAGGAGAAATTGATAACTAATGATGAGACAATTAGAAGAGGGAGAAAACATGCTGCCCCAAGGTGGAACAGACGGATGTTGTGGGGGTGGAACACCTAATTCCAAACTCACAGAGTCAGGGCGAGAGAGTGTGCAAAAGTGAGAGAGTCTCTTTCTATTTCACACGCTCTCTCACTTCAAAGCACTTTCTGTAAGGTTGACCAGCTTGTGGAATGATGAGGACATACGAAGCATGGTAAATTCGTAAAAGACATCTTCAGTTACAACAAAGAGTTGTGTGTGACACATGGCGTCACATTTTGCGCACGTTTTTAGTTTCAGTGAAATTGAGCTCGGAAGAAGCGAAATTAGTGGTATCACTTGTCAATGGGATTCGATGAGAGATCAATCAAAGAATGCATGGAATTGGTAAAACACAATTGCGAAGTGTCTATCTGACGGTGTGATGTTTTTTGTGAGTTTTCAATTTTTTTCGACAACAGAAATAATAATCATTAAATTTGAATTGTAATATAAGAAAAAATTTCAACAAAAAAAGAGACACCGTGTGTGACACATTTTGCAGGCGTTTTAATTTTCACTGAAACTGAGCTCGGAAGAATCGAAATTAGTGATTTAACTCGTTTACAAACCGGAGAGAGGGAGAAGATCAACTAAAAAATAGATGAAAACGTCAAAAAAATAGTGAAGCGTGAATCTACCAGTAGAATGTTTCTCTCTTCATTTTCCATTTTTTTTCCGATAACAGCGATAACAATAATTGAATTCCTATTGTGGTTAGAAGAAAGAAGGAAATTAAATTTAACATTGCTCTCTTCTTCTGATGCTTGGTAAATATGTATGCAAAAGTGCAATTTAAAAAAATGGGGCACATGACGTCAAATTTTGCGATAGCTATTTTTAAAGAAGGAGTATCACGAATCACCTGCTCCATCATTCCTCATCTCATATGTTTCAATGGCCCGGTCGCTCTCTCCTCTTCCCCCTTATCCCTCCCTATCATTTTTGAATCCCTGCATTCAGGGTCAGTTTGGCACAGAGCCAAAAGCGAATAACTTTGTTCAAACTTATCGGCTGAACATGCGGTTTGCGGGGCTCTTATCTGGAAACCGATTACCATAACCTGACAGTGAGAACTCAGTTGACCAAAAGTTCGTGGGACACCACCTTTAACTTAACTGATCTCGGAAGAAGCGAAATTAGTGGTGAGGGGTGTCAATTAGAAATGAATGAGGAGAACAACGAAAGAATGGAAAAAATCGGGAAGATGTGAATCTAAAGCGGGAATCTGCTGGTGAAATGTATTTTCAATTTTTCCCCATAACAACAATTGAATTTTAATTCTGATTCGAAGAAGGGTGGAAATGGAATTTGACTATGGCGAAGAATGTGAATATTTTTTCGTTTTCGAAGTTTCCCTTTGTGGCGCACAAACTGAGACACAGACAGACAAACAAGTAGTTGACTAGCTTTTCAGATCAATTATCTCTCGCTGCGCTTCTCTATTGAATCCAGTCCTATTAGCCTTTGATTTTAATAAATTCTCAATCTAGCATTGAGTCTTGGATTGGTTCATTCCCTGTCTCCATTCCTCTCCAATGCGGTCGTTTCTCGTTCTCTTCGTCCCCTTTACCCTCTCCTTCTCCGAAGGCGAAGAAGTTTGTCGATTATTAACAATATTGTTATTGAAATTATTATTATCATTTTGATTTTTGGTTATAATCTACTTATAATCGTATTCTACTTATAATCGTATTTTTGCCTGTTTCAATACATTTTCTTGATAATTGGGTTAGCAAAAATGAGATAAATCGATACAATTTTTTAAAAATATCTCAGAAAGCTCCCTACTATGAGGAAGACGAAATAACTCACACTGGGAATATCGACTTTGTGAGTTACTCTTATTACGAATTTTCTAGAATCTCTCTCTCTGAGTCGGAAAATTGTTCTGTTATAAATAAACTTTTTTTAAAAAATAGTTAAAATAATGGAGGTTCGTTACGACCTGTTCTACACTATCAAGACGTCGTGGTGCTTCGCCGCCGAGACGCAGTCCGGATTTTCCCTGTAATTAATTAATTAAAATATATAAATAACTCAATAATTTATTAATTAATCTCCCCTCAGCTACGCAGGCTCTCTCGACTCGACGGGTCAGCTGCTGTGGATCGGCAAGCTGAACAGGTATTTATTGATTGAACCAGAAAAAATTACTGTAGATCGTTGTGCTGGGTCAGATTCATGACTACCATATTCAGTGAAAGCTACTGTTCTTCAGGGACAACTGCAAGGTGACGCAGAATCACGACATCCAATTTAAGGGCGTCGCCAGTTTCACTGGTGGGAATATCGATTACTATCATATTTTTCAAAATTTAGATTTATTGTTTAAAAAAATATAAATATTGTAGCGCCGCTCCACGAGATTCTCGAGTGCATTCAGAGCGGGAATTCAGATTCGTGCGACCCGCGGTGAGATTGGATTACGGTAGTGATTACGGTAGAGTGAATCAGACGTGGACCCTTTTCCAAATATGATAAGGAACACTCTGCAAATGGAGAAAAAAAACGAGGCTATGGGGAACCAATTGCAGCATATTTCACCAACAAAAAAAAAACAAAAAAAAATTGAGGCATTTTACGATCTAGTGAAATGCGAATGGGGGCGCTATGCTAAAGGTGTAAATGGTTTGTGGTGTGGATCTAATCAATCGATAATCCTCTCGTTGTTTGCAGTGCCGAGGTCGTGTGGGTCGACATGCGGGATGAGTTTGTGGATGCGTGGAGTGTGGAAATGATCACCGTCAATACCATTTTCGAGGTATTCCAATTAGAGTGCGAAATTTAAGGCCACGGTATCTTCATTCCCCCATCTCTCTCATCAACCGACAGGTGAAGAGAGTGTGTGAAAGAAAAATGAAAAAAATGTGAAATGGTCTCACTTTTTGCACTCAAGTTCCAATTTGTTCTACCCCGTTCAAACTGCTGAAATCCCCGGCTGAAGAATTGTGGACTTGCAGCCTATTCGGCTGAATACCTTTTTTTCTCTCAAGGAAAAAAAGTGAAACAGCTTTCGTGTACCAGTTTTAAAGAACCTCGCATCTTACTGTGAATAGGGCACGCGCGCACTAGGGATGTACAGAATAGCAATAGAATCTTATAAAGAAGCGAAAAGTGTCGGTATCAACAAACGCTTCCACCCGCTCACATATAGCACAGGTGAAACGTAAAAGTGCACGCTCTCCAAACTTTGTTAAAAATCTACTCCCAAAATGACACAAAAACGCTCTTCTATGCAAGATAATCGATATTCCAATAAAACAATCATTAAAACAATCAATAAATCAATCGATATCCACGTCTCAGCACGATCTCGTGACGTACAACACGACGTTCGAACACTCGATTCTCTCTCCATGCAACACTTGGTTCGATGAACCAGCCATCTACCAGATCGGACCCGCATCCGGTAATTACATAATCATTTACAAAATTATTTTTTTTCAAATGCGCGAAACACGCATGTAACATTTTCCTGTAGCCTCTCCAGAGGACAATTTCGATGATTCTTACGTTTCTGGTGTATTTCAATTTCGATGATTCTTACGTTTCTGGTGTATTTCAGTTTCATAACTAATCTATTAATGTTGATTTTTGTTCAGGTCAAATGGTGAAATTGCGGGAGCTGCCACAGAGAATGGACCTAATCTCGGATGTTTTCTCTGTTGATGGATGAATGGAAAAGAAGAGAAAGAGAGCCATGGAGTAGTCAATACAATTACAAGTATTAAAATAAAGCAATACGACGAGATCTTTACAAATTTCTCTTTTTAACTTTAATCATCATCAGTGTTTATGTGAACAAGTGTGACGCCGCGGGATAGCAAGAGAATGTGCGAAACGAGAGAGTCAGACGACGAGAGACTTTTGCCAATTGAACACTGTTTCCGAACTTGAAAAGGGGAGATTAGGATCTGTCGACTGTCCATCCTTCATAATGAGAAACACTTCCTGGTATTCTTTTCAATGTATTTTATTTATTCAGGCTTCAGGCAAACAAAAACACAGTTTGATCGAGTTCGTAACGAATTGTCGGTGAAACTTTCAGTATCTAGATTGCTGAGTAATGATCTGACTCTCTCAATTCCGCATGATCTCTCGCGCTCTCTAATCGGTGAGAGAACATGCATAATGGGGAGAGTCTGATCATTACTCAGGTTGCTCTTTGATCTCTGACAAGAATATTACTGATATGATAAGGGGAAGTTTGGCATGACGGCACACAGCAACAAGAACTGGGAAGTGAGTGGGTGGGGAGACTAGAGTGGAGGCAAGAAGAATATCGATATTGATTATGTTGATTGATTGCGAGAGGCACACGGTAGTAGGGTACGGTAGATACAGTCTACGTGAGAATGAGACGTAAAGCATACACGATCGGGGGTGGTTTGTGATAGATACGAATCAAGTAAGCACCGGAAATGAATAGATTAGAATTACAGGTTTTAAATGATACGACCATTCCGAAATGACAAAGCGCGGACTTCCGTTGTTTACGTTCAGAAACATTCCTCCATTTTGGTAAACGCCGGATCTCAGCATTTTGTCATATCGAATGCTCGTGTCTTTTTGTATGTATAGTAGGAGAAACTAGTGTTGTAATTAGTCTAATTAGAGTTAATTAGACTTTTAATTAGTCTAATTAGAGTGAGAGAACGGCCCGGTCGATGTTCCTCCTCGTCTGATCATTCAATCGCGTATAATGACGAAGTTTGGGGTCGAGGAAGAAAACTCGATCCGATTCGACTTCTAATGAGTACGATAATCGTTGGAGATTCGTCTTGACGAGCTTGAATGTGCCTGCAATTATCAAATTATAATTGTAAAAAGGAGAAATTCAAAATTACTGCATGTCCCGGGATCTTATGGAATTGAATTAGTGATGAAACAGGGATCTGCCTATTTTTCGCTCAAATAGTAAAATACAAAAAATATGTTTTTGAGTGGGGTAAAATATGCGAAAATAATTTACCAGTTCGATCTAGAGAGGCGCAAAGTCGGATGAAAATAGGGAGAGCGTAGCCGGCCAGCGAACTCATCAATCGCTCCTCTACGATGGCAATCAACTCCTGCAACGAATTGGTTACAGTAATCTATATTATCGATTGCTCTCTTATTTTCTCTCTCATCGTCACGGCATTTCACCTCCACGTAAAAACAAGATCACGCCCATCAATCAAAATCACTCAATACCGCTTGAATACCGTGAATTATCTCAGGGAACCCCGCGAATTTCAAACAACTGTGTAGCAGCCCAGCATACCTGTAGTGCTAAGAATTGCTAGCCGCGAATTTAAAACAGTATTAAATTCAGAAATATATTATTACCGCGCTCTCCTATTTTTTTCAGTGGACACGCAGAAAATTACCAAATCGGTCCTTGAAATGCCGCGATAGTCTAGTATTTCTAGCAATATTTGGGATGATGCGAAATCTTCAACCGATCGATATCCTACCGTACCTCATCGGGCATCGATTGGCTCTTCTTCACGACAGCGACCATTCCAGCTCTGCCCTCGTGTCCCGGCACGGTCACTCCGTATACGGTAGCGTCAGCGACACTATCGATCGGATGCACAACGGCCTCGACCTGAAAGTGGGGAACATGATCTAAATACTAGATCAAACGGAACAAAATTAGGAAAAGAGGTAAATGATTGAAGGAAACATGAGTCTACATCATCTTAATTAGCAAACAAAGCAATACTATTGGATTATGGTGATGTGACACAGCTGGATAGCAAGGGTACAGCATTCCCGAGTTCTAGTAGAAAAGAGACGTTATTACCTCAGTAGTGCTAACATTCTCTCCCTTCCATCTGTAAGTGTCGCCCGTTCGATCTTTGAAGTAAACGTAGCCGAGTCGATCCAAATGTAGAAGATCGCCTGCAATCAATTTACTATGCGAATGGTTTTTGTCTGTTGTTCCGATAAGAACCTATTAGATGACAGATGTGAGAACCATTTTTTTTATTCGAATACTACTGCCAACTCTCAACGTTTATGCCAATTCCACAAGATTTCAAAAAGTATTCTCAAACCCTTTTCTACGTTTTGATTATAACAGTTGCTGGAAAAAAATTGTTACAACATCGAATTATCACATCTTGTTCGATCCAAAGTCTCAATAACTGATCTAAATTTTGTTCGAGATATTTACAAACCACTGAGGAAGCAGGAATCTCCCTCGGCGAATACATCGTGCAGAATCTTCTTCGTCGTCTCGTTCTTATTCAAATATCCCTCGAATTGAAGTAGAGGATTGTTCTTCCTGATGGTTGACACCATTGCGCCCGTCTCTCCTGCAATCAACGACATTATTTTACACTCTCCAAAGGGGCCATGAGAGAGAGCGTATGAAATGAAGAGAGTACCCCTTTCTGTAGACTTAAAATTATCGTATTATTGTTGTAAGATCAGTGAAAAAAGTCAATTCGCGATAAGGCAGTTATAGTAATCGTTTCGATATATTTGGTCCCACCTGGATTGCATGGAATGCAGAGTCCATCGTCTCTTCGCAGAATCTCTCCCGTCACTTCGTCCACCTTCAATTATGGGAGATTTCATACACCAGCTGAGCCA
Source organism: Pristionchus fissidentatus (assembly GCA_036245785.1). Lineage (NCBI taxonomy): Eukaryota > Metazoa > Nematoda > Chromadorea > Rhabditida > Neodiplogasteridae > Pristionchus > Pristionchus fissidentatus. The sequence goes on from BTSY01000004.1 coordinate 34,867,032, forward strand.
GATCGAAGCGAGACTTTTTGCAAAGGCTAATAAGAACTCGTGAAACTCAAATGTCTTGGGTGAAACAATTCAGAACAAAATTTATAATTTTCCTTATCACTACCGAAAAATCTCCTTTCATTTTCTCTATCGCAATTTTGCTAGATCTACTCGCATTATTCACGTCGTTCAGGGAAAATACCAAAAGTAAATTCGTGGTGAGACCATCACCCATGTACATGCTATTTTCGCACTCTCTAACTGTCTGCCTTAATTTGCAAAGACTCGCCAGAATGCCGATCTGTGTCTGATTCTGTATACCGTACCTTCACTAATCGGACGGGATGGAGTTTCTTCGTGAGTGGAGAGATGGGCAAGAATCCACAGGCACCGACGCGGCCGTCGATATTCACTAAAAGATCAGTTCTCGATTACGTTATCGATCGATAACTACCGTACCCAGCGTGCTCGTGCCCTCCGTGCTACCGTACACCTCGCCGATGCTCACGTGGAATCGATCGACGAACGGCTGCCAGATCTCGGCACGCAGTCCGTTACCATACATCAACCGCATGCGGTGCACCTGGAGTATTGATTGTTTGCGCGAAGAGAACTACGGTATACCTTCTCCTCAGGAACGGGCTTCTGCGCGAGCAGGTAGCGGCAGATCTCGCCAATGTACTGCGATGCCTGGAAGGAGTACGGTAGGGCGAGGTTCAGGTGCTGGTAACGGTAGATCAATCGATTCGCTTACCGTACACTCATACTTGACGCAGTCCTTCCAGAAGTTGCTTGCGGAAAATTTCTTCCTGACTACACAACACGAACCGCGAATGAGCGTCTGCAATAATCAAATTTCAAACGGTGTTTTAGACAATTTAAAAGATGGAAATGCAGCAATAATGATTCTTCTCTTTTTCGTCTGCATCCACCATTTCGTAAATCGAATATAATAGCTTGATTTGTTAATGTTTTATCTACGTTTATGTATTCAACCAAAATTTCTCAGAAATAATGTATAAAATCGATAAAAAATGTTTGAATGATCTGCTCCAATCCCTTTCGGTTAAGCGATGCGCGCATTTTTCAATGAAAGCAATCGAAAGTGGATCGAATGATCAGCTGCAAAAGGAAGGAAAGAATAGGGAAAGGAGAGAGGAGAAAATGAGATGAGAACTGGATGAGAACTGTCACTCTCACTCCCACGCAATTCACACTAGCGTGATATACCATATTCAAAAATTTCTTAGAAAAGACCTGTGGATCACTATATATTTACCTAAGCCAAGATAACACAAAGCCAAGGTGAAATGCAAATGAGCGTGCTTTGTATTTCTCCACCAAATCGAAATAAGTTGCACAGATTCTAACACAATTCAGTGCTGTGTATATTAGAGTTTCTTTGTCACCTGCGCATTATGAGTATGTAACATGTATCTGAGGAATGTTATTCTCAATGACAATGAACGGGTCCAATCACCCCTCACAGTCTCCCCCCCCCTCAGTCTCCCGCTCACATATAGCACATGTGAAACGCAAAAGCGCACGCTATCCAAGCCGTTGCCTTTCTCCATGAGATCGGAGCTAGAGATCCAAAGTGTAGTCATTTCAGCTAACTGTGCCATTTTAAGCAATCATTATTTTTATTGTGCGATTTCAAGCGGCACACATTTTTCCCTGTTCGCAACATTTCTGCCAGCTTTGTTTGGCTTGCAAGTTTGAGAATCATAGTAATAAAAAGGTAGAAACGCAGGTTATGCAGCAGAGACAATCGTGCCATTACAACGATGCACAACATTGCATGTTATAAATTCACAAACACTCTTCCAAAACAATAAAAAGTTCCGCTCCTAAACAACATATATGGCTGATAGAGAGCATGGCAAAGCGAGAGAAATTCCGATGCATAGAAAATATAGTACACGCATCAGTAGTTCATTTAATGAACGCATCATTTTCAAATTGTATTAACACTTCATAGGCGTCTCCAGAGATGTGAAAGAACGAGGTCGACGTGCAGATTTATCTAACCCTCACTGCCTTTCACTTTACTCCTGCTCAAGCAAACATCATTCACAAAAAAGGCTAATGTGAAATTTCGCGAAGGAATAAACGATTTTACTTTTAATGTTTCTTGTTTTGCCTATCTATTGATGTATTCACTTCTTTATGTTCGTTATTTCATGATAAATTCATTATTATTATGTCCGACCTGTCCGACTCCAATGATTCCAGCTGCAGTGTGGTAGATCGGCATGGCAATGTAGATTCGATCTTCCCCGTGGATACCGAACGACATCGCCGTACCCGATACCATCGAATAGTATCTGGGAAGAAGGAAATGCGAATACAATTTATCTTTGATCAGTGATAAGCGCTCATAGTTCATTCAACGGTAGCTATTTTTTCTTCTTCTTCAAGATATAAATAAGGTTTGCCCAGAAACATCTATTGGATACCTAACTGTTCATACAGTATTTTTTTTAAAAACCCTATTCATTCGTGTCTGTGATCAAAAAAAGCATTCAATGTCATATACTAAAATGGACGTGAAAAGGAAATTTGGAATTCATTAAATTTCGCCTTCGTGATGAGAAAATGATAGTGCGAACTAACCGGAAGTGCTTCATTACTGCTGCTTTCGGCAGTCCCGTCGTACCCGAAGTGTAGATGAAACAGAGAACGTCTGAAATCAATATTTTTTTTAAATATAAACTCTTTTACTAGGGGTCGAGAGGAACATATTCTCATTATAACACACTGACCCCTTCAATTCTCACTGGGTTTTTGGAATAAATGCGCTCTGACCATGTAACAACGAGTTGTTGATTATCTCATGCTCATTGGTTTTCTTCCCTTTCACCCACTCATTGTACATCTCCCAGTGTGCACAAATTACTCCCCCACTTCCTTGCTCTCTCCACTACTTTTTTGTGGTTCGTCCCACTCAATCTGATCTGATCTTTCGATTGACGATCATTATCTCTCTTACTCCCTTTGTTGTCACTGCCATAGACACAGAGAGAATTCACATTCTCAGCAAACGAGAAGGAGATTTGATCTACCCCCGAACACATGACTCATTCCTCGAAACTGACCAGTATACCGGAACCCTCCCCAATGCACTATGTACCCTCTCTATCTCTCCCAATACCCGTTCCGTCTCTTCTTCCCTTTCCCTCACTCACTCACTCTCGACATCGATCTATAACTTGGCAGGGAATCCCTATCGATTGATTAGCAAATAATCGATTGACTCACTCTTGAAGTCGATTGCGTCCTTCTGCTCCGGTTCCTGCTTGGAAATGCGTTCCAACTTCTTATGGATGGATTGGAACTCCTTGGTTTCTCCCAGAACGAGAACAGACTGGGAATCCATGGATAGCTTTCCATCGGAGAGAAGAGAAGAGACATCTGGAGAGGAGGATTATTGATCAAACCAATCATCAATTAAAATCGCCAGTTATTTTAGCAATTATTTTGGGAAACTTTAAGATAATGATAATATACAAAATGCGGGCGAGCGTGGGGGAAAATAAGATCATTTTCATTTAACACTCCCCTGGAGGCATGGAGTTACGCAAAATAATACGGACAAGAGACGATCAGAAAATGAATGAACCGTTATGTTTCATAGGGCCCATTTCAATAAAGTATTGATGCGAATGCCGATTGAATGTCGGCAACGATAACTGTAGAAAACATATAGAAGCCCGGATCAGAAGTGAAATTAATTCAAGAGATTGAAATTCATAGCGCGAATGGCTAAGCAGACTTATATTTTTCAGAGAAACAGCACGTGACGCAGCACGACTATTTCACATTTTAAACGAAATGCACAAAACCGAGATACGAGGAGAAATTTCTCTAAATAATATGAGAGAGAGAAATGCGCCACACTGGATGAAACAACGCTGCACATTCGATGAAAGTTTCTTAACAGTAATCTGTATTGAAACTGCGGAATTTAAGCAATGATACGTCGAAAATATGATAAGGGGTCTCAAAAAAATAGAAAGCTTAAAAATTAAATAGAAAGCTCTCTCACTTTCGCAGACTATCTTTCTTCTCGTGCTCCCTAGCATAATCTGCGATCCAATGATATGAAATGTTTAACTCACTCTTCTCCAATCCGGGCGTCGTCAGAATCAGCTTCGCTTTTCCCGTAACAATGCAGTGTGCCAGTGGGTCGCTCTTCAGATTCGAGTTGATCCACGCGGAAACTACGCCGATCTGCAAAGAGTATTCGGGCATCGTGCCAGCACTTTTTCGCATCGTCCCGTCTCTTTTCGCACCGTGCCAGCTCTCTTACGCATCGTGCCGGCGCTTTTCACACCTTGCTTATGCACTTTTTCGCACCTTGCGGGCGCGCGATCTACGATCGGACCTCAATCTCGTTTGTGTGATCTACCCTGCTCTTCTTGTCATATCAGCCAAAGAGAGCTGCGGGCGTAGCTAGAACCTGTCCCCTCCTTCTCCTCCCCCTCAACCAACCGACTCTGTCGTATATGGAATGAAAATGCTCAAATAGGGGAGGATTGCGTGGTAATGATGAAATGACGTCACAAGCAGATTACCCACCATTACTTTCTCTAGTTAGTCTAAACTGGGAAAGTTGGTGCTGCGGTACGGAACCCGACTCGTCTCTCTCTCTCTCTCTCTCTCTCTCTCTCTCTTTCCCATCACTTTCACTCATTATCTCGATTTTTCGTCATTCCTTTAATTGCAACGATTGCCTAGTGATGATGAAACACAATAAGGAATCTATTCAAAGCAATGCACATTGTGCCGGGTTAATATATAATTACTCCTAATTACATAGTGGTGAAGCAATTTCGCATCATAATTCTGTTCTGCTCTTTTTGATTATCAGAACCTCTATTGCGTAGTGATGACGAAACACATTATGCAAATCAATGTACACAGTGCCGGATTGAGCTGATGTTTTGATCAAGCGATTTCCTTTTTTTTCAACCTTATTGCGTAGTGATAACGAAATCACTCACCCCGTTGCCTAACGATGACGCAACACAACATTCAAATCATTCGCGCTTTCGAAATTGTGTCGGATTGATTTGATACCTAGTGGTCACACAATTTCGCATCCTTTCGTATTGCTGTTTGTGATTATCAGACCCTCTATTGCCTAGTGATGACGCAACATGCCTCTCTGCCCCTGCTCCCTCTCACCTTTGCCATGCCCATCCATGCGGCGATAAAATCGGTGGAGTTCTCCATGTAGATGGCGACGCAATCGCCCGATCGGAGACCGATTTCCTTCAATGAGAGCATTTTTTTTCTCTGACCCTCTCTCAATTCAGCATGCTCTCTCGCGCAGTCTGATCGATGAGAGAGCATGTAGAAAAAGGAGAGTCTCATCATTACTCAAAGATTGCAATCAATGCTCATCGAATACATGAAAATCGACCCTTTCCGATTCCCCAGTAAACTGATCTTTGCCCAACGAAATGACGAGATCTCAGATGGTAATCTAGATTAGACAAACTTCTATTTCCTTGTAAGAAACAAGCTGTTGTTGGCCATATAATTGATTAATGGCTTTTTGTAACAGTACTACCGAGTTAGTGTGGGGTGTTCCCAATTTGCATTATCACATTATATAATGTGGGAAAGTTGCATACACTTGCACACAAACAATCGCAAACTGACCTGGAACAAGTTTGCGTATTGATTGATGAGTGCATTGAACTGGTCAAAGGTGTACTTTCGACCACTTTCGATATCCACCATGGCAAGCTGCAATAATCCCCCGTTGGCCGATAAATCCTCCACATGATACCAAAGCTCCAGAAAGGGGTCAAGCGCGATATATACATTCTCTGACCCCTTTTTGGAGATATGAATCGCAGTTATGTACCTTGTTCGGCTTTTGCCGCACGATCTCCAGCCATATTTTATCGATCGATTCATTGGCGTGAAGTCTCCTCCAGCAATCGATCTTTATTCGGATGATGAGTAGTAATCCACTGCAAATCCCCATGCCATCGTCGTTTCCTCAGGCATTTTCACTCTCAATCTCTCTCTCTCTCTCCCTCTCTCTTTTCCTTCTCCCTATAACGACTATCCAGTTTTTGTGCTCCCCGCAGTCGCACCCGATCGAAAGGAAGAGCGAGAGGGTCTCGAGTGTTTCACCCTCCTTTCCTCCTGCTCTCTCTCTCTCATTCTCTCTATCTCTCTCTCCCCTCAAGCGAAGAAGAAAACCTCTTCTCACCTCAGATCTCTATTGAGCGTGAGGAACGATCGATACCAGAAGTCACCGTGGAAGAGTGCAATGTACAGTGAGAGGGCGGCGAAACACGCGAGTTGAAGATGCATTTGATGGAAGAGAAGACCGAGAACAGCAAGGCAGACTGCCATTAGAGAGACCTCCTTGGAGTTGGAAAGGGCTCTGAGAGAAGGCACGAGGTCAGACTAATCAACCACACGGATCAACTCACAATTTGGGTAGGCATTTCGGATCCGAACTATTATTATTATCGGCCGCGAGTTTGCCGTTGCACGCGCTCTCCCCCATTAGACAATGCAAATCTACACGGAGGCGGGCGGAATATTATGGCGACTCCTACAATTGGAAACTGTTGTGGCTACACGTGTTGTTAGATCGGAAAATTCAATTCGAGAATAGCAACGGTTATTCGAGAATAGGATTCGTCGATCTGCTAACACGTGGCTGCAAGTGATCAGCAGAGATATCGAGATTATAACAAAGATTGAAAACAGTGAAGACATTGGAGAGAGATAAAACAGGGGGATCACGCCTTTTCTCGGAGAAGAGAGAGGGAGAGGGAGGAAAGCCGGTCGCTCTATCTGCGGGACAAAGGGGACTGGATTGAATGTCCCTCTGGCCGGACCGCCCCCCACTACTTGTCACAGAGTACCTAGTGCTATGCAACACACACATAGAAATGGTGCCGCCCTCCCCCACTTCCCATATGACGTGCGTAATGCGCCTGATTGATATATGACGCTGTCCGCGATAGCTTCAACAAAGGATCGGCACAGGCAAAATGATGTTCTTCAAATTTCTTGAAAAATCGGTTTTAGGGGTTGTTTTTGATTCTGCACAACGTGGCGTCGTTAGTTTTTCAAGATTTTGCCTCCAGGCGCCAAAATGGCGCCGCGCCACTTTAGGGCGCGGCACGTTTTCCTTTCATAACTTGTGTCAACCAGCTCAAATCAGCCTAAAACTCACGAACCCGAACAGAATTTTATGGCGAATACAATGGTATATTTGGTTATACGTGAATCGTCCATTGAAGCGAGATAAAACAACTTTTTGACCCGTTATAGTGTGAACCAGGAGACATAGTTTATTCGACGTGCCTTTCGATTCTGATTCTAATAATATAGCATTGTATAGGGGAAAAAGAGGTGGAAATATGTTTCCCAAGCGATTTTCCGATTTTCAACGCGCGAACTGTTGTCCGTCCGTCTGATCTGCCTAGTTAGGCAGCGGTGAGCACAGTGACACAGTATCATGGCCACTGCATTTGAAGGAAATGCACTCCATGCACGCGTGGTGTGCTATCTTCCGTATGCGCGAAAGAATGATTGAAACAAATTCAGTCTCCCCAAAAATCAGCAAGAGAAGGTGCATGGGGCGGGGGTCGAACCCCCTTCCCCTAGATTGATACTGTAGAAACTTACCTCTGAGCCAAGTAGGCCGATGTGACACTGATCAACTTAGCTCGCCCCATTCTCGCGGAATCGCCGCTCAGTGGATTCCTCTAGACACTGGGGGAGTAATAGCTACAGTACGCTAAAATTCTGTGTGGGAGAGAATTCACCACGATTTTCAGCAATTCAAATGAGTGGGCGGAGTTTCAGTACTATTTCTCAAATGCTGCTTTTATTGCACTCCCGTGAGACTGTGGTGAGTCCGTCCGATCTGCCTAGTTAGGCAGCGGTGAGCACAGTGAGTCCGTCCAATCTGCCTAGTCAGGCAGCGGTGGGGATAGTGAGTGCCAAGAAAGTATTAGGGAACACAGGATTACGGTACCTGGAACCAATAGAGTACCTCAAGGACCCGGGGAGTGTTAACCTGTGCCAAGGGACTTCTGAGAGACTCTATTGGTTCCAGGTACCGTAATCCTGGGTTCCGTATACTTTCTTGGCACTCACTATCCCCACCGCTGCCTGACTAGGCAGATCGGACGGACGGACAACAGTTCGCGCGTTGAAAATAGGAAAATCGCTTGGGAAACATATTTCCACCTCTTTTTCCACTACACAATGCTATATTATTAGAATCAGAATCGAAAGGCACGTCGAATAAACTATGTCTCCTGGTTCACACTATAACGAGTCAAAAAGTTGTTTTATCTCGCTTCAATGGACGATTCACGTATAACCAAATATACCATTGTATTCGCCATAAAATTCTGTTCGGGTACGTGGGTTTTGGGCTGATTTGAGCTGGTTGACACAAGTTATGAAAGGAAAACGTGCCGCGCCCTAAAGTGGCGCGGCGCCATTTTGGCGCCTGGAGGCAAAATCTTGAAAAACTAACGACGCCACGTTGTGCAGAATCAAAAACAACCCCTAAAATCAATTTTTCAAGAAATTTGAAGAACATCATTTTGCCTGTGCCGACCCTTGAACAAGGTTTGTTGATTCTATCGCGGACAGCGTCATATAGAGATAACTGCAGATGTCGACAACAAAAACAATAGCAAACAGCATTCAAGAGCGAGGTAAAGTATAAGGAAAAAGATACTGCCGGAATCTAGAGGTTAGGCCGGTTGCTTAGAGGACTTCGTATCTCCTGCTGTCCAGGCTTCTGAGGCACGTAACCTTGCGCAATCAATGTTGCTACCAGTTTTGCCTCCACCGGGGGGATGGGAGGCTTGGTGAATGAGGTCTATCATTCATTCCCTTCAAGAGGGCGATCAGAGAGGTGTTGGAGACCTTGACGACCTTGAAACGGACACTGGGCATAGATATAATGAGGGGTTCGGGTAGGTGCACTGAGTCGTTAGATCCGCTTGTTTATTTTTCGATTTTCACGAACTTTTTGCGTTAAAATAAAGAAAGTTACTGACTGACAGCGAAAAAAAAACGTAAAATAACAACACAAGCAACTCGAATTTCACACGGAAATTTTTACAGTAGTTCAGCTTGTTACACTCCTTGGGAATCCGTGTTATATCTCCAAGGGCATGGCGGGAATGATCGAATCTTGCGATTAGAACCACGTTCTCCTGGAACAATTAATATTTCACGAATTACAGGCAGTATTTTGTTAAATAACCGATCATATTTTGTTAAATAACCGATAAGATTAGTATATTAGAATATACATTAAACATATTTCCAGTAGTTAAATTTAGCACTACTTTGGTTTGAGAACCGAATAACAACGCTGATCATCGTATGTAACTAATTCGTTTGATGCATCAAACCAGAATTACAACATCGACAAACTACTACAAAAGGGGCATTTGATGGGAGCAAAGAATTGCACAGAGAAAATTTGCTTTGAACAAACCTGCTTACTTATTTGGTTAGATAGGTGCATAGTAGATCTATCTTCAGAGGGAGGGCTGTGTGGATTATAGTAGGGCTCGAAGAGTCTAATGAGACCGTCCATGTTTTTCACCGATGTAGATGTCGACATCTCCACTTTCCAGGAAGATCTATGATCATAGACCTTCCCGGAGAGTACGGAAGTCGTGTAGCCTTGTTGATCGAATCGATCCATAGTTATGGTGATATCTTCTTTGGGCGTTCACCATCAGAAGGGAATCGTTGAGATAAATACTCTTGTCCACACTCCGTTGTCTAGTCGAAGAACATTTCCCGCTCGATGATTTGCCCGACTGATGTGCCCTTGATGGGACCAGCTATAAAAGACTCTAGTGTTACATCATGGCTCCTCGTTTTATTTTATCTCATAGTTCTCATGTTCCCAGACTGTTCCTGTGGTCGATGATTGCTGGCGAGTAATGAACTGGGACAAGGGGGTCTTCAAGTGAGACAAGGTCGCGTAATAAAGTAAGGGAGGACGTGAGAGATGCACGTAGGTACGAGTGGTTCATCCGCGCAGTGCTCGAGTATAGTTCAGCGCAGACATTGTATGTTATCTCTTCCTCCGTAACGAATAACTCCATGTCCTCAATGTTCCCGGCAAGGTTAAGCATCTGGCAGTATCCTCGAATGCTTCTGTGAAGAGGAAGATCGCCGGTTCTGAACACAGCAATTCCTCGTGTCTTCCGAGTGATGAACCACTCTTCTCTCCTGCTTCCGCAAGATCTTACAGCATCTTCTGCAGGCATCTTCAACTTCTTGAACCAAGTCGTCAGCGAATCTCAGATGGAAGTGTCTCCTCACGTCTAAATGAATGATAATGACAGTTGAGCTCGTTAATTTAGTCCTTGGGTCGTGGTGAATTCCATTGCATTCATAAGCAGTCTGGTGGAAGATCGAAAGCAACTTCTGAGTATTGTCTCGGGTACTAAAGAAAGCTGTGAAACATGGAAAAGGCCTGGTGAGAGATGAAAATGAAAATGTTTAAAAAGGAATTATTTATCTGTCTACAGGGTCGTCTCTAATATTATCTGACGATTCTGTTCGCTTCTCTCTACATACATAATCGTTTTCCTCTATTGGAAGAAATGCATCACACTCAGAGAAAAATTACTTCGCCATATGGCCATATGGCCATGCATGCGAGTTAATGATTGAATTACTTAGTTTATGCAGAGAGAGCGTGGAAAGTGTGGAGAGCTTAAGTAATTTAATCATTAACTCGCATGCATGGCGAAGTAATTTTTCTCTGTGTGCACTTGGGGTGAGGAAATCAATCGATAGTCGTCTCTAAACTTTTTCACCGAGAATGTGTAAGCGATGAAAAACTTTAATTCAATCAGAACATGCACGACATTAGAACGGTTTAAAATGCGATTTCAGTCGAATCAGTTTGTATATTTTCCCGCACAATATCTTTGATATCTCTGACTTTGGTTGATGAAAACCATGAAAAACCACAATGTGATTTTCAGCCTATGACGTCTTTTCGATCTGTGAATACACTGGGGTATTCCTCAATAATTGCTTCCACGGTTGCGCGTTTTTCGATGTTCGATGCATATACGACCCACTTCCAGAGAAGTCAGTTCAAAATTGTGCCTATCCACTGGCAGGAATTTTTGTCTGACCTTGTATCTCACCAGCCGTTATACCAATATCCCCGTTGTTCAAATGCCGTACAGCTAATTTTGGAATGGCGTTACTACTATACAACGTCCAGACGACGTCATTCCTAGGAAGTCCTCTCTGTCTCTCTGCCTCTCCGACCCTCTCTGTCCTCGCGCTCACTAACCGTCTCTAGCTGTCAAACTTTATCAGAGCAAAAATGTTATCATATCGTACTGCACAGTCCCCGAATTGCAATGCTCTCTTCTTTTCTAACCTTTGCAATAATGCATCGATCAACTAGTGATCGAAGTAAACGCGTGATCTTCTTTAGAGGTTACTCTCTCATTATTAACTCGAAAGTCGAAACTCCCACCATTTAATCCCATGCCGAACTTTCGATTTTGCAGGTCAATTTTTCTGTGAGAATCATCGAAAAAGCGGAAGAAAGCGATTAAGAAAAAACGGAATTCCGGCCAAGATCTGAATTGTTATTAACCGTGTGTGAAGAGACTTCCCTAGATTACCGATTCGGAAAACGATCGATTTTAATGCTCACCCCATCCAGGCCCTGCCATCTCATGTCTGTACATGTGTACACAAATATATTATAATATATTTATTACAAGCATATCATATTAGAAAAAAAGAGATAGTTGCGGTTAGCTGTCTGATAAAACAATTCTTATTAGCAACATTACAAAAGTCTTTGGAATGTATTGAAAATGGGAAAGGGGAAAGAACTCAACATGAAACTACTAAATCATCACAACTCTATCGATGGCTGGCAATGGTTATAGATGAAACTGGCAAGGAATCGTACCTGCTATTATTGTTACTATCTACAACAGACGGATAAATCTAATCGGAATAGAGTAATTAGCGGTGCTTATTCTAATTTGGATAGAAGAGATAACGGATACTGTATCAAACGTGGATTAACTACCGACTGAGTGATATCTCTCTCCATTCCTTATACTCTCTCGTACCGTCTATCCGATGAGAGAGTGTGTGGAATGGAGAGAGTTTTCTCTGTTTCTCTAATCCTCTCCATCATCCATCACATCACTCAAATGTTGTCCATTCTCAATACATTGATGCATCGAAAATGGCTGGAAGATGACGCCATCTCCACTGTAGAATTTGGACTGGAATTCCACCCTGAAATTTACCAGATTAGTGTTAGGCATCATTCACCAGCACAACCTAGGGCGATGATTTCGAATGAGAGCCATATAGTAGGCTACTTTTTGAAATATATTACACCAAAAGTACATTATAGACCTTTCGTCACTTTCAAAAACACAAGGTGAGAGCATTTTGACAGTCAGTTGACGGCTCCTTTTATTCTGTACCAGAAATAACGCTCTAATCAGAACACGAACGTGCTCCACCTCATAGTGGGACTGTGAAACTAGTTGTCACCGCCTTTCCCAATATCTCAAAACACAAGTAAATTGCACTGCAACTCGAATATTCCATGTGTTAAGAGACCGTCCACGAGAAAGTGGAAAGGGGTCCCGGATGAGAATTTGACAACCTATCTTAAAACTTTTTTCGTGGAATGAGCATCACGAATGCTGATCGACGTCGCATATATTTAAGCTTGAAAAAAAATTTCGAGGCCAAAATTTTTTTTGAAAATTTTCAACATTTTTTTCGACCAAAAATAAAGTTCCGAAATATTTGGCTACAAATATTTTATTATACGTATTTGTACGCGCTGATGCCGAATTTGATAGTTAGAACTGCTGAAAGTCAGTGTGAAAAAAGTTTCGAACAAAAAATCTCATTTTTTTAGATGAAAATCGAAAATATCTTTTTTGCCATCCCCCTATGACACTCCCTCACTATGATTTTTGGAATCTACAGCAAAAAGTAGGTTAGGAACCGTTTAGCACTGATTTTTAAAAATGGCGTTTTTTTTGTTAAATCCTGTCAAAGTTGCATATTTTGTGATTTTTATTCATTTTGTCATCTCATAACTTCTGTACTCTTTCGCTCACGTTAGGGTTTAAGGTTTAAAAATTACTAAATATTCGAAAAGAAAATATTATAGTACTTTTCAATTGGATATATCTGTGTCACTTCTCCATTTCGACGATAATGTGATTATTTCGACATAAACATGTTTTGGACGTAAATTGTTTTACAAATTTGAAGATATCACTCTTATTTGAAGTTAAAAATTAGTTAAATGAATTACGAAACATAATCGGGCCATAGAAGAGCAAGTACAGTCGAAATTCACAGAATTATGATTTTTTTTTCATTTTTGAAAAATTTCAAAATATTTAATTTTTTAGAAATCAAAATTTTATGAGTCTCACATGCAATTTCGAACATTATTTATTATATTTAGTAAAATTGAGTTCAATTACATCGATTTGAGGTTCATTCAAAGGTCTCTATAAACTATAGATACAGTTCGCATGTCAACTTTTCGGCATGTTCAGATAATTTTATGATATGCCTGGGGTGAGGTTCCTTGTATTTAGATTTTTTTTCCTCGAAGATACGCCAGTATTGTTCAAGTTTAGATTATTAGAATATCAAATAGACATAAAATCGAATTTTAAAAATTGCGTAATTTTTGAAATTATTTTCATAAGAATCTGCAATGTGTATCAATTTTGCTGTACAGTACGGCTACGAAATGACTTAGCTTTGTTTATCTATCATTACTATATCATTCCCCATTGATAACTCAAGCGTACATTTAGATTTTTCTTTTTAGTGATTTTGGTGAAATTCATTGGAGAGATTTTTTCGGAGGTGTACGGAATTGAGTAATTACATTTTCTCAGCTTGCGATAAATAACAGATTTTAGTAGAAAACTAATAAGTTTGCGTTGAGCTGCATATTTCCAAAGATATAATACAGATGTTCAACGCGAAAGAATTATACATGCATGAATATTTACAAAAATCACAATTTTTAATATATATTTTAGCAGCTGCAACCAATATTAATCATTTCTACGGTCATAAATTGATGAATCTGATTTTTTTCCTGAGATACTTTAACTCTCTTTAATTAATTTTCTTTAATATCGCTTGTTTTTGTATGCTAATCGAATTATTTTTCGCATCTATATATTTGCTCTCCAATGAATTTCATCAAAATCACAAACGAGAAAACACCTTAAATACGCTTGAGTTATGATAGATAAACAAAAAAATGATAGATAAACAAAGCTAAGTCATTTCGTAGCCGTACTGTACAGCAAAATTGATACACATTGAAAGATTCTTATGAAAACAATTTCAAAAATTACGCAATTTTAAAAATTCGATTTTATGTCTATTTGATATTCTAATAATCTAAACTTGAACAATACTGGCGTATCTTCGAGGAAAAAAATCTAAATACAAGGAACCTCACCCCAGGCATATCATAAAATTATCTGAACATGCCGAAAAGTTGATATGCGAACTGTATCTATAGTTTATAGAGACCTTTGAATGAACCTCAAATCGATGTAATTAAACTCAATTTTACTAAATATAATAAATAATGTTCGAAATTGCATGTGAGACTCATAAAATTTTGATTTCTAAAAAATTAAATATTTTGAAATTTTTCAAAAAAGAAAAAAAATCATAATTCTGTGAATTTTGACTGTACTTGCTCTTCTATGGCCCGATTATGTTTCGTAATTCATTTAACTAATTTTTAACTTCAAATAAGAGTAATATATTCAAATTTGTAAAACATTTTACGTCCAAAACATGTTTATGTCGAAATAATCGCATTATCGTCGAAATGGAGAAGTGACACAGATATATCCAATTGAAAAGTACTATAATATTTTATTTTCGAATATTTAGTAATTTTTAAACTTTAAACCCTAACGTGAGCGAAAGAGTACAGAAGTTATGAGATGATAAAATGAATAAAAATCACAAAATATGCAACTTTGACAGGATTTAACAAAAAAAGCGCCATTTTTAAAAATCAGTGCTAAACGGTTCCTAACCTACTTTTTGCTGTAGATTCCAAAAATCATAGTGAGGGAGTGTCATAGGGGGGTGGCAAAAAAGATATTTTCGATTTTCATCTAAAAAATGAGATTTTTTGTTCGAAACTTTTTTCACACTGACTTTCAGCAGTTCTAACTATCAAATTCGGCATCAGCGCGTAAAAATACGTATAATAAAATATTTTTAGCCAAATATTTCGGAACTTTATTTTTGGTCGAAAAAAATGTTGAAAATTTTCAAAAAAAATTTTGGCCTCGAAAAATTTTTTCAAGCTTAAATATATGCGACGTCGATCAGCATTCGTGATGCTCATTCCACGAAAAAAGTTTTAAGATAGGTTGTCGAATTCTCATCCGGGACCCCTACCCTATTGTTACGTTCTCTCGTGGATGCTCTCTTAAATATTAAATAAATAAATAATATTTCAAAATAACTAACCAATGCAATCTGAGTGCGTGCAGGAATGCACTCAATCCCTCCATCACCACCAGAATTGCAATTGTGAGAACTCCAAATACAAAGAACGAGAGGAAAGCAACGAGAGCCCCGAGGACAGAAGAGGAGAGAGAAGAAGATTGATGAGTGACCGCATTTAGACCATTCATAAGAAGCATGTGCCACAGGACCTCCGACAATTCTGAAATTAGTATTATGGCCCAATTAGTCAACTGTAGATTGCAACCTTCGGTTTATCTATTAATAAATTCGCTAGTCATGCACTCGCATCATTGGATTCCTAATGTTTCACTGAACAAGTCGCAGTTGTGAGGCATGAAACAGCCGTTGAAACGGCGAAAAAGTGAACGATTTATTATTTCATTTTTTGGTGAGTTTTCAACAGCGGAGCGTTCGTGCATCGCAGAATAAAGAACAGTGGTGAAATATAGCACAATCGTTGTAAAAAAAACTAAATAATCCATCCCTTTTTTTCCTTTTCTTTCGGTGGTTCTTTCGGTGGTATCGCACATTTTAGTTCGCATATCTATCCTAATATAAGGAAGTTATGAAACAGTAAACATACGGGCGTGCGCCAGCGACAGCGCCCAAAGTCGAAGGTACGAGGCAGTGTGAGAGATGCACCCAAGGACGAACTCGATCGTGTGAATACCCTGCAATAGAGGGAGTACGGTAACCATTAGTGTGGTGCGGAGTAAACGTCGCCCCACGGCAATCAGATAATCGTCGTCGACTCACACTATGGACGAAGATGTCGACAAAGTTCTCCTCATGATCATCGATGTTGTCTGCAGTCGATTGAGTGTCCGAGAGAGCGACCTCTTCCTATAAAAAAATTGACTGCGAATGAATAAAAACAATTATTATATATCAAGCAACTTAAATTCAACGCCACACAATTTCATTTTGAGAAATTCTTGAGATACCGTTTCATTGCTGATAAAACCTTTCGTTCATTTTAGTTTAGGAGTGAAACGCGCAACTCACAGGCAGGGGCTCGGCCTTTTTCCTCCTCTTCATCAGAATTGAGAGCGGCTTTCCGAGAAGCATAACAGGAATACAGAGAAGAGCAGTGAGAAGAAGGAGAGTTTCTACTGTCGACTGAAAACGAATTATTGATTTTCCACTCTGATCAATTAACAGAACATCTTCTGATCTGATATTTCATCACTTATGAATATTAATCTAGAATAGAATGTGCGATGATCACTATGTATGAGAAGCCAATCAGAAACCAGAAGTCGCACCTGTCCGGGGTACCAGGTGCTGAGGTAGCAGTTGGGCACCGTGGTTCCGTCCGGGTTCGTGTATCCCTCACGACGTGCCTTCATCATGAACATGTTGATAAGACCTATGAGAAGGGACGGCGCGCAGTTTGAACCTGAAAATGATTCCAGTGGGTTAATCATTTTTCTAGTTGCCAGTATCATTTACAGTCCTTTTTGTCAATGAATGTTGAATCATCACTAGCCAATTTATTCAACACGGAGATATAAGTAAATGTTTAGACACTTCTCCAGCCATCTTGCTAAGCATTGCATCATGACTAGTTAACTTTTTCCCACATACCAGGATACTCGTATCCCAGAACTTCGCCCGGATAGACAGAGAAGTAAATCCATTTGATTATGATTTGTCCACAGAGATAAACGAAGATCGAGGAGAGAAATATGAGTTGGGGAATGAATGAAGTAAGAATATCGATGCGAGACCCGAAGAAACTGAAATGAAGTTTGAATTCACGGTTTTTGTAAAGTCATGGTACGATAAACTATTTATCACTTGCAAATCAATGTTCCTTAATCACAACTATGAAACCCGAATCTACACTGCCCCAATCACCACTGAGACGCCAGAAGCAGTGGGCGTGGCCTATTAACTAATTAGTAATTAAGATTATTACATTACTCTCACCGGAAGTTGTTGAATGAGAGGACAACACCGAATGTCATCTGGGCGATGCCGAAGATGACGGCGACTTTCATTTTCATTGAATTTATGAATGAAAGTCGATTGTCGGCAACATTCCAAATGGGATCGAGACCGAAGAGATATGGACCAGAGGACTGAATGAAGAGATTTATAATCGAACACAAAACCGAACAGATTGACACCCAGGGACAGAATTGAGAAACTTGTTTTTTTTTCTAAATGTGAGATACACGATCTCTTCATTTTGTGGTAAGTATAAAAATGATAATTTCTTCAGCTTCGCAGCTTCAACACAAAAATCCGACATCGCCTAGATACACGAGAAGACTTCTACACACATCATTCATGTTTGCCAGTTGATCTCGAGCCCTACATGCTACTAACACATTTGAATCGCCGACTGCGGCGTGAGCGTATTTGTTTTCTCTATTTTATGTGGGTAATGAGTTTTCAACCGAACATCCTCTGCTAGATCAGCCAACTTAGTATTACTCGCGAAACCCGACATCGCCTAGTCCCTTCTCCCTCCCTCCTCTCACCCCATCATGTGCCTCCTTGGGGTCGAGTGTGGCCACGGGCATTCGTTTGTGCTTCACAAGATACTGCTCCCACTTGTCGAATTGAGTCTCACTGCAAGCGAATTGCGTCATCACTACGTAAAATATTCAACTAATTTTCACATACTACTCTAGGCGCTAGCGTTCCCACATCCCTAATTTACCTAGTATCTGGGTATCAATCAGTATTTCTCACCTTAACTACGGTATACTAAGCATACATAATATGGAAAAGTCGCAATAGTTTAGGGATACATCATTACTACGTAATATTTTCTTATGTCCAATTTAGTTCCTCTGTCATATTAATTAATTGTCACATTAATTAGTGTGCTCACTTGTACGGATTCTTCCAGTTGCTTCCAAATATATTTCCTGCCTTTCCGAATACGTCGTTGTAGATGAATCCAGTGTAGAGAGAGAAGATTCCCATCAACAACATGATGTAACGACCGTTGAAGAATGTTGTGAAGATCTGAGAAGAGAGGACAGATGGATCAGGAGGGAAAAGAAAAAAAATGATAGGAAATCATCAATGGCCCACGCTGTTCAACGTTTCAGCAGTACTATGTAGCCCCACAAGTCTTTTCCAGAATAATAGTGCTTTTCCGACGTCTCACTACAACCTGATAGCAACAAATACAATTCATTTACTTGGCACTCATAAATTTTGAAGGAGCTCTTATCTCTACCGCTTTCCCAACAACTAATAACTTCTTCGTCCTCACCTCATCCCTAATCCTCCTCTTCTGAATCGTTTTCTCCATTGCAATCAATGTGAGTGATGCACTCAAAAGGAGGAAAGCGTGGGCGGAGTCACCGAACATGAGAGCGAAAAGGAAGGGAAACGAGATCACGGTGTAGGGGGCTGAATGGAGGGGGGTTAGATGAACAGCGGTGGCATACATCAACATTCACGTTTCCAGAATAATACATAATATCGAACACTTTTTATAAGTGTTTCTACGGGGGCTGTCGCCATAATATTTCTATAATAAATATTCATATTTTCCATTTCGAATACTCAGCGTGACCGAGACCAGGAATATTAATGTTTCTCTCACATGTCAAATGTCTTGTGTGCATTAAAAAAGCATTCCGCCGATCATAAGTGACAGTATACAATTAATGATATTCCATGTTATCCTTTTCCACTCACCGGGATTGACCTCCCTATAGTTGGCTACTCCATACGCATTGACGATGTCTTGGAAGACCTTCGTGAATTTGTTCGTCACATTGTACGTGGGAGGAATCGCCTGCAAGCCAATATAATCTTCACAGTTTAAATCAATTGATTGCTTGAGCAATTATACACTGTCAAAGCATATTATCTTCATGGGAAAAGATCTGATAACAAAATAGAGCCCCCAAAAAGGGGTCCAATTTGTAAGAAAAGAAGAGTGCACCTTAGTCTCGATCTCATTCAGCACTGGCTTCGGTAGATGTCCACCGTAGGAGGCACATCGATCGATTGCTCCTCTGAAATAAGGCAGAAAATTGAGAGATGAGCAATCGATAATATCGTACTTCACTTTGTGGATGGACTGCGTGGGAATCCAGCATTCGGCAGAGAGGAAACCATTAGTGTCCAGGGCGCATCTGAAAAGAGTCGATAGAGATCAAAGATCAACTCGATTCACTTTCTCAATTTATTCTCACAGCCAAATTTCAACGAAGAACTATTTTTGAAGGAGCATAGAGCTAAATAATTTATCAAGTATTTGAATTCATCATTTATCACTCCCCTTCATCTCCAATAAACGAAAAGAAGTGAACACTGTCAAAGCAGAGTTTGTATGTCACTGACTTATTGAGTGCATGGTAGATTCCCTTCTGCATGTGTACACACTTCATCCACTCGTGCACGAATTCAGCGCATTGCTCCAGTGTCTGTAATTATTAAAATTCAAAATTTGCTACTGATCTTTCAAAGAATACATTATTTTTCCCCTCTGTTCGCCTAAAAGTCCCGCAATCATTTCCCAGAGAAAGTAAAGTTATAATTTTATCAATTCCATTACATGCATCTGTGTTATAGTAACGATTTTTTAATAAAAAAACAGGGCAATGAGAGAACTGCCATACCAAGAAGGTTCATGATATAATTGTAGACCGAAATCGGAATGCGCCAATGCTCAACCCCCATTTCCGACCTCAACCATCTTCCATCTATCTTCGCCAACTTTATTTCAGAATTCTCTTTCAATCGAGCATTGCTAAACTGGTCTTTCCAGTAATCCCCAATTGTTATCAATAGCAACTGAAACCCGCATTCCCCTCTTCTCCTCCCGCCTTTCCTCTCCTCACCCCATGTCTGTCTTCTCTCGTCCTTCTCACAACGAGTGTCATATCCTCAATGGCTGGTTCCAGTTGCTTCAGATAGTGTTGACGACCACGAGATGTCTTTGGACAATCGAATTGAGCTGCACCGTATCTGCAATTGAGATACCGTATGCTAGTTGAAGATTACGGTAGATCAACTCAGTCAATGCCTTTTGTGTAAGTCCCTCAAACGAAATAAATCATTTGTCAATACAAATTAATAGAGTCTAAGAATATTCTCAGCTGAAAAAATGGATGCATTTCTCAAGATTCGCAATTTACCCCTCTATCGTAACCCCCCTTCCACTGACCCCTCACAGACGTTATTGACAATCTTCATGAGTGAGTCTCCCCTGTAGAAGACGATGAAGACACATTTGCGTGTTGTGATGTTCTGAAGGAGGAGGAGATCTCGTGTTTCACCTTATTTTCAAATGTGCAGGGCAAATGAGCGCTTTGATGTATCCTCCAAGTATGGTATAAATGAATGGCTGGTGACGTCTAGCGTATTCCATCTAAATAGATTGACATACCGTAAGCGGGTCGATAAAGTCCTCCTCGATCTCTGTTATTCTCACAAATGCCGTCCTTCTGCACGCTCTCCACAAACACTTCTCGAACGAGATCTTTTTGTCAACAGGAATAACTCCCGTTGAGAACCTGTAATAGACAGTAAAAAGATGCTGATAATCAGGACCGTGACCTACCGCTACCATTTTTTTACCTGAACAAAATGAAATTCAGGAAACGAACATCCTTTAAAAACATCTGTGCTAAAAAGTATTTTCTGGGGCGGCATAATCTACGATACTACAACTAGAGTGACATGTGGTTGTTGCTACTTGCATCTTTCGAATTTTGCTGGTAAAATTATTTCACAATAGGATATTAAGTAATAATTTCGTTTATAAAAATAAACCCACCAGAGAGATACAGCAGACGACTCGAGTCCGCCCAGTCCACTCATCTCCATCTCCTCTGTAATTTTTTTTTAAAATTCAATATTCGACCCACTACCCTCGCTACCAAAGTATACAGTAACCCACGATGTTCGAGCAGACTGAGAGTGTTGGAGGTTATCGATTGGTCAAACGAGAAGGTTCCGGTGATTCCAGTGAGCGGTCCGTCCTCTCGCACGCCCTCTTCGATCGATTGAATCGCCTCCGCATCCATGTGTTGCTGAGAGTGGGGATTACGGTGGTTGAGAATACGATACTTCAGACTATGGTAGCATTTAATACTACGGCACCTTATCCAAAATTATCCAAAATACGTAGCAATGTTAGTATGCAGCTAATCCTACGAAAGGCACTACGGTAGTTCAGACTCATGCTGCGCAAATTTCATGAGGTGCAAGGTGCACATCAGTTTTATGCACCCTTTCGTAACCTTTTTCCTAGTAAAGCTACAACTTCGAAACTTGATACAGGGATTGCAAGCCACATTTGGAACTTTTTCCTTTTTGATTGGAGAGATTTCGTTCAGTTTGAGCTGAGTTACACGAGTTTTCCACCCTCAGAGGGTGCACATGCACCCCTGAAATATGCGCAGCATAAGGCAATATTGAACGCTACGGCATCCCCCACCGCCCAAAAATAACAAAACCAGCTAATCCTACGGCGCGCGCTACGGTAGTTCTGGTTACGGTAGGAATTAACGTACTCACCTCGGACAGATACTGTTCCACCTTCATAATGACGTGTTTCTGCTCTACCATATTCATGAGTGTCTTGTGAATTCTCTCCTCCGATTCAATCGATGAACGAATTCGATTTTCGAGGTCCTTGATCTTGGTCTGGAATTTTGAAAAAATCGATAATTATCATCGATCATATAAATACTACAGCAATTAATGCAGGAGAATTCTAAATGCACTGTCTCAAAGATCTTGTTGACATGAGTTTAGTATTCCTTCAAAGATCAAAGATCAATTGACCTGTAGTTGATTGATATCGGATGCCTTGGGCACTTCGATGTGCACTGCATCGATGGGCATGAGTTGGATGGGCGGGCGGGACTCGTAGATTTGTCGCTCCATGTACCCTGAACGGCACTAATTGCAAGCTTCAATAACGCTTTGCGAGTTGCCGGGCTGTTGTTTCGCACTGCCTTAACCTTTCTCATTGTGGTAGATCAAATTGATGGCAAGCACATTTTGCATTTTTACACATTAATGCATTTCGAAATCGAAATATCATTTTTATTGTGGCTTAGTGTCTCACAACATACTCATCTTGGTATTTATAGAAAAAAATTGTAGAGGAATACCCAATTCAGAATATCGTTCATAATTACATTCACCCCCAGAGAGTAATTAGAATTTGGTTGGTCCGGTAAAGGAAGGTAGTGCCGAAGAGTTGATATTTCACACTGAATTTCTCATTCTGACAAATGAAAATTATAACGACGAAGAGTACCTCTTTCCATTAATGCATTTTAACATCGCAATATCATTGCGATATGGTATTGCACATAGTGTCCAGAACTAATGTTTTGGAGAAATAAACAGATGGAAGGAAGTTTTAGAACAAAAAATGGTTTAGTCAACTTGTACAAAATCCATTGTATAAGCAAAAAAAATCAACGCTGATTTCACAACATATTCATCTTAGTAGCTACAAAATCCTTACTGAGACTTCGCTCCAACTCGTCGCATCGTCGCACGTCTCTCACAAAGTGTCGTTGGAAGAGACTCATGCCCTTGTTCACCTGAGAGCCAATCGATAAATTATTCATCGATAAAATCAGACCGTAAATCGATAACTACGCTCTACTATTGTTTTTTTCCTCTCCGACCTTCACCGAATGAACTCGTCAATAGATCGAAAAGTTTCACATCGAAGCGGGGAGAGGAGGAGGGAAAAACTGTGATAGGTGACAGCCATCACTCTCACTCTATGGAACACCCATTTCAATGAAGGGATTGAGATCAGTGAACTTTAGCAAGCTACGGTGCCACGTTTAAAACTATTTCTCACATGAAATTTGAAGTCTCATCATGAGATCACAAACTATCTACAAATAGCTACCATACCCTAGTTGCTACAATAGAGCTACCGTATCCTCCCCTCTACCGTACTCACATCATCAATCTGCACTACTCCCTCCACTCCAATCTCTCCAATACACTCGTATGCGAGGTCCTTGCACATGATTAGCTGGTAGCGAGAAACGGGCTCGGAGCGGAACGAGATGCAGCCAGCGTCCGGCGGAGTGTGCAGACCCGACACTGACGGAGCCTCCATCTATAATAATTATAATAGTTTATCATGACAATCAGGAAATGCATTATTTTATAATGAAATAAGATAAATAGTGAGTATGTACATGAACAACAGGGCGGCAAAGTGATTTGGTGAAGTATACGGTAGGTCACACTGTGGAGTGCACTAGATCATATTCATAACCGGTACGAAGGCCAACTGCAGTCAAGTACGGTGTATCAAAAAATTAAGAAATAGAGATAAATAATTCGATAGTTGCACGGAATATTGTCAGTTTATCATACCGACAAACCGATAGAAAACAGAAATGACGTTAATTGAGACCGTTTGTAGTACGGTAGCGCGCATTAGGGCCATAGATCAGAGTACTCTCTAAGCAAACAAAAAGCGAGCGATGATGGGTGAAAGAGTTGGAGTGCGCGAACAATTACTGGAGAAGGGGAGGAGGAGGGTAGGTCATTAATCAACGATGGCGCACGTTAATCATGATATAAGTGTGGGGGGGAGCGAAAGTGATAAAGTACCGGGGACGCAGATATCGATTGCATTTTGGGGGTAGGAAGGAAGTTATCACACGCGTTCCCTGCTCTCTCACTCTCGATCTCTTCCTAGTCAATCTATTGAGAAAGAGAGATGAGATAGACGAAAAGGGGAAGGGAACGGAAGGAGATAAGGAGATGATAGAGAGATAGAGAGAGATAGAAGAAGGAGGGGGAGGGGGAGGAGAGCGAGGGACAACTATTTAAGACCGTTAGAGAGCAAAAGACTAGTGCAGGGATGGGGTTGAGATGGGGGGGGCACATCATTCCAAACCTACAAAAAGGGATCATCGCGAGAGAGTGTGCAAAAATTAGAGAGTCCCTCACACTCTCTCACTCCAAACCCCTTTTTGTAAGCTGGGCGGCCTCTGGAATGATGCGTGAAGGAAGGGGGAGAGAGAGGCCCCTTTGATATAGGCTGGGGGCAATTCCCTCGTCTTCAACGACCATCCAAGTACGACAGGCAAACACACGACGAAATCACCGCCCCCCCCCCCGCTTTGTTCGGTTTCGGGAGTTCAGACAACGATCTGATACCATCAAAAGCGCTCATGTGGGGGAAGGGGTATGATGGAAGGTAACGGCAGGGGAGGGGGACAAACACCGCAATTTGGTTGAAACGGTCCATTTTAAAGCTGATCGTTTTATTGTTCCACTGAAAATCACTTTTCATCTCTTGTAAAAATATTTCAACAAAAATATCAATATCATTGATTTAAATCGACCAGTTCTCAGAGACCCCCTTTGGCTAGCCGTACAGGGAAGCCCCGCGTCGTAACTTACCCATATCGAGCGTAGTCCTGTACGTGCCATAAATTTTCGTCCGATCAGAAATAGCATTCTGTCACATTTCTAGATCGGTTTCCGGAATCTTCGGCCAACAAAAATGTATGGTACTTACGATTTCGATCGGTGGTCCCATCTCCTCGTCCTCCTCGTCGTCTTGTTGCTCTCCTTCTCCTCCTCTTTCTTCCCTCAGTGTCTCCTCTCGCTGCTTCCTCTTGAACAACTCTGTGAGATTGAGTTCGTCCGAGTATCCACGGGCCGTTTCGATCACTGAATCCGACTGACGAGAAAACGGCGATGTGAGCACTGTAAGAGGAGAATTACGGTAGCTATACGGGAAACAATAAATTTACGGTTAAGGTGGGTATACGGGATACAGTAGATTAAAGGATACGGTAGTCATAAGGGGTACGGCGCATGCGTGTACTGTAGGAAACAGCTTTTAATTGAATGGGTACATCCGACGAATCGACTATTCATAGATCAGCCCGCCATATTATATCTCTATGAAACACGAGAGCACGCGGTGCAACCACTCTTTCAAGAGATATGGGATAGGAAGATAACAGCAACGTGCTCTCGCTACGAGATCTATTGGAACTGCCATCATCCCATGACGTCAACAGGCCAAAACCTTGCAATTAATCAAACAGGCGGTTTCAAAATACCGTAGCCTGACAACACTTTTACAGTTTCCAGAATTCAATAGTCGGAATCCAACCGAGATTCTGCAATGCGGACCGAGAAACATAGAACACTTTTCTACATTTTGGGCAGAAATATGATACCAAAAATAAACCCACGTTTTGGGGTTAAACTATTCTGAGAAATGGATGCAAGATAACTGACTCGTCGTCAATGATCGGGAGATGGAGGATAGCGCGGTGGACGCGCGTCTCACAGCGTACGACAGTGAAGAGCGACGGGAGAGCTGATTACGGTAGGATTAGGGTACGGTAGCTCTATCGATTACTGAACAATTGATCGATGCATGACTTACCCGATTGGAGTAGAAGTACTGGTAGCCCTGGCTGTTGACTGAGCGGAGGCTGTTCAGGTACGGGCTGCAATAGTACAGTGACCTACTACAATCAGAAATCGATCGTCTCCGACTACCGTACCCTTACCTTTCGTCGAAGGACGCCTGCGTGCTGGCTGTTCGCTCCGCCCGATCCGATTGATTGTTGCCAATTCGGAAGACGGCGAGCAGATCGTTGCGGAAACTGTAATAAATGATTACGGTACCTGTCAATCGATAAATGATTCTTAGTGATGACATCATCGTTCACTCACAATGCTGTCTTGGGCGAGGAGGCCATCAATCCGAATCGATCGTCGATAGGGACGTCATAGTAGTTGTCGGCCTCTTCTGGAGGATTCCAGAAGCGAGTCCAGTGGTCGCTAGTCGAGGGAAACGGCCGTTCATTCATCGATCGATCGATTCCCTCCCGGGAAAGAGTCGAGGAAAGGAGTAGGAATCACTCTCGTCTCGAGAGGCGGCCGCCATCGATCAATGGAGAGAGACGAGCGGGTCATGCTGATCTACCCAGATCAAACATCGCTGACCACCCGAAGACGATGTTTTGACAACATATGCCATATTCGTGACGGAGCAGAGATGGGCTCTGACATGGAACTGCAAGGAAAAAATCTATGGGAAAACGAAAAATCGATAAAAGAAAATATTTAAGTAAATTCAGTTTACGATTGGCGGTGTTAGCTTTCTGTTTTTTACAACGAACATTATCCGGTCTTAAACCTGGCTTTCTGTGTGTATTTATTGTTTATTGATTTTTATCCATATTCATTAATTGTTTTGTACTTATTATCGTGCTTGTCGACTCTGCTACTGATGTTTTCCTTGTTCAGATGGCCCTTCGGTCGCTCTGTCGATTACGTCAGCTGAGCAGGGGCGTCGACTGTTTGCTGCACGCGTCGTTCGTTCAGCACCGGATCATCTGCGTTCCTCTTCCATCCTCTCGTCGATTCTCCTCGTTTGTCGACGATGAAACTGAGAGGAAAGCGAAGATCGAGCAGGAGCGACAGGAGTCCGAGGATAAACGTGAGAAGCTATCGCTAATTTAATTTATCTTATTCCTAAACTTTGATCTATAAGGCTGTTGCATAAGTCTTTGCCGATTTTGGAAGTGAACTTTGAACATTCCCATTTTGCTTCCTTCAAATAACTACGCATTGCGCCCATATCAGATGGTAGTAGGACTGTTGAATTACAAAATCCAGTATTTGTTTCACTTGGCTCTGCCTTGACGTCACAGAAAAATCAAAAATAAATTGTATCAGATTGAACAAAAACAAGACACAACGTTCTTTGACCACTGGTGTCATCTAGAACACTACTTTGGGGCCTCTACAAAAAACGTGTGGCACTATATGAAGTGCACTATCACCCTCTTGTGAGAACAGAGTGATAAGATTCTTAGTTTCGGAGTTACAGTTCTTCAAAGTAGAACATCGAGAAAAGAATCAGGCTTGAATGATCTCAAATGATTTTTTCTACAGTTATGTTGCTGGGATCTAGTAATGCGCATTTATCTAATTGGCACTACAACTTCCTACCACGAAAGTGCTTTCGAGTTATCACCTTCTCATCGTTTTTCAAAATGAGAAAATTTAAAATTGCACAAATTTTCGTTGACGAAGCAACATTAGGCATCTTTATTGATGATCTGGCCTATCGAGCTAATGATAAATCAAGAAATACCCGACTGATAATTTATGCTACTGGACATCCTCTACAAAATGACACTAATTTCGTATTGAAATGCAACGCCAAAAATCCGTGACAAGTCCTGATGTATCATTTTCGATCTCGAATTTCGAGTGTCCAATGATGACTGATCCAGATCGGCAAAGAACAGAAATGGCCCAATGTGTGTATTGTCGTTGCAACCGTGGTAGGTGACACTCCAACCCAGTACAGAATGGGAGACCAATTCAAATATACTGCTCCGCAGTACCAAATAATAATATTTCTTGAATTGTGAGATGTGAACTTACGTTTTCGAGCCATCGTATCTAATTGGACCTATGAAGTAGCTAGGTCCCACTACTATTCCTGCATTCAGTATAAACCACCCTTCACGAAAACCACTTGTTTCTGATCCTACCTCTTTCCGCCATGGAAAACCAATGCAAAACAAATGTTGTCCTGAACCCGAACCTGTGAACTTTGATGGTAACCTTCTTTCGCCAATACGAACAGTTAGCCACAAAATAGTGGGCGATGAAAAGAGGAATACTTACTGTATATAAACATAGTAGAAATAATTGAAAAGAATGCGCGTAGTCCAAACTCGTTCTTAAATTCGCAGTTGTCAAAATCGGCAAAGACTTATGCAACAGCCTTATATCTTTTCGAGAGGAGAACTATTAATGACAGATAAAAAGATGTCTGATTATAAGGCACAGCTACTTGAATCAGAAATTATGTATTAGAATTCCATAATAATGGATTATCGTCAATTACTCTAAATTTACAACGTTCCAGGCAAAGTGCGTCGTGCGTACGCTCTGGGTGGCTGCCTCATCGCAATGTGGCTGTCTACCCACGCCATCCTGTTGTACAGAAGGAGAAGCGAGTTCAGGTAAATACCCTTCCTAGACTTGATAAATAGCTGAATAAACGAAACATTCGTTAGATGCATGCTAATTGTGAGCACTGGAAATCTAGAATACATTTGACCCGTTTTTTTTCAATGACTTATCACGGGTGTTTGCCAGTTGGCTATCTCAGACAATTACGCTATTATCCCTAATTCTAGAAACATTAGTCCCTCATCGAGGAGACAAAAAAAAACAAATCAAATTTATTTTCAATAATTTAATGAAATTAGTTCTAGTGACAAAACATATTGTCAATATTCTTTTTAATTAAAGATCCATTCTATTACAGATCGCTCAACGACAAGCTTCCTCCAATCGAGTGGGAAGAGTTCAAGAAGGAATATCTGGAGAAGGGATTGGTTAGATCATTTTTTTATGATATATTGTCAACTTACTCTAAAATTGGCCGGACATGGATAACTTGATATTCAATTTTGGTTTTTTTTAGTACTGACGTTGACGGACTTCGAGCATTTGCTCATGTTCTAGAAAATTCAGCTCTTCGCCACTAATTTTCAGTATAGACATAATACAATTAAGTGTTGCTGTTATAAATTGATTATAGTTATTAAAGAAGGAGTGAAGGGAAAGGTTCCCAGCTGGAAGTCCCTGTAAATGCAATGAGCAGTACTGTAAGAGCTCGGCAAACACAGAAAGTGTAAATTCAGAGACTCGAACATGTCCAGGGAGGACTGGCAAGGATTATTCTCCCACCAAGGAGACAATGGATAAGCGCAGGGGCATGTAAAATAGGGAGGGCGCTGATTACACGAGACGGGGTTGAGACAGGGGTAGAGAAGAGTTGAAGAGTGCATGCAAATCGTAAACGCAGGGGTAACGAGCGAGAGTCGAGGGATTATGCAGCTCAGTTAGAGATTTTGCAGGCCGTTGGCTGACACACATACGGAATCCCTGATCGTCACGTAAACTTTGCGCGCGCAGATCTCCGTCAGTTTTCGAGCTAGAGATTTGAAACTTCGGGGATCTCTTATCGTTGAGGGAAGCAATCGACATGTGTTGCCACTTTACCCACGAAAATATTCCCTTCACTCCTTCTTTAAATTGCAGGTGAAGACAGTGGTGTTCCAACCTCACTTCGAGGTGGGCAACGTCTACCTCCACTCGCCCCAGGAGAACGCACTGAAGAAGAAGATCGTCGATGTGGTAAATTGTTACATCATTTTTTACGATAGTATTGAAAAATGCATCAAATCCTTATGAGAGACTATCTGAGCGGATCGAAATAGTGGTGGCAGTTGACGAAATTTCCGATTGAAGACTGACAACGCTATGTTGTAGTGCATTTGGTGAGAGTTACTAACGTGCCATTCCGGAAGTTCAAAAATGCTTCTACGCCTCAGGGCAAAAATAGTGGTACTTGTGACGTCACAAAACTTTTTCGTCAAATCGAATGGAATCTTTCCGATTCTTGGTGCAATCGATAGCCCATCAAAATACAACTATTTTTCACTTTCGCAACTTTTTTGATCAGGGTTCACGCAGCCGAGATATTCATCAAAAATAGTTTCTCACTTAATTTTCAATACTACTAGAGGTCCTGCAAAATTTTCCCTCCTCCTACTACATCGCACAGCAGTTGTGCACAATCTATCAAAAATAGAGAATTTAAAAGTTTCTGGCAGGAAGTCAAAAACGGAAAAAAGTATACAAAAAATCTTAATAAAATCAGTTCTCAATGAGCAAAAGTATGAGCCGAGCAGCTCTGGAGAGCTAAAGTACTGTAAGTACTCTCATCAAACGGTTTAATGTTTAGGAAATATTTGAATATTTTCTCATTTTTTTACTCTTAGTGTGCACTGCTGTAACCAGAAACAACACAAACGCAAACTGAAATGAGAAACATTGCAGTTAACAAGAAATTTCGCTCATACTGCTTTAATCGAGAACTGGTTTTATTAAGATTTTCCGTATACTTTTTCGTTTTTGACTTCCTGCCAGAAACTTTTAAATTCTCTATTTTTAAGAGATTGTGCGCAACTGCTGTGCGATGTAGTAGGAGGAGGGAAAATTTTGCAGGACCTCTAGTAGTATTGAAAATTAAGTGAGAAACTATTTTTGAAGAATAACTCTGCTGCGTGAACTCTGATCAAAAAAGTTCCGAAAGTGAAAAATAGTTGTATTTCGATGGGCTATCGATTGCACCAAGAATCGGAAAGATTCCATTCGATTTGACGAAAAAGTTTTGTGACGTCACAAGTACCACTATTTTATGCCCTGAGGCGTAGAAGCATTTTTGAACTTCTGGAATGGCACGTTAGTAACTCTCACCAAATGCACTACAACATAGCGTTGTCAGTCTTCAA
The DNA here is from genome assembly GCA_036245785.1 of Pristionchus fissidentatus. Classification (NCBI taxonomy): domain Eukaryota; kingdom Metazoa; phylum Nematoda; class Chromadorea; order Rhabditida; family Neodiplogasteridae; genus Pristionchus; species Pristionchus fissidentatus. The sequence goes on from BTSY01000004.1 coordinate 34,897,916, forward strand.
TCGGAAATTTCGTCAACTGCCAGCTTCCTGAGCAAATATGTCGAACCACTCAGATAGTCTCTCTTATTGGCTTTGACAGACTCTTCCGAGTAAATCTAGAGAGCGAATCATAAAATCAGCAAGTCTGACTATGGATCAATGAACCAGTGGAAACAATAGTTTTACATGCGATCTGTATATCGCATTCAACAAGGACACGTTTAACATTTTTAAAAATGATAATATTGTTTTTCAAATCAATTTTTTAAAATAAAATATAAAATAGCAATTTTCAGTTGCACGCTGCTCCCGACAAGTTCTCTCGTCCGCCCGACGTTCGATTCGTGCTGGAATCATCGGGAAAAGATGCGAAACGCTTCTTCGATGACGTCATCCGCGAGGCGGGAGTGGAGGGAGCCCAGTTCGAATTGGACGAATTCCCCAGTTATCGGTGAGTTGGAATGATTACGGTAGGAGGCAAAGGAGATTGAAAGGAATACGGTGGAAGCGAACGAAGAGATTGCGGTAGCATGTAGAAGAACTGTATTTTATGGCTGAAAATAGCTGATATAACTTATTACTATTATATGACGATATGGCCAGTAGCATTGCTGCTACAGTGAGTTTTGAAAGTGTGCACATTTCAATTTCTTGTAGTGGCTCAGTGAAACATCGGAATTCTAAAATGGTATGTACGGTATGAATATGTTGCAGTGAGCTGTCGTTCATTCTCGCCTCGTCAGTTTTCGCCGTTGCCGCCGTCGCTCTTATGAAGTAGATCAATAACGGAGGAAAGGGGGAGAAGATTACGGTAGTCGATCCCCTCGCTATCGATTGATACATAGGCCCAGCTAGTCTTCTCCGTGTTGCGACGATCATGGTTTATCATGCATTTTGTAGTACCAAAAAGTTTCCTAATACTTTTTTTGGATGTAGATCTCTTTCATTGTACGTGAGTCAATTGGTGCCTCTCCCCGCTCCTCTCCTTCCCTCTCCCCCCCCTCTTCTCCTTCCTCCCCCCGGTCCTCTCCTCCTCCTCCCGCCCCGTAGTCGACGTCGTCTCACGTTGAAAGTGACTCAATTCGTCGCGTCTCCTCCTTATCAAGCTTCGTTTGCACAATAGAGTGTGATAAGAACTCTGGGGGTATAAGCATGACTATTCCACCCTCCCTCCCCACTTGGACCCCTTCTCTCTCACACTACATCTGCAACCATGATGATCGAACACCCTGTATGTTTATACAATAATTATTAGAGAAGTTATTTGTTGAGTTTGGTTATGATGTAGATAAAGATGTCAATTAATAAATGAATTTGTATGAGAATGCAGTGCAGGAAGAATTTATGTTACGGTAGAATAAATTATATTATAGTTTCGACTCTTGAACGATATTTCCAAATTGTACGAGCATTCTGTAGTAGAATTACGGAATTGTATGGACATACGGTAGCAAAAAAGGGGTGGGTACGGTAGACTAATCGATGATTTCTAGATGATTCCTTTGACAACCCCGCTCATGCACGGAATGTGTGATGGAGCGAAAGTGGAGATCGACGGAATGCCCTATATGGGAGCACTCCAGTGAGTTACATGTTTCATCGTGATCATGTACGCGGTAACTTTGTTTTCCAGACGTTGGATCCCAGGCCATTCAAAAAGTACGCATAGTGAACACATAACAATAATATAGTGCATCGTTGATAGTTCACACTAGGTATTGTGACATTGCATGAAATAGATACAGTTTGCGGAATCTCAGTTTGTAGAGCGCAACATACATCTTTTCCAAACATGTTACATTCCTTCCAGTTTCTTTCCTATTCCATCCTAGGTGTGCATAACCTCTAGTGATCCTCACAATTGTGTGTAGATTCTCGTCTCTTCTTTCCTCTCTTTTCCTTTCGCTTCGACTCTTCTTCTCCGCTCTCCGTTTCTTATCTATTTCATGACTCTGCTCCATTGTGAAACGACCCATGTGTCGCGGAAAGGAGAACAGCGCCAAGCCAAGCCTTACAACACGTTGCGTCATCACTAGGCAATATAATCCCCATGTAGCGATAAAGATAAGAACCATCGAGTGACGGAAACATGACATACTTTTCATCAGATGATTGCAGTATAGAGAGATTTGGCGCCGAGATAGTAAAGTTTCGTCATGCCTATGCAATATCTCTTCTTTCAGCGGATTCACAATCGAACTTCTCACCCATCATGGCTCCCTTATGCACATGGACGTCCGATTCCACGAGCACGTTATTGTATTCAACAACTTCCATGATGGTACGGTACCTTTATCTACTGTATCCATACTTAAAGTATCCTATACCGTTTCATCTTACGGTATCTCAAGAATAGATGAAAAATCTACATGCGATTGTAGGTCACTGGCACGCCGAGGAGCGACACTCGCTGCCCTTCTGCATTGGAACCCACTTCCACCTCAAGATCAAGAACCACCCCGGACACTTCAAGGTACTGTAGTGTCATACCGAATTCACACAGTTCTCGATCGATACTTATATATCCACACCGTAATTCTCTCGATCGATACTGTTTTCGTGTGAATCCACACCGCAATTATGTCAATCTGCACCGTAATCTTCTCAACCAATACCGTAATCTGCTCAGGTTACTGTCAATGGTCTCGTCCTCGCCCACTTCCACCATCGTGGAAACCCCCACCACATCACGGCCTTCCACATCAGAGGCGACGTCGCCGTACACAAAGTCTGCTTCCACCACTTCTCCCATCCCAGTAAGTCTACCGTACCTCTGATACAGTAATCGATAATCTACCGTAACCCTACCGTGTACCAGAGTAGTCGATATGCTACCGTAACCCTACCGTGTACTAGAGTAGTCGATATGCTACTGTGACCATACAAGAAGGAGAGAACATCAACTTTTTATTTGTTGAGACGTTTCGGGCAAACAGCCCATCTTCAGTCGGTTTACCACCTCAAACTTGGGTAATTAAACCGTGACCATACAGTATCTCTGATATAGTAATCGATAATCTAACCCTACCATATCTCAGTCGTGATTGCTCCTGTTCCTCCTCCTCCCATGCCCGTGGTCGTTGCTCCTCCCGTGCCCGTGGTGGTCGCTCCGCCTCCTCCTGTCTACATCCCGCCCCCTCCCGTGCCCGTCGTCGTCGCTGCACCTCCCGTGGTCAGTTTTCCATTACGAATTTCGGAAATAGTGGCAGCGCGCCACTGTGCGCACACAATTCACACTACGTCTTGCAGGTCGTAGTTGACGATCACCATCACCATCATGGAGCCGCCGTTGCCGCCGGAGCAATTGTGGGCGGAGCCGTGCTCGGAGCGGTCAGTTATCGATTGCTATCCACCGTAATCTTATAATACAGCAGTATATATTAAATAATAATATCGATCGATTTCAGGCTCTGTCGCATCGCCACCGAAGACACTGGTAATCTGCCATCTAATTTCCCATTCAATGTACCTTCAAAAATACTGTAATAAAATCTCTTTATATGGCACATTTTATTCATTGGTTGTTGACGTTGACTATGTACACGGATAAATGCTTGTATTGATACAGTGATCTACACTTTGGAATATCGATTTGGTTGCCGTTTGAGGGCAAGGTAGGTCATACCTACGGTATCATTCTATGATTATTCTATGATTCCATTTTTGATCTACCGTATGCGGATAACACGAGGATTACTGTAATCGGTCTACTCCTAGCTCGCCTTCTTCATTTTCTTGTGCATTTCCTTCTCGGTTGGTGTGTCGGGCTCTTCGTATTCAAACGATCGAAGCAACAGAGCTGTAATTAGAACTGTATTCTTCCCATCTATGAATTACGGAAAGAATTTGTGTTTTTCTTGTTTACAAGTAATTATCGCAATCAATGAAGATATTTCATGGCAACCCAGCAATAACACCCAAAACAAAACAAAAAAGAAGAAAAAATATATAAAATGTAATCAATTACGGTACTAGCCCCTTCCTCTAATCAATAATCACTCACCGTCTTCCTCATAGGTCATTGCGACCAGGAGGTACTGTAGGATGATGGGATGTCGAGGGAAGGATACGGTACGTCGCTTCCACTCCGCCAGTGGGTAGAGGGAGGAGGAGAGCAGAGAGAACGCCTGCATAATTTTTTTTGTAAAAACAGGTATCGAGTAGTCTGTAATCTACCGTAATCCCCATACAGACTAACGTTTCTCTGTCAGACTTCATTTATCCGCTCGGGATAACGACTGAAGTCTGTGTTTTGGGGCGGCACACTCTGTCTCCACGGAGTTTCCCCTGACTACAGATGTGATCCCTTTTCCGTTGAGATGTAAATCAGCCACGAGTGACTAACGACAAAATGGACGTGCACAGCAACGCTATACTTGTACAGAATTCGTATTGATCGAAGCTAAATGGAATCACAACATCGCAGCGAGAACATTTTTGATTACTGAGATCTCCTTATCACAGGATGATGCAACCTGAAGTTTAGGTCCTGAACTCACCTTGAAGTTGAGATGCCCATTGGGGAGCTCCCTTGGATTGTTGTGGTAGATCATGAAGAGATCTTTCAGAAGCAGACCGAAGAAGGGAATTATCACCTGTAATGACATCAATTCAGCTGATGGAAAGCAAGACATTGTACCAGCGAAATCAGAGTTTCGGTGTCCGGTTAAGTTTGTAAGTAAGTGTCGTTGTCGGTAGACGATCAATATCGAATTTTACGATCAAATGTTCACTATCTATATTTATTTGGAAATTTGTATGCCTCCAATCAAATCAATAAAAATTAAAACCAAATTACCCCATATCCGCATCGTAACTTTCCCTTCTCTACCGTATTCCTATCTGCTACAGTGCCTCCTTGTCGCCTTTAAAATCAAACTCCACCGTATTAAACACCCCAAACATCTACCTATCTACAGTATCAGCTACTGTACTTTATCTGCTACCGTACCTTCTCATCGTCTTTACTCGCCCCCTCCGCTCTCCACAGTGCCGCCTTCATCGTCGATCGATAGGAGACGAAGTTGCCCGATGGATCGAGCTGGTGCTGCAGAATGTCCAGCTTCGCTCGATCCACTTTAGACCACTGAACGATAATAATCGATAATACCATTGCACTACAAATATCACGCCTGTCACGTATGGATCGAATAAACGCCGGTATGCTGGTCAAAAAGTCGAACATGAGTTTGACACATTTTTGTCTTTCTGATTACACCCATCAAGGAAACTCGAATCTCTCAGGTTTCAAGAACCGTAAATATTCTCCTCATTCCGTGGTGCACTAATGATTTTTCTGCCGATATATCGAAGTTTCAATCAATAGCTACAAACTTACCGTTCTCTTGAGTCTCTGTATCGGGGTCGAATTGAGCCCAGCGACGATGGCACACGTCGAGTTGAAATTGCCCCGATCGAAGCATTCCTTCGCCGTCTCTATCCAACTATCGATGATCGACGCCCGCAGTCGCTTGCGAGAGTGGCGGAGGATCTGGATGGTTACGGTAGGGCATGAATTCGTGCTACAGTATCCCATATAATAGCTACCGTACTCTCAGTAGAGTCACGAAGTTGAGAGCTGAGATGCTTACAGTAATTCCACACCAAGCGGTGGCTACCGTAGTCCTACAGTGCCCTAATGCATAATAGCTACCGTACCTAATCCCCAACAGTATCAAATAAAGCTACCGTACCTCAGTGGCGACGAGACTGCTGAGTCGGTTGAACCAGTGTATGCATGAGTTGACGGAGGGATGAGAGGGAGAAGCGAGGAGGGAATCGTGAGAAGACTCGGAGATGGCGAGAACTATGTCGTCCAGCGCCATCATTGAGAGACGCTCCTGAGGGGGGAAGAGAGATCAAAGATCAAATTGACAAATGGGGATCTTAAATTGTCCTATAGTTCAGCACAGTTTGTATTTTAATTTTATCGGCCATCTAACGTCAAACGAATACTTTAGTACACACCGCGGTCAAAACATATTTCGGAAACAAGAAATCGCGGGTTTTCGGGAATACGATTTCCAGTATTTGTTTTATGAGAGATGGTAGCAATTTACATGCAAAGGTACATGAAGATAATTGACCTCGTTTCTAAACTATCTAATTAAGCTAATTATCTCACCAGTTCGATGTGTGTTAATTGCTGCGAGATGAGGGAAGTGTCGGAGGAGATGGAGAAGAGACCAATCTGCAATGAGGGCTAGTTTTGTTAGATCGAATGCTCCTATTCGCGAATAGATATATTCGATCTAACAACACTAATAAGAACAGGTCAGGTGGTTATGAGTCAACACTCAATTCCGGCTCAATTTACTCGTTTGAAGATTCACAGTGGTCTCTATATGAAACTCGTCCTATTTTAAAAGCCCAGAAATACAGTAACCAACTTACTATCGATTGGGACGACGCCAATTCCTCCTCCTGCTTCACGACGAGAGTCGCCAGCGCCTTCTCGTATCGATCGATTCTACTCAACTGCAACGGAGCGGGTTACGGTAGGTCTCATTTAATGGGAGGAAGCTCTGATCCACTACAAATGTCATTCACTATCAGATCAATCAATAAAGCAGACCTACCGTACTCTTGAGAGTGAGTATCAACTGGTTGCTCTTCACTCGATGCTCCTCATCTATGCACACCAACTGTAGAAGCTCCTCCAATCTGCAGATATTGCATCATCACTAGGTAATTTCTATTAAGGCCAAAGAAACACATAACACTTCCTATCCGATCATCATGAATACATCCACCTATTGTAACACCGATTCGTCCTGATCTGCAAATGTTGCACCAACAATTTCTCAAAGAATTAATCTTGGTCCAACGAGTTCTATCTGATCATTATGATTACATCCGGGTATTGTAACATCGATTCGCCCGGCCGCCTCGACATATTTTATGCCGAAGATAAGATAAGAGTTGGCCAAGATTCAGAGACACGCTTGATATGTGGAAAAAGTTTACAACAAGATGTATGCTCTAGATACAAACTACTCTGACATATTTATAGCATAATAGGATCGCAAACTGAAATCTACCGTACCTCCTTATCATCTCCTGATTGGTGAAATCGTGCGGGATGTGGGTGGACCACATAGAGGCGAGTGAGTACATCGTGTGGAAGAGCTCCGATCGCTTCTCACGACAGAAATTACCGCCCCTCGAATTTTGAGAGTACATCGTTTGCTGGAATAGAACAAATCGATAAATGGGATACCGTAGATCAAAGATAAAAATATCAATATCGAGGTAGATACGGTACGCCACTGAACATTGATTTCCCACTACCCACTTAACGATCCAATATTCACATGTCAGTGCAAGTGTTTTGGAAAACCCATTTCTAGTCAACAACTGAGAAGAGATCAAAGATTCTCGCAAAGACTCACATGGAACAGCGATATGAGCACATCTATGGGCGCCATGGTCGTCCTTATGTTGAGCAGGAGTGTGAATGCGTACGTCGATGCATCCTCAGAGGAAGAAGATGTCGACGATGAGGGTAGAAGGAGGGAGATCAACGACTCCGCTCCACCACTCACTACACTGCCCGACGCGTCACGGACGATATCCTCATCCTCCTTCAATTATCGATTAGTTGTCGATCATTACTATATATTAGAAAATGCTAACGTCTGTCTGTCTGTCTGTCTGTCTGTTTGTCCGTTCTTTTTTTTTCCTTCCGTCCGGTCACACTTTTTTCTCATTTTCCTTATATTTCGCTTCAAATTCGATCTATCTTCTCAGAACCTTTTGCATATGATAACTGACCAGAAAACCTTTCAAAATTTAAAAAGAAAAATGCGCTAATTTCATGGCCAAGTCGGTAGCGCGCCAGACTTTAAATCCGAGACCCCCAGGTTCGACCCCCGCCGCGGGCAAACCTTTTGCCGCATTTTTCGCAAGTGCCAGAAACTGTTCTAACACGTTTTTGAGTACCGTGAAACACGTTTTCACCTGTTTTGCCGAGTTTTAACGTGAAAAATCGAAAAATTCGAAAAGTTCCCAAATGATTCAGAGAGCGTAGGGGATCACTACAAAAGTGCTTTGCGATGTCGGATACGTGTCCGAACGTGTTCTAACGCGTTTTAACGTGAAAAATCGAAAATTTCAAAAAGTTTCCAAATGATTCAGAGAGCGTAGGGGATCACAGGAAAAGTGATTAATGATGTCGGAAACGTGTCTGAACATGTTCGAGTTCGTTTTAACTTTAAAAATCGAAATTTTTGAATGTTTGTCAAACAAATCGGGGATTCTCGGGGGTCATAGGAAAAATGTTTTGCGATAAAAAAGAAGGATTCAGGATCGGTCCCTGGACCGAACCTGGAGCCGGCTACCAAGCTGCCCTGGATTGAACCTGGAGCCGGCCACTGAGTTCCCCTGGACTGAACATTGAGCCGGCCACCGAGTCCCTCTGAACCGAAACTGGAGCCACCTTCCGAGCTCCCCCTGGACCGAACCCGCACCCAGAACTATGCATAGAGCGTAGTGTCCGCATAGAGCGTAGTGCATTTAACCTCAATACAACCCCGCTAGTTTACAGAAGAGCCTACGGGTCAGATCTTTTCCTCTCTCCTCAACTATGACGTTATACCATGAGAGATTTCGAAATGAAAAGATCCCAATTCACAATTGAAAATCTCACTATGAGGGGTCAAAGCTCTGCGAAATACGGCTTCAAAGTTCAGATAGCAGCAGGGCGCTTGTTACGAGTCATTCAACAGATTGTGTGTTCGACAATCGAATAAGTCCCGTCTGCTCCCATGCGTATCTATCGAAACGGGGGATCTCGGAGGGGTCGGTTTCCTCCTAATGAGTCCATCCATCCGTGTGTCTCTCTCTTCCCTCTCTCTCTCTCATCATCAGGGAGAAGCCCCCCCTCTCTCTCTCCTTCTCCTTCTTCAACTCACCATTGTTTGACCATTTGATGTGGAGGGAGTCGACCGGAGAGCAGGGAGCGCGTCCACCATTAGCCACTCTGAGAAACACCACTAATTATGCATAATCACTAATTAGTAGGTCTTACTAAAATTAGCGTACAGTACATTGAACTGATTGGCCCGATAAATACAGTAATCAATTGACGTCAAGCTCACTAAATATTGGCTAGACACATTTTCTGGGAGGAAAAATAATCGTGCGGTAGCTGCGCGTGAAATATGCGGTTTCTCGACGGGGATCGAGTAAGAAGCAAAGCACTCAACCGGGGCGCAGAACCCCTCAATTACAATAGAGAGCTGTTTAATGGGATGGAGATCAAGAAGTGGGCTGGAAGAGGGGGAGGAGGAGGAAGGGGAGGAGAGAAGAGAGAGATAGAGTAAGTAGAATGATGGGAGGGGAGGAGAATAGCTCAAGAACGAAATCGTGCTCCGCGCTCGGTTGCTCTCAAGTAGTAGTTGAGAGATCATGGGGAATGGGGAGAATCGACAATTGGTAGTGGGGGGGGCAAATGCGCAGCGAAGTGGGTTATGGACCACAGCTCGGCGGAAACAATGGAGTAAATAGAATAAGAAGAAGAACGAAAGAAGAAAAGAAGAAGAAATGGATGGGAGGAGGGAGGAGAGAGAAAGTTCCCAAATGAATAGGAGGGCAAATCCTACTTACTCATGGAGAAAACAGGAGAGGGAGGAAAAGGGCGAGGGGGGAAAGGAATGGGAAAAGAAGTGAGGATGAAAATGAATGAGGAGAGGGAGGAGAGGGAAGAGATACAACGACTTTCCCGTGAAAGGGCTACTGGGTCAAGCTTGGCCCCGCCACTCTCTCGCCTAGCTGTCTCTCACCATCTCGAGAGATGGGGGAGGAGGGAGGAGAGGGAGGGGAGGTGGGAGGAGGGGAGGAGAGAGGGGAGGCAGTCAAACAGTCACCATCTCGGGAGAGAAGGGGGTGGATCTCCTCCGCTCATTCCCTAGTTGTATACCCGACCGCTCTCATGAACCATATGGTAGGCGGAGGAGAGAGAGGAGAGAGGGGAGGGGAGATGAGGGAGCAGGCTCAATATGGGACCAAGGATGTAAAACGGAGTAGAGGGGGTTGATGCGATATTTAAGAGGGGGGATGCTCCTCTTGACCTCTACACACTCTCGATCGCTAATCATTCCTCCTCTCACTTTCCCCCCGAGAGTAGACACTGATATCTCAAGGGGTGTGAGATTTGCAATCGGAGAGATTGTACCATTTCACATCATTCAAAATCTCCACAAAGGGATCCGCGGCTAGAGAGGGTGTGAAAGGGAGAGGGTCGCTCTGATTTTAACACACTTTCTCACTCAAGACCCCATTTTGGACAATTGACGGTGCGGTGGAATGGTTATTTTAGAACCAAGTATTTATTTTACTCGGAAATCGGAACATTTGTATATTCCAAAAGTGGCAGATCAACATGCTGGATCTCGTTGATTATCTTGAACAAAGAAGTATTTTTCCAGCTAGCAGTACTAAAATGGAACATCTCTCTGTGTGCAACGGATGATGCTTATGGTTCTCCCAGATGATTCAACATCGTCCTTACAAGAGTGGAAGGAAAGGAGGAGAGAGAGAGAGAGAGAGAGAGAGAGCGGGCGGAAAAAGGGGGGAGATCGAGAAGGTATAATAACATTCTTCTCCATCTTCTTCTTCTTCTTTCCTCATCGCTTTCTGCGACTTCCCGCCATTCGACTCAACTTCTCCCATAGAGAGAATCGACAGGTGGACTGACTGGAGGAGAGAGAGAGACCCGAGAGTAATCTCTCTCCCTTCGAGTAATCGTCTCTCTCTCCTTCAAGCCACAACGTGCTTTCGCAAGCGCCCTTACCGTAGGCTTGGCCCTTGAGGCCACTGTGTCTCACTCCCTGCCCGGTAACTGTCACCGCTCCACAGGGACATTATTAGCGCGCAGTGATGGCTCCAATTGAACAACACACACCATTTCGCATGTATGTATAGCTATTCCGGGGGCTGCTGCTGCTGTGCTGTGGGAGGCACACACACACATCTAATTTGAACTAAGCTCCCTGAGGGGGAGGAGGAGGGGGATACGGTAATCCTCCCTCCTTTCTTCTTCTCCATCTCATCATCATCGGTCGTTCTATTGATCCACTAGGGAGACGACGTACTACTAGTCATCGCATCCATACTAAAAAGGTAAAGTCTGATCTTCATCAAGTTTTACACTCGCGGAACATTGCTCTGTTCAGTGTTCACAAAATCTAGGCATATACTCAGTCACTCATTTGCCTGAGGAGTACTGCTAGTCATCATCACATCCACACTACACCGAGATCGACAACACCTCTTTTGTATTCCCCCCCAACCACCATTTGCATCCATCTCTCTCTCCAATATTTGGAGTGGCCGTCAAATTAGAGCTGGGAAATGCGATATGGTCCACAACGGCGGCACGACAACAGTCGCCGGACCACGCTTTCATCTCCTCTCCCCCCAATGTTCCTACGTTTAGCTACAGTACCCCCTATCGCATTGAATTTGCAATATCTCCCCATTGATCTACTGGTTCCAGTCAATACGGGTTCACGTGCCTTTTCTTGCCATAGATCTGCTTTCGCGTGCCATCACAGTCAACTTCTCTGTGTATGCACCTGCTTCTCTCTCTCTCTCTCTCTCTTTCCTTCCGGGCATGATTCGAGAGTTTCCATGTAACCCTTCCTATTTTGAGTGTTTGCCGCATGCTCTCATCACCTTGCTTCGCCGCTCGCACGAAACATCATTTCCTCCCTCTCCGTTCCAAGAGAAAGTCGGTTCGATGTTACGTATACCCTCTGGCACTATCTTTTCTCTCCCCCTTGACTCTTTTTCTCTCTTATCTGTCATATTACCGATCTCTCGCTCGCCGGAATACGTAATCCGAACCGGCATCCCTATACCGTATCCGCCCTATTATCGATCGCGTTTTAACGATATGACTCCTCCAATTTCACAGCCGTTCTTTGCCCCTCCCCTCTCGTTCGATCGAATCTGACAACTACTCCTCTCCTCTCCTTCTTCTTCTTCTCCTCCGCTCTTCCACGTTTTCTCGCACTTCTCTCTCTCCTTCTCTACACATCCATCCATTCCGACGCCTCCCAATCCACAATAGTTGTTTCTTCTTTTGTCTGTATGTCTGTCTGTTGCCCCCCCCCCCATTTATCAATAGTTGACTGCTACTTTCATCCTTCTAACAGCGTGTTCCGCAGATCCATCTTGTTCAGCTATTGTTTTCCCCACCCCAGTTGAATCCCGATGTGAGGTCTACCAAATCTTTTCGCAAATCATAGAGGGAGCAGTCATGTGTGATTCCGCCATTTTAGCAAGGGGGCAAATGAGAAACATCTATCAGAGCAACAATAACGTGCAACTCATTGTCGCGAACCATAGACCAAAAACTATGTTCCAGAGAACATAAACTGGCAGTATTTCAATTTTTAATGTGAAATTTCGGGGGGGGGGGGGGATTGAATCATCCCACATTTCCGATTTTTCATTCAAAAATCGTAAAATCAAACAGCATTTTCGATTTTTGGTAGATGCCCTGTTGGTCTTGCATCTCGCGAACAAAAAGCACAGATTAATTATGTAGATGTGGGAATGTATTTTCCCTTTCCTTCTGACCTCTCAGCTTTCTCCGATGGTTGATCCATCGATTCCATCGTCTTTCTCCCCTTTTTTCATGTTCGTTTCTCTCCTCTCCACTATATCATCTCCTCCTCCTCCCTCCCTCTCTTCTTGTTCCTCTCCCCTGTCGCCTCTCTTAGTAACGACGACCAAATCCCATTCAGATCTCCCCCTCAAACATGAGTAGTGGGCGACGCCAATCCGTCACCGCCCAGATACAGCGAACCGCCAGGTAGGTCACAAGGTCCAGTCGGGACCCGGCAACCGTACCACAATTATCGATTGATTGCGCAGGCGGTTCTCTGCCGCACTCGTGCCTGCGCTGACCAAGCTCGAGACGCTCCCTATCCTCGACAAGATTCGCGGAGTGGAGATTCGGATCAATGACTTCGCCAAGGTACTGTATACTACTTACAGTAATCACACCATCAATTACAGTACGCCACCGCTCAGCAGCAGTACATTCTGCACAATTCGGTCCAGTTCGCGCCCATTGAATTCGACATTTTCTCGCTGGTTTGTAATCGATTTAATTAGTCAATAATCGATTCGTGGTGACTATGAATGTGGTTCTTTCTTTGAGGAAGATGGTCGGCCGATTCTGTCGGCTTCCCTTTTCCCTGAGGAAATCGTGCTGAACGAGGGGCAGAAGCGGATTATCGCCATTTCATTGCTAGAGGATGACGCAATCGGGACGCACATCGCCCATATCAAACACCCCGTTTCGGGTGAGACAACTACACTCTCCTCGTTTCACGCACTCTCTAACTCGCTCTGACCGACGAGAGAGTGTGCTGTAGTGAGAGAGAGCATCGTTTCGTCTGATGTGTCGTCGGAATCACGCTGTGAGAGGTGACAATAGCCACAGACAGAGTAGATCACATCCACTTCCCTTCCTCTCTTGTCTGCAGTGAATGGACAAAAAGAGACATTCCCATTTATTCCACAACACCCAATCAAACCTTCACAAAGGGGAGATGACCGAATGAGTGAAATGGACTATCCCATTTCCACAAACTCGTTATACCACAAAGAAACAAAAACTAGAAAGTTAGAGTTTAGCTATGGCATAATGCAGGGCTGAGGAACACTACTGTCGAGAGAGCGTGCTAAAACGAGAGGGTGACTCTCTTATTTGGCACGCTCTAGAGGATTAGTGTATATAAGACAATTTTTTTGGAATTTTGTCAAGTTGGTGTTTTTGTGAGTATTATCAAGCATGAGCTATGGTCTAGCCAACAAGATAATCATCCCACCCTCGCCATTTCGGTTTAACCGTCACGATTTTGGATCAAACCCTACCTCTTTTTGCTCATATATGTCTGTCTCTCTCTATTCAGGAATGAAAGTGTACGAGATCAACGAGAATTCACCTGAGGAACTCAGCGTTCGATCGTGTAGTGAGGACAGTGAGGAATATCGATTGAAGACTGTAGAAGAGGGAATAGCCAGTCTCTTCTTCACATGCGGGTCAGTCATCTACCGATCAATACATCAAAATTCTTGCCAATCGATATCTCTCCTAGATACCGTATCCCCATTTTCCCAGATGACAAATGTGAGACTTCCTCGTTCCCTTACAGATGCAGTTACACCAAGAGCAAATGGGAGTTGAAGAAGCTAGTGCGGACCGTAGCAACCATCTCTCCCAAGAGGAGTTTCTTCAGTGAAAACGCGATTACGGTAGGAGGGAGAAGGGTTGTTCCGTGCGGGACTCAGAATTGTTCAGGCGTCATGGGTATCGGATGTGGACAATGAGACGCGAATGGTGGCCCTTTCGTCAGCCATTGTGCAACTCATACGAGAGGGATATCCTGCCGTCCTTCACATCATCAGAGAATTTCACGCCAGACACGGATAGAGACTGCACACAAACACGGGCACTTTCTAGTATTGTTGTTAGATCGAATAATTCTATTCTCGAATAACAAAGGTTATTCGCGAATAATACAATGTTATTCGCGAATAGAATTATACGATTTAACAACACTACTTCCTAGTAGAGCAGCAGAGGCTATTTCAATGTACACACGACTCATTTCCCCCTTCCACTATACTTACTGCACGCTTTCTATCTTCAGAGCCTTTATCACCTGTCTTTATCACTCCCCCCGATGGCTAATATCAACCCGTCCCTAGATCTTAATTTATCTGTCACGTTGTAAATATATGAAAACACTCAGATGTTTTGTAAAAAAAGACTTGAATAAACAATTAACTGACTTGTGAACTGACGCTACGGCTACAGAGAAGGCGTCCAATCTGATGAAACCGCAATGAAGATGAGACTTCATTTCGACGCCGCGCAATTAAACGAAGCGTCGCTTTGTTCTGCAATGAAAGAGTTTTACGGAAATGAGCTTTCTGCATGGCACTGAGCAACACTGCGATTCCGAGAATGAATTGAGAATCCTAGGAGGAAGAAAAAGAGTGGCGCGACCCGGGAGACATAACCTTTAAAGGAAACAACTATAGAAATGTAGTTTTCGAAAAGAAATTAGAAAATGAAAAGCTGTCTTACTCGCTCAGTTTGCGATTGTGATAGCGATCAATTTTGGTAATTCCTACAGTATGCTTAACTAGTACCGTACTTAACAAGCACTGAAAAGTAATAATAGAGCGAGTTGAAAAAAATTATTTTGTCATTATGCTGTTCCACTCGATATACTACGTGGATTTCAATAAAATATAATCTAATAATATGTATATTCAAACAAGAAATTTAAGATAAATATAATTTACTGTGTTTAGCATCCCCGCTGCATGTCCTGAGCTGTAAATTGTTTGAAGCGTGGAAATCGCGGCAGTGTATTTTTTCTCTCGGTTTTTTTCGATGCAACTCTTTTTCTTGGTTATATTTGCTAATTTAATTGTATTTTATTGTTTGCAGGTTGACCAACCCTTCTCGTTGCCATGAGAAAAGCGAAAAGCAGGGATTCTTTCCAGTTGTCCGTAAGTGAGCTGTTGTATTTGTTTGGCTAATTGCCCATTCTCTTCTTCTTCGTATGATATATGTTTAGGACTTTGAACTGGGAGACGTGATTGGTGAAGGCGGTTTCGGCGTCGTCTACAAGGCAATATGGAAAATCAAGAACGAAGCTGTCGCTATAAAGAAGGTATTTCTGCAATTGAATAGTTTTATCTTCTCAAAAAATAACTTTCCGGTATAATATGCTATGTTTTATTGCAGATAAACTCGAACCAGCGAAGTGACCGATTGAGACTGGAAGTGGAGAACCATCAGAAGAGTGAACATGATAACATTGTCAAGTTCTATGGTCACTTCAAGGAGAATGGGGAAGAGTGAGTGTTTATTCTATTTATTAATTAAAAACTGTGTTTTGAAACATCGAAATGTGCCTTGCTTTATGAGATTGCGACCATAAACTGTCGGGTTACCGCTAGGTATCGGGTTGCTGTTAGAAAAATTCAAAATATGGATTGGGTTTCTTGTTTGTCTTGCCTAGAAATTGCAAAATCTTGCTTGGCTAGAATATTTTTCACCTGTTATTTTGTATATGATTATGTTTTGAGAATATATTAAATTAATTGTTTTAGCTATATCGTGATGGAGCTGTGTCAAGAAGGTTCAATTCGTAGCTACATCAAGAATATCGTTCACGGGCCTCTATCACGCGATCAAGGTCCGATTTTAAATCGTTTTTTTCTCTATATTATATTCCCCCCTCAATCCATGTCTCCCCCTTATTTCTTGTTAAAGTTCAAATTCTGCTGCTCGTCGGGTGTGGATATTTTATTATATTCTTTGCAGTAGTATCAGTGATGTTCCAATTGGTGAACACTCTAGAGTATTTGCACTCGAAGAAGCTCGTGCATCGAGATCTCACTGCTGGAAATATTCTCATCAAGCGATTTCGAGACAATGGAGTGCCTCTAGTGGTGAGTTTAGCTGCATCTAGTCAATGTCGGTAAAAATGCCGGTTCGGTGTCCGTACTCTGGCATTGAGAGCGGCATTGAGATTCGGTCGGTAAAAATAAGAAAGTCTTAAACATTTGTTAAATTTCAGAAAGAAAAGGGACAACATTCAATCAATATATTTTCATGAACCGAAATAAAGAAATCCAGTTTCCATTTTAGATATTTCGTCTAAAACGCGTAACCCGTATACATTCCCGGTTTTTTTTACTTCGCAGGATTTCGACGTACCAGTTTAGATTATTTTTCTTTTGCAGAAAATATGCGATTTTGGTCTGGCGAAAGTCATGTCAGTAGGAAGAGCAGCGCACACGATGGCCGGAACTCCAGGATATATGGATCCGTACGTTCTTTGTTGTTCAAAAAGATGTTCTTTTAATTCCTATTAAAATCCTAAGAGAAATTTATGTACTTAATCAAATAGAAATTAATTATAAATATAATAAATATAATTTATGTATTTTATTATTGTTATGAAAAGTTATATCAATAGGTGCGTGGCGAAACGCGGCAACTACGGGAAGGAGGTGGATCTGTACTCGCTGGGTGCTGTCTTCTATATGATGCTCACGGGCGATGAGCCGAAACCCGACCGGAAAGGAAACTCCCGGAACTTTCCCGAGTCAGTTTATTCTATTCACTAATGTCTCGATCGGCTTCTACTCGTCTCTCATTTAGTTTTCTAAAAATATGTGGTAAGTGTTTAGGGATTACTGTAATTGTTTCATCACCTAATTGCAGAATTGATACAATGGATGATGACGCGGCAGATCTCCTTCGTAGTCTCACGTGTCCCGAGGACAGCAGAATCAAACTGGAAGGTGACCCCTGACTCATACAATTAATATTTGTTACCAGTTTTAGCGAACAAAACTATGTTCGTGATGAAAATCGCGATCGAAAATAATGTTGATTATGCGTTTCTTTCAATTATTTGCTCACAAATGACTAGTCACATTTTAGCTTCGAAAACAGCAGATCAGGCCGTCGATAAAAATTCCATTTGTTTATGCTTTTCGCCTACGAAGATACAAAAAAATAAGGACGACAATTTTATCAACAAGGAGTAGTATTTTTAAAGAATTTTTCTATTTGCAAGCCAGTTAAATCATGTATCGTTTGCAGCTGTAAAGCAGAGTGAATTCATGAAGTGTGGACGTGGTGAGAACAGTATGCGATCGCGATCTAGGGATCATCCTACCAGGTGAGATTACGGTTAATACTGCGAATAAGTACTTCTTCACGGTTCCGTTTCGGTATCAATACATCATTTATCATGTAAAAAATTAGATTGATTCGTGAGCAATATGTAACATTTCTGGGGATAACATGACAACTACGGTAGCACTGCTAGGTGACAAAGAGCTATGCGTGAGTGAGTTACGTAATGTAGACAATAAAAGGAAATGAATAGCTCAATAATACAATTCATGATCAATAGGAATGGTTAAACGACACCTCATAAACGAGTCGTTATTACCTGACAATATTATGTGATTGGGGATATTATTCGACAACGATATATTTCGGTTTCCTAGAACTTGGCAGTAGAAAGTGCATTATCGTGTTTACTCTGAATATGGTGGCTACCCTTACTACACGTGTTCTGATACTCTAGCCCATCCTTGTCTTACATGCTCCGTGGTTACCGTAGTTCATTCATAAGTCATGTTGGATTTGTCATTACCCGAATATTGATTTTCTTACAGTATCCACGGTCGCCGAGCGTCGACTGACTATAAATCGACGGAGCGAAGAGCGAGGAATTCCATAGACCATCGAGATTCTCTGAGAGAACGGAGCAAATCGAGAGGAGCACTCAGGGAGCGGAATCGATCCCCGACTGAGACAAAGCAATTGGTATGCTCATTACATAATTAATAATTAATCTACACCCGAGGTGCAACAAGATTTGAAATTTGACAAGAAATATAAAGGGGTAGGGTACTTTCCAAATTTCAATTGAGATGATGGGGGGATTTGTCAATCGTTTCTGGAATGTTGAATTATTCACATTCCGTATGACACAAGACCATGAGACCACGTTGCGCTCATTTCAAGTCAAGAACTAAATTAAACAACCCGTTACTCTCCTATAATTCTGATCAATATTATTGTTGTGAGTGACATGGAATTTGTGCAACAACAAAAAATCAATTTAACTCACCAATCTACAGTACCCGTCTCGAAGTTCGTCTCAATTGCATGAGGTGAATAAGGAGAGCAAGCAACTGCCGTGGCCGATCAATATCGATCGATTGGCAGGTGATCTACCGTACACCCTGTGAGAATGCTGACAATCGATTACTGTTTCAGGGAAGAATGTCGAAGGAGCGGGAGGATATCGATTGGAGGTGACGAGTGGGACGGAGGTTGTGCTGTCGAAGGACCGAAGAGATGTCATGTGGATCAGAGTCGATCCAATGGGACAAGCGGTATTCACATTTTCGTTATTTATATTATTATTCAGTATATTTTTTTAAGTAAAATGCCAGCTGGGTTGAGCAGTTGTGCAAACTATTCGCCAAGATAGTATGTAGTTTCTTGAAACATTTTTTTCATAAGAAGTCGATTTTCGAAACCAAAAATGCATTTTTATCAATTTATTCTGGACATGAATACAGTACTCTAATTTGAGGTGGGAATCGTGAACTGTCACCGTGGCCATGTCACTCCGTGCTTCCGCTGTGTCCAATCGACGAGTCAACTCCCGTCGTCGCTCCATCCGTTGTACGAGATCGTATGTACAGTATACCGATACCGTATCCCATTCGTCGTTTCCCCATGTGGAATGTGCCCCATAAGCACGGTCCGGTCGAACTTACGCGAGGGGAGCTAGAGCGATAGGGCGTCTCTTATTCTTGAATAGCCTATCGCTTTAAACCTTTATTGAAACTATAATATGTATACAACTATCGACAGTTGAGGTGCTCAAATTGCTGGAGGATATTCGGTGGAAAGTGGCCAAAGTTATCTTCAACAATTCGAATATCTGTGAGGGTGGAGTCATTCGATTGATGGAAAACGGCGATTTACGAATGAAAGATGCAAAAGGTGCATTTTTGTTTCTCTTTCTCAGTAGATTATTTTTTCTCTATAGATTGTATACTGTAATTTTTTTCAGGAACATCATTCTTCATGCACGCAAATTCCCAGAAAGTGTACGAGGGAGACCCACGACGCTCCGGAAAGATTGTGACTGATGGTGAGAAATTGACAAATATAGCTACCGTAACCTTACTTCTGATATTGATTGTATTTCAGCAGTAAGGTTAGGGTACATCTTCCTATATTCCGGTAGTTTATATTCCTATCCCTCTTTGTAAATGATGATGCAAACTTTGATAGCGTGTTTATTTTATAGATGACCGATAGCGTAATGAGCTACGGTAAGTAAATGGAATAGTAATTATACTTGTTTTCTTTCAGCTGATCGAATAGCCGAGATTCGCAAGTTCCGGGAGTTGTGTGAGGTGACTGCAGCCACGATACAGCGACTGGGACTGCCCTTCCCATTCACGTCGTACGTTCCAACGTGAGTTATGTTTCACCCATAGACCAAAAGAGTATGCACCAAAAAGTCCAAAATGGTGCCTGATTTTTTTCGAAATCTCATCTCAAAATGCTGCCATCATATGTTCCCTGTAACGTACCTTTTGATCCATGGTTTCACTCCCCCGTTCCACCATCCACGCCACACTTTCTCCCTCCGTCCGCTCATTTATTATTCGCTTCGACTCTAGTAGGCTGATTGCGATAGATGACGGGTACAGTCAACTTCGCCCTCCCCCCCCTCCCTCCACTCTTATCGCTCCCCTTTTTATCGATGGACACTATCGAAAGGAACGAGAGAGGCAAAACAACGTGGCTGTATACTGAAATAACTAATCTCTTGTTATGTGTTCGTGTTCAGCGAGGATACGGCAACGGTGATGAGAAAGGGGAGAGATGCGTTGAGAGACCAGAATCGAGCTTCGGTCACATCCGGGTTGGTCAATCATACATTATGTTCGAAAGCTAATTGAAGCAAAAATGTTGGTGAAATGATGAACACAAAGACTTGATAATTCAGAACCTCCACTAGGCCAGCGTCAGTGGAACCAATGTCTAGACCGAGATCGACTGCTTCCGCCTACAGGAGACCAGCAGTTAGTCCTCATTAATGGTGACGACTCGAAAAGTCGAAACTAAAAAGAACAAAGCGTTTCGACCCTGTTTCTGAAAAGTTACCTGTTTCGTAGTTAATCTTTCTTTGTTCTCGAACAAAAGTTATTTCGAGTGGTCAACACTAGTGATCATTTCTTATAATATTTAATTTCCACCGCCTCATCACTTTATTTTCTCAGCCGGAGACGATTATGACCAACTACTCTGCTCCCAGTGGAACGAATCAGTATTGTGACAAGGAAAACAAGCCTACTAAATTGGTCCTCCTAAGAGCAAAAGATAAAACGGTAGTCACCGTTTTGCACCAGAAGATGATGTATGAACCTTACAGGTTCGAGGCGTGAAAGACGAAGAAAGTGGAGTAGTACTACGGATGTCTACGGTGAAGAAACACGAGTATATATTCACTGAAAACGGGCATGACCAGAGGTTTCCTGCCACATTGTTTACACTAACAACAGTTCTTCTGCAGATTCATCTTCACTGGGGACTTTAATTCACTTCCTACCACTCAACGCTACTTGATGACAAAATTGCAAGATCGACAGTGATCAAATCACGATTTAGTGTACGGCTAATATATGCGATTGTTTAATGCTTACGTGTACATAAAATGTGCGAATAACGTTTATGAACTTAGTAATAATTCATGCAAATAAATATGTACAATGCGGTACGGCAACCCATTTTAAAAACCCATTCAAAGCTATATCAAGAAAGCTTGACTTTTCCAATGTGCCAGAGAGCTGAGGAGATGATTTACAGAACTTTACGTTTCGTGAGATCTGCCCTCGCTTCTTTGATTTCCTCCAGTAGTTCAGATCTCGCGTCGCTGCAGTCATTGAAGTTGGCCACTCCGAGAAGGACGGAAAGAGCAGCGTGGAGCTGCAATTGTTTGAATTTAAGATCACATTGGAGTATGAAAAAAACAATGAAGAAACTAACTCCGAGAAGAAATACGCCATACACGGGAGCGTACTTGACGAAGTGTTCGATACCCTTGATCGGCAGATCGAATACATTCAGGAGCAGAAGGGAAGAGATCCACAGGAACAGTAAAACAGCAAACCGTTTCAAGTAGATAACCAGTTGAGTAGCCATCCCTAAAGGTGCGAAATTAGTGTTCGAAACGAAGAAGAAAGAATCATAAGGAGAACAGTGCACGAACAAAGATAAATCAACTAAAACAAGTAATCGCGCGACACAACCAGTGCACCATTTCCTACTATGTTTAGCGCGAATGGCTGCACAAAATAATTCCACAGCTCATACATTATTTGAAATTGTGGTTTGATGTGCATGTCAACGCGTCTTTCATAGTATACTGTAGGACATAGGGTCGGTCAATTTTTAAAGTGAATTTTTCTTTTTTACTATAATTCCCGTTTTTCTACGTTGTTTTTGTCGATTTCATACGTTTCCATACGTTACTAACAGTGTCTTTTAACGAACTGAGGGTAAAGTTTTGTTTTCCAGCTTTCCGCAAACATGGGAAAGCCTATGGGAATCCGTACGGCGCGCAAGCTGCGCAACCACCGTCGTGACCAGAGATGGAACGACAAGGACTACAAGAAGGCTCACCTCGGAACCAGGTGGAAGGCCAACCCCTTCGGAGGAGCTTCCCACGCCAAGGGAATCGTCCTCGAGAAGGTGTAAGTGTCTTTTCTGTTCCATTTACCACGAGAATCTGATCAATACACTGCAAAATGTTGTTCATTTCATCTGTTCAATATTACTTATTTTTCTTCTTTTCCAGCGGAGTCGAGGCTAAGCAGCCTAACTCTGCCATCCGCAAGTGCGTTCGTGTCCAGCTTATCAAGAACGGAAAGAAGATCACCGCCTTCGTCCCCAACGACGGTTGCCTGAACTTCATTGAGGTACGGCACGGGGGGAGGCATGCTAGACTAGAACGGCACGGCCATCATCACCACCATGCATCATCCAAGCTAATTTTACTTTTCCGTCTATCCGGGCGAAGTTCTGGTTTCTGCTAATCCATAGGATTAGCAGTCTCCCCTGTGATCAACTAGGCTCTGGGTAGTGGTGTTCTTTAGATACGGGCAATCTATATTCCATGATTACATTGGTTATCTTAGCTGTAAAATTACAGCTTGCATATTGTCAGTCTTGCGTATGATTAGATGAAGTGTTGTGGTCAATTCAATATCGAACTCAAAGATGCTAAGTGCCGATTTTATTCTCAGTTGATTGCTCTTATTAATTTTTTTTTTGAGTGGAAAATTAGATGTGTAATGAAAAGTTATCTATTAGTAGTCCTTCGCTAGAATGTTGCAATTTAAAGGTAGTTCATCTTCCTTTTAGTTTTGAAGCTAACAAATAATTATTGTTACAAATTAAAATTTCACGAGGGCTTGGGCAAAAAAACGGGCACATTTGAGCCTTGTGCGATGCCATTCTATTCGCCATGTATTTGCTATCTTTTTGAAGTTTGTGAATGACATTAATCGTCATTGTTAGCCTATTATTACGATGATTAGTGTTTAAAGGGAGAAATACCCCTAAAAAAGACCTAGAGATTGACCTCTCTTCCCCTGTCTCTCTTGGAGAGAGCACCAGACAGGGAAGTCATCATAAAAGAGATTGGGGAATCGAGGAGGGGCGAGAGATGCGAGAGGAGGAGAGATACTGAGTAGATCAAAGAGGGTGCGAGAGAGGAGAGGTGAACTCGCATCCAGGGAATCACACTAGTCCGGAAAAGGGGTGGTGTGTTTGTCGTTTCGTGGCGAGACAATAGGAATTCGCGCGAATTCAAACATGGGGTAACTCTCCCTTTAAATTTTTACAAATATTCGCGAAAAGACACTACTGCAGATATGCTATGAAAATGTTACATCAGTTCACTATTATTTTTTAATTAGTTAATATTTATTAGAAAGAATTGTACAATACTTATCTAATACTATTAACAGAACGTATGTCGAAATAATGTATCCCAAGTTAGAGTGATCCTGCCACTATTAATTCTTTTCTTATAGGAGAACGACGAGGTCCTCGTCGCCGGATTCGGTCGTTCCGGACACGCCGTCGGAGATATTCCCGGTGTCCGTTTCAAGATCGTCAAGGTCGCCAACACCTCCCTCATCGCCCTCTTCAAGGGAAAGAAGGAGAGACCTCGTTCTTGAATGCTGTTCGCCTATATTGTTTTTGTTGTCGAGATATGAAGTTATCTCTATATCGATCAGTTGCATTATACGCATGGCAAGCGAGAGAGCTAAAAAACGTTTACATAGCGCTAGATACTCAGGAGTAGTGTGTCATATTTTGTGACCGCGGAAAAAATGACCTGTGCGTATTGTTGGAATTGCGATTATGGATACAAGCAAATATCTCGCTTGGTACAACACCAGTCCAAAGATAAATTCGGACAGACTTATTGTGGACTTCCTGGTAAAGTACTTTATCCAGTATTCACATTGCTTCTTTAGAAGACGCCTGTAATCTTAACGTAATTATTTTCCCATCTCGACTGATTGACAATGCGTATCTAATCCGGTCAGCTTTTTGAGCCGGAGGAAGAAATAATGAGTTCAATTTGTTTCATGGACGGAGATGGGTGAATGCGTGTTTCGGTAGCTACTCATTATTTAATTGCTAGAGAAGTCAGTTTAGCTATTACCGACTAATGAAGTTCCGAAAAAAAGATGACTATGAAAGAGGACAGTTGGAGCGGATCTAGGTAACTTCCGGTTTCGGCCACAATTCATATCTTGAAGTTTTTCGCTATGACATTCGCGACTCTTTCTGGGTTGCGGCATTTATTACAATCCCACTGATGGAGACAACCCATTTTTGTAGGCAAAATAAGCGGAGCAATTGTCGAAAGATTTTTTCGTTTTTTAAAAAAAAATTTCAGACACTGGAGAAATGCGCTGAATTCGTGCATGAATGGATGAAATGTGCACACATGCAGAAGGGAATCTAACATGCACTCAATAAGTTAGTGATATTGTATCTATAGTTCAACATTGCCAGCTTTTTTTTATTTGCTGGAAAAGAAAGGGGTGATACAAAAATATTCAGATACTGTATACATTTTATCTCCAGATCTCAATTTAACTATTGTTAGAGAATTTGATTCTCAGAATGAATAGAGAAAATAGACCTACGATATAAAATCTGCTTTTGTGAAAGTCTTTTTTTTGTATAGTTATGAAATTTTTTTGTCAAAATTGTCCCCGTATTTGAGCGATAATTCGGTTCCGATGAGGTTGAGAGGATTGGCTTATACGACCAAAGGTGCACTCTTCTTTTGACGCGAATTGCTCCCCCCCTTTGGTATCTTTATGCTGTTATCAGGTCTTCCTGGAGGATAACGTGCTTTCAGTGTGTATAATTGCACAAGCAATCTATTGATTGAATCTGTTCCAGCGGAGTCGAGGCTAAGCTGCCTAACTCTCGGTACGGGGCGGGAGGGGGAGGCATGCTAGACTAGTATATACTAGAATGACCCATGCATAATCCAAGTAAACTTTGGGATATGTACCAGTACCACGGATAATTGACATGGAAATGCGTCTAGACATTTACTCATATTTATGATGTGGAATATATTGCCTAGTGATGATGCAAAGTCGAACTGCCCAAGTGAAAAATGAATAATTCAACAGGTTCAAACTGCGCGCCCTCTCTTCT
This sequence comes from Pristionchus fissidentatus, assembly GCA_036245785.1. Taxonomy (NCBI): domain Eukaryota; kingdom Metazoa; phylum Nematoda; class Chromadorea; order Rhabditida; family Neodiplogasteridae; genus Pristionchus; species Pristionchus fissidentatus. The sequence goes on from BTSY01000004.1 coordinate 34,923,240, forward strand.
CATCGACCTGATCAACATGTTCATGATAAAGGCACGTCGTGAGGGATACACGAACCCGGACGGGACCAAGGTGCTCAACTTCTACCTCAGCACCTACCGGACAGGTGCCCCGGTTCAATATTGATTTCCAGTCTACCGTAGAAACTCTTCTCGTTCTCACTGTTCTTCTCTGTATTCCTGTCATGCTTCTCGGAAAGCCTCTCTCAATTTTGATGAAGAGGAGGAAAAAAGGCTGAGCCCGTGAGTTGCGCGTTTCACTCGCAAGCCAAACTGAATGAGAAGTTTGATCAACAATCAACCACCATCGCAGGTTGCTAGACATTTCTCAATATGGAATAGATAGATGTGCTGCGTTTCGTGAATTCAAATAGCTTGATAGTTTTTTTCTTCAATCGCAATCGATTTTTTTTCAGGAGGAAGTCGCCATGTTTCTAAAATATTATTTTTTTCGTTTCTTCGTTTCAACGGGTGTTTCATGCTCCACTGCTCTCTCATATTTAGCGATGAACACATACATTCCAATCCTTGGGTTACGAGCAGTATACAAACAATAAGTTGACAAATTGTGATAACATATATTGGTTATATTTTTTTCAGAACTATCGGAGGTCCTCTGGCACATGCTTCTGATGAATGGTCTAAATGCGGTCACTCATCAATCTTCTTCTCTCTCCTCTTCTGCCCTCGGGGCTCTCGTTGCTTTCCTCTCATTCTTTGTATTTGGAGTTCTCACAATTGCAATTCTTGTTGTGATGGAGGGATTGAGTGCATTCCTGCACGCACTCAGATTGCATTGGTTAGTTATTTTTAAAATAAAAAAAATATTGAAAAGGGAAAGTACTGGGAATACAAATGTTACAGTGTGGCTTAGCTGTTAGTAATGAGAGATTGGGAAACTAGGTGAAAACGCGTAACATCTTTCCACTATAAGACTGAGCGATTTGGTGTTTTGATTTTAAGTACGCGTAGTAATCCTAATAATCACTAATCATAGTCAATTTCAGGGTTAAATTCCAGTCCAAATTCTACAGTGGAGATGGCGTCACCTTCCAGCCATTTTCGATGCATCAATGTATTGAGAATGGACAACATTTGAGTGATGTGATGGATGATGGAGAGGAGTAGAGAAACAGAGAAAACTCTCTCCATTCCACACACTCTCTCAGAAAGGGAGAAAACTCTCTCCATTCCACACACTCTCTCAGAAAGAGAGAAAACTCTCTCCATTCCACACACTCTCTCATCGGTTAGACGGTACGAGAGAGTGTGCGGAATGAAGAGAGACATCACTCAGTCACTAGTTAATCCACGTTTGATACAGTATATGTTATCTCTTTTTATCGAAGTTAGAATAAGCACCGCTAATTACCATATTCGGATTAGATTTATCCGTCTGTTGTAGATAGTAACAATAATAGCAGGTACGATTCCTTGCCAGTTTCATCTATAACCATTGCCAGCCATCGATAGAGTTGTGATGATTTAGTAGTTTCATGTTGAGTTCTTTCCCCTTTCCCATTTTCAATACATTCCAAAGACATTTGTAATGTTGCTAATAAGAAATGTTTTATCTATCAGACAGCTAACCGCAACTATCTCTTTTTTCTAATATGATATGTTTGTAATAAATATATTATAATATTTGTGTACACATGTACAGACATGAGATGGCAGGGCCTGGATGGGGGTGAAAATTGAAATCGATAGTCTTCCGAATCGATAATCTAGGGAAATCTCGTTTTCACAGTTGGTTAATAACAATTCAAATCTTGGCCGGAATTCTGTTCTTTTCTTCATCGCTTTCTTCCGCTTTTTCGACGACTCTCACAGAGAAAGTGACCTGCAAAATCGAAAGTTCGGCATGGGATTAAATGATGGGAGGTTGGAGTGAAAAATCTAAAAAAAGAAAACGGGCTAGCATCGATCATTTGTTGATCGATGTTATAATACAAAGGTGATCAGAAAGAGAAGAGAACATTGTAATTCGGCAACTTTTGCGCAGCACGAAATCCTTTTTTGCTGAGATCAAGTTATACAACTAGAAAGACGGATCGAGAGCGCGTAGAAAGAGAGGGCAGACAACAATAGATATAATGAATGATGTCAACTGGATAATCTGCAGTGCAGTATACATTATAATGATGCAACCTCAGCATTCTCCGCGCTGCAGTTTTTAGGCGGAATAGATCGGTATTTGTTATGATAAAGTCGCAAAGACCGATTTCTCCTACAAAGCAAAACACAGGTCGGGAAAGAAAACACTGCCAGTGGGTAGACAAAATCTTAAGCTCTCGTACCTTGTACCGAATATCGAAGAATGCGCATCCGTGGAAGCAAATATTGAGGAAGACTCCAGTGTACTCACAAATCGCAAAGACGTCGTAGGCTGCAAATCGACTGGTGAATTGAGGTTTCACAGGGTTTACATCTACCAATGGCATACTGAAAAACTGATTCCACTGGCATTGTATTTGAACGTGCTAAAATACATCATGTTTGATGAGTCATCGTGCCTTTTTCATCGATTACATATCTTTGGCGAAAAAGATTAGGAGTGATTATCGATTGATTTCCTCACCCCAAGTGATGCATTTCTTCCAGTAGAGGAAGAAAGCACCCATTAGAATGGGAACGGAGATTATGTAGAGAGAAGCGAAGAGAATCTTAAGATAATACGAGAGGCGACCCTGTAGAGAGACAAAGATTGTAGTTTTTTCTTCGTTTTGAATATTTTCTCTCAACTACCTTTCACATTTTCCGCTCACTGATTTGAGCCTCGCTTTTCGTGTTTCATAGCTTTAGTAAATACTTCGTTCTTTTGTATTCTATCGAATATAAGTAATGTGTGGGAGCGATGGCGATCGTATATTGACAATATATGTGTTCTGAATTTGGTATCTCGAAACATGCATGACATGCTCTAATCTAATGCTCTAATCTAATGCTGCATGACATGAAACATGCTCTAATCTTTTCTAAAAATTGCCCAGTTATTCCTTGGCGATTCATCGCGCTTTTCATTACGAATGATGCATTGGAAGGATCGAATGAGAGAATGGAGAGGCAGAGAAAAAGAGGAGAGATCAAGAATGCGGATGAAAAAAGCGTGCGATCTTGCACTAATGCCCTGCTGTGTTGTGCTTCAAAAATTTTCTAAATATATTTAACCCCAGTGAGAAATCGGTTTTCCGGATAAGGACGGTGCAAATAGAACGATAATTAGGGAACACACAATTTATGATGTTAAGGTGGTCATTGCTAGGATGAATTGCATAAGAAGGATGCAATACTCACATAAGGGTTGAGATAGTAGAGGGAGTGAGCGTGGCAGAAAATGTTGGCGATGAAGAAACCGATGCCACACAGACCGAAAATGTAAAAGAAGACTACGTGGTACCCTGAAAAAAAGATAAGATGAAAAATAGGCATATTCCAGTATTTCCGGCGAAACGTTTGCCCCGATTATTGTGTTTCACTGATGACGTAAAAACGTTTACGCGAGTGAGTAACCGATTGTTGGTTTCCTTTGCGCGATTTAAAAGAATCTTTAACTACACATAAGATAAGTGAAGGAAATAATTATGATTTCAAGTATGTTATCTATTAATGACGAGCCAATTAAACAGTTGCCGTTTGTCAGATCGTGCTTTTTTTCTTGTTTTTACTCTCTAGGAACTTATGAATGATTTCATAAATAAAAAGAATAAAAGAAAAAAAATTACTGACGAATGTTCTCCCTCTCTCCAACAATCGACAGAGCCGCGAGGAAGAATAATTCGGACAGTCCGAGGTAGAAATACGCGTATCTCATTAACTCGTACAGCCAAACACGAGGGTAGTTTACGTTGCGAAGTCGCTTGTAGCGAGAGACTGAAAAGCGTTATTTCGTCTCCTCGGAATTTTGTATTTTCGGAAAGTATTACAGATAGTTCACATGAAGAGGGTCTTCAAATAATTTTTCAGCTGACAATGTACACCTTTTACTTGATTGTTTACCGCTTCATAGGTTACTTATCAGAATCTAAGGCGGAGTTAAAATTCAATCACACTTCAGGACGGAATTTTTGCGTAAATAAATGCGTTTTCATATGGATAGGGGTAAAACGTACATCCAGTGGTGAGTTCGACGATTCGAATTGGTACGTGAAAGAGGAGAAATAACTGCCAGAAGGTCCTTTCCACAGGCAGATTAATGATACGAGAGAGGGAGGGAAGACGGGCTCGCTGGAGAGAAAGAAGGATTGTTATACTGGAACTCAGGATTGAAATTCATTTCTTGGCGAAAAAATTGTATTCATGTATTTTTAGAAACGTTTGTGAAAACTAAATTTCAACGAGTTAGTGATATGCAATGCCCAATTCCTTATAAATGCTCAATTCGTCGTTCGTTTGATACAATCAATGATCTGAGCGAGAGTCAATGTAATGTCGTCGAACGGTGAAGCATAACTGGGAAAAACTCATTCTACGGAATGAATAAAAGTATGACGGGAAACTCAACCAAATTGTAACAGCGGCTAATGAATTGACATAGAATGAACGAGATGCTGCACATAATTTTCATGGTTTTGACGGTGTTATTTTTCATGATGATCGATGATCCCATTTTCTTGATTGGTGGGTTTTCCTTCCATCGACAGCACTCGTCCCTGTTTTGTTTCGTTGCTCTACGACAAAAAACAACGCGCGCTCAGATCAATAATTGTTAAATCATGAATCGATAGTAAGAAAATCAATAATTCTAGTGGAACTCTTGAGAGGAATGAAATATAATCAATAATTCTAAAAAGTGATCTCCTAAATGGAACCAAATCAATAATCTCACTCCGCACTGCCAGTTGTAGTTGGATATCTCGTCGTTGTGGAAGATGAGAGCGATGGCAATGGCAGCAATGGAGCCAACCAGAGGGGGAATGAAGCCAGAGAGGAACACTGCCACGGGGTTGAATCTCAAATACTCACAATTATTCACCTTTTATAAATATAAAAATTTAAAGCAGTTTTAAATTTTCATTAAGCTTTTTATGGACTAAATTAGAGATGACCACTCGAAATAACCTTTGTTCGAGAACAAAGGAAGATTATTAACGAAACAAAGAACTGTTCCGGAACGGAGTCGAAACGCTTTGTTCTTTTTCGTTTCGACTTTTCGAGTGGTCATCTTTAGACTAAATGCCAAGCAAATATGTTGTTAATATGAGTTGAATGAGTTTAATCTGCAAACACACATCGATAGTTCGCTTCACGTCTTTCAATCTGTTCGCATGGAAAATTACAAAACAAGTGTTTATCATGCATAGTATGTATTCCGATTCATACTACAAGCAAATTAGAATTAGAAAAGTGTCTATTTCTATCACTTAGCGCCAGTCAGACAAAAAATTAGCTAGTCTCAGTTTGGCCAAAGCGTCATTGTGTTGTGTAACATACATCATAAAATCATCCTTGTGGCTGGTCAATCGATTAACGATAAGGTCATATCTCTCCGGCGGCTTGCCAATGCTCACCGTTTATTCACTTCTCTGACTAGATTAGTGCATAGTTCCGTCATTTCCTTCCTTTCTCCCCTCTCAATCCACAATCACTCCACTTTCACTCTCTTTAGCGCAGTCACATTTTTCGCTTTTCGAGATCAACGAAAGTTGCTATCACCTCGCACAGCATCCGAAAGTGTTACGGCGAGAACAAGTTAGAGAGGAAGGGCATCATCGAGAGAGTGCGCGAAACGAGAGAGACAGACAACGAGAGAGATTCTTGGCATGGTGATGACTCGATGGCTGTGTTTTACAGTGCGAAATGCGGAGTGAAAAGGGCGATTTAGGTAGTGGGAAAATTTGGGAAGGTAGTTAGATTCTCGTTATGTTTTAGATACTTGATTCATAGAAGAAAGAATCAAGTAACGAAAAATAAGTAGGCAACATAATAATTCACGATAATCATCTTTCATTTGTAGAACAATATAACACGATATCTGTTTCCCCGGTGCACTTAAGTCTGCGCGTAAACACAAAACCACCTGGCGACTTCGGTGATCTTCTTGCCCTCGTGGACGTAGGGCTCGAATAGCCCGAGGGCATTTAAGGGAGGAGTGGGCGGAGGTGAGGCAGACTCCCGCTCCTTCTTATCCATTCTGAGCAAAGTGATCGTTGATAGGCAACATAATAATCCCCCCAAAAAAAGTTTCTAATTCGTTCTAAAGAATGCACAAGAAACAAGAGGAATATGTGAAAACTCGTAATGACGTTATCAGTCATGCGAAACGCGGAATTGAAAAGTGGCACATGGAGCGATAAAACCGAGACGAAAATGAGTAGCGGATAGTCGAATCGAAATCCCGAAAGGGGGTATCATCTAGTGCAAAAATGCGTTAGGAACCGGGATCCGCATAACGGTCAAAGGGGCAGAACGAGTATCTATCGAGAAATGAAATGAGAGGTGATTGAGGATGGATGAATTGGAGGTATTAGGAGGGATCGAATGGCATGGAACGACTTGGTAGCGGGACCGTGACTAGCGATCTAGCGGGGGAGGACAGGGAGAGAGAGAGAGAGAGAGAGAGAACCGGTCTCTTGTGAGGACAGAAAAGTCCTCTATGGGAAGCAGAGAGCAAAAGGGAAGAGTCACTCTATCGAGAGTTCTACTCCCCCCCTAAGGATAGAGAGAGAGATAGAGGAAAGGGATGGGAGGGATACGGCACAATGTGATAACCTTCGAGGAGGGAGGAAGATAGAGAAAGAGGGAGAGAGAGAGAGATAGAAAGAGAGAGAGAGAGATAGAACTTGATCCGGTGGAGGTGTTCTTCATGAGAAGCTTTTATTCGACACGAAGCGTGTGTTCTACAACTTTGGAGCAGCTACCGTAATCTCGGGGTACGGTATTCATCAGGGGCGGCTACCGTATTCTTCATCGGGATGCGAGTACACGCCACACGAGGGCGCAGTATCCCATAGCGTAGACGATTATTGAGTACACGAACATTATGAAGAGATTTCCGTGCAGATTTGATTCGGAGAAGTGAAGGGATTGAATCACCTCAACTTTTTTTATTTAAATGCAGAGTATTTTTTTGGAAAGTTGCCAATGCCATAGTGATCGTTGATAATCGAAAGTTTGGAAGGGAAAAAATGTAAACGTCCGCTTGGTCGTGGCTGGGGGGGAGGATTATTTATCATAGAACGGGCACTTTCTTTGTTCCCATTCTTTTGCTATCAATCTTCCCACTAGTGTTGTTGTATCGAATAATCCTATTCGCGAATAATAACAAACGTTATTCGCGAATAACTCGTTGTTCTCGCGAATAGAATTATTTGATCCAACAACGCTGCTCCCCACTCACCTCAGCGCCATTGTTCAGGCACGATGTCTGGTTGCACGGCACCGAATGGTACATGGGGTCGACAAACTGTGTGACCACCAGCGACTCGTACCCATAGCGGAACCTGAATCGGAGAATAGACTACCACAGATGGCTGGTACCGACTGACCACGAGATGTATTGGACCCAGCTGATCCAGCCTGGCATGGCATCGACATTGGTGAAGAGACCGCCGGAGAGTGAGAGAACTGTGAGGAGGGGACCAGTGATAGAGACTGCAACTGCATACGACGGAGCCATCTGATGGACAATTTTAAATTAGAAAATGAAAGAGAGATGGTACGGTACTTATATCGGCAGTGCTCTAATTCTCCATAAACAGTTTGTTAGGATTTGCATGTTCGAGCATACGGTAGTTACCATGGATGCCGGTTCGGTTTTCGTATACCGGCATTTCGAGCGAGAGATCGGTGATACGGTTGATAAGAGTTCTAGAGAGTTAGAGAAAAAGAGAGTGCCAGAGGGCACGCGCGACACCGATCCGGTATCCCTAGTAGTTACCGATCTTTTGTGGTATGATACTCATAGGAAAAATGGTGTGACCTACCGAGCAGATGGCGATGCCCATCGATCCGGCACTGATTTCGACCAGCAGACAAATGAAGAGAGTGAGGAAGAAACGACCGACGGAGGGAAGACTGGAGAAGAGAGGTAACCAGGTGGAGACTAGTTTCACGTTTACTCTAATTGAGAGAACATTTGCAGAATCCAGTTCGTTTGTCATGATCGTTCAAAGCACAACAATATTAGATTAAATCAAGAAGTGGTTTAGGCGTTTGAAACTTTTTCATAAATTCAAAATCAATAATGAACCGGAAGTGATTGTTTTCTCACCCGACCATCCAATACGCGATCGTTATCATCACAGCGCCGTCAATAGAGAAGATCATGAGGTACGAGGCGATCTGATTATTGATTGTTTTCAGGGTACGGTACTCCCCCAGAAAGCTAACGTATACCTTGGCGCACATGTAGGCGGACACGGGGTAGACGCCGTCGTGGTACTCACGCGCCAGCAGCGGGAAGTCGCCAGGCATGTATCTGACATGATTATCGATTGATTATACCGTATTCTACACACAACATCCGAGGGTTTTGGAGATAAAAAGTTAGAGAAAGAGGCAATCATCGAGAGAGTGTGCGAAACGAGAAAGGCAGTCAACGAGAGAGGTTCTTGGCATGGCTCCAACTCGACGCTGTGCGATCGACTACAGTACGTCTGAATGGCGAAGATGGTACTGTAGGTCAGCTCGGAGCAGAAGTAGAACAGAACACCCTTGAGGTTGTTGATGCCGTCCTGCGAATAGCGATTGATTTTACGAGGTCAAAGTTCAAAGATCACCGACCTGAGCAGTTTCCACGTCAGTCAACCGATTATTCGTCTGTAGATACAGTAGTCCGATGAACAGTCCCATGAACACTTTCTGCACAAGTTTCGCCCGGATCATCGAACTCTTGCGCAGATTGTCCTTACCGTATCTGGAGGGGTTATCGATTTTTGATGGGGGAACCGAGGGGATATAGTAAGTGACCTCATAGCGAGCATTGCGAACAGCGTGCACCACCCGACTTTATTGATTTGTTCGAGTGGTCTCTTCTGACTGAATTCGACCATCTCATCGTCCATTCGCTTGTTCAACGCCGACTCGGCAAACTGGACTGATCGATTGGTTAAGGTAGGTAAATCGATAATAAGGGTTACGATAGTCCAACCGATATACTGACGGTTATGGTAGGTCAATCGATAGTGATGGTTACGGTATTACAGTACCCTGTCACAGATATAAGTGCACTTCTTCTTGCACTCCTCCTCATAACCGGGCAGAATGGCGATCTGTTTGATGTAGTGATCGGCCGGGTTCGTGTGATCCGCCATACCTAGAATACCGTATTCAACCAATCCATAATTTTCAGTTACCGTATCCACACTTGGCGAAGAAGCTGACGGCCTCGGGCGGCGTTCCGAAGAAGGCCGTGCGACCTCCCGCGAGGAAGAGAATCTGAAGGGTACGGTATCTATCGATAGACGGAGAGGGGGAACGGTACCCGATCGAAGAGCTCGAATATCTCTGAGGCGGGCTGATGAATGGTGCACACGATGGTCTTGCCCTGATCGCCCGATAGAGACTCCATTCGCTGAAAGGAAATACACGTTTTCTGCCTTCGGGTTTTCTCATTAGGTACGTTTTGATAATAAACGAAAGCCATTTTTTTGATAATTTTATTCTTAGATTTCCCCTCCCCTCATGTATGCTTTATGGTATCTACACATGGACTGCACAATAGACATAAAAAATTCTGAAATAATGAGAGTGGTAACACAATCGCTGTTTCACCATGATCATATGTTTTTAACATCCATAATCCATCGTTTCGTCTAAATGTCTCATACCACGAGTGCACCTAAAAATTGTACCGTAGTGACTAAAAACTGTTCCTGAGTGGTGTAGTGGTCTAAGGCGCCCTCCCATTCTATTCCATATCACTCGGGTTCGATTCCCTGTCGTGACACCGCCACCGTCTCACCAAGGCGCCCACCCATGGGGACGGGGAATTGGTAGTCGTGACTAGATCACGCAGGTAAAATAGGTCTGGTGCAAGGTGGGCACTCCAGACTGAATCTTTCCATTAGTAACACTGGCCTAGCAGTGTTCTCCCGCGAGCCCAGCTCGAAGTCGGGAAGTCTCGAAGCCTTTACCTTTTTTTAGTGACGATCATGGCCAGATGCACTCGAGGCAAAAGATACTATTTCCACCGTTTTAATTATACGCATAACAGCACAATCGCTGTTTCACCCTTGCCGTATTGTCGCCATCTTTAAACCCCGCCGATCAGTCCCTCGTAGATGATTCGTAATCTCCCATATCACCCTTCCGGAATTTACCACCTTACCGTAGTGACGATCATTGCCATGTAACTGTCCAATGATGGTCGTCGTTTCCGTTACCGTTCGGCCAATTTTTGTCTCTACTGAACATTAGAAGGAAAATATACAGCGAAAGTATTGATTTTTTTTAATGCTGCAGGATGCCGCAAGATCGCTGTTCCACCCTGGTAGCGACCACCATCCCATGGAAACAGTATTTGTCCGATTCGAAAGCCTGTAGCTCACGGGAAGAGAGAGGGCCGCATGTTCTGTTTTCACAGTAATCTATTGGAACATCACGACTAAATCATATCTAAAAATTAGAGAAATCTGCTTATGCCCCCACATGCTATAGCGCGTTGAAGTTCAAAAGTGCGTACAAATAATGGTAATTTCACATTTAAAGCGCTCTGCAATCCGTTCTAGAAGAGGGCCGCAACTTTTGAAAGTTTTGAGTGATAAAGTAGCCATCCCTCTATAACATATCCGAAAATCAGACAATTCTGTTTGTGCCCCCGGTTTTTATAGTAGATCAAATTTCACCGTAACATTTAATCGTTGATCTACTGTAGAATGCGGGGGCACAAACGGAATCGCGTAATTTTTGGATATGTTATGAGGGGATACTTACTCTATCAGTTATAACTTTTAAATGTTGCGGCCCTCTTCTAGAACGGTTACTAGAGCACATCTAATGAGGTAGCTTCACTTTTTGAAAGAGCGGGATTTTCAAAATTCGTAATTTACATAAAAACTTAAAGGGACCCGGCACCGGAAATTAATTAAGGCTCAGAAAACGTAGGTGTGTTGTGTGATCTCAAAAATGTAAAAAAAATAATTTTAAAATTTTTTCCTGAATTTTCCGCAATTTTCAAAGTTCAGGACCGGAGCCGGCTTATATACACCGGTACGTGGGAAAACACACCACCGGGGCACACCGCATCTCCGGTTTTTCAGCGCAGCTTGTGCGCGCGATTCCAATTGCACAAGCTGCGCGCGGGATTCTACAAGACGCGCGCCGGACTTTTTGCCGGACCTGGCTTGTTCCGTTCGAGACCTTCAAAGGGAACGCGCGATTTGTGTAAGGTGCGGCGCATGCCGCGTCTTACCCTACACAAATCGCGCGCGCAAGCTGCGCTGAAAAACCGGAGATGTACCGGTCGCTTTTTACAGCCATTTTTATTGATTTCCTACGGTATTCTATATATGTTTTGTACATATTCCGCATCAGATTATTGATTTGTGATTGTTCCCGACATGCATGCTTGGAATTCACACTAGATTAACCTGGAGAATGAATGTAAACACATGACGAGAGAAATGCTTCATTTCCGGAGAGTTTGCGATCAGACAAAGACTTTTCCGACACATAGACGACACTCCGCACAACTGGAGCGGCTGCTCTGAGAGAATCGCGGCATCATTAGGACTTGCCGTGAGCTGCAGCGCCATCAAATACCGAAGATGGCGCGTGCGGTTTTCCCAACTACGCTCTTCCGATGTGTGCCAGTAACTTTCCTAATTCAATGGGAATCAATATTCTGATACGAAATATGTACAAAACATATGTAAAATACCGTAGGAAATCAATAAAAATGGCTGTAAAAAGCGACCGGTACATGTGGTGTGCCCCGGTGGTGTGTTTTCCCACGTACCGGTGTATATAAGCCGGCTCCGGTCCTGAACTTTTAAAATTGCGGAAAATTCAGGAAAAAATTTTAAAATTATTTTTTTACATTTTTGATATCGCACAACACACCTGCGTTTTCTGAGCCTTAATCAATTTCCGGTGCCGGGTCGAATTTTTCTCTTCAGAAAAGTGATTCTGCATACCACATTGATATATTATGTTGTCATAGTTTTCATATCCTAGTTGTCAATTTGGTTCTTGCGGATGGTGGTCACTACCACCCTGGCCTTATTTCAGTCGTTTTTCAACACCCATAGTGTATGTTTTGCCTCTGAGCCAAATATCTTCCATTTCACCCTTCTATTCATAACCGTACCTTCGTAACGATCATTGCCATATGACTGTCCAGTCCTGTCGTCGGTTCATCAGCGAACAGCACAGGTGGATCGGCGAGAATCTCGGTTGCAAATGCGAGTCTCTTCAGCTCTCCGCCAGAGATTCCCTTCGAGACTCCGGGCACGCCGATACGCGAACCGACCGAGTTCTCCAGAAGCATGTCACGAGTCACCTGCAGTATACGGTAGATGGGGATACGGTAGGTACAAAAGTTTCCTGTCCATGCACCAGGCGAAGTTTGTAATGAACCGGAAGGTTAGCGTTTCACGGCTAATGAAAGAGCGAGAAAAATCTTGGGATAGCCGATAGTTTGAGGAATTCCACTTTTTAAACGTACCGCATCGACTCGCTCCTTCTTCTCCCTCGCCGTCCAATCGTTCGGCAGTCGCATGTTCGCTTGCATGTACAGATGCTCACCCACCTCCAAATATCGATTGATTTTCGGCCTGCATACCGTCCCTACCGTAGTTCTACAGTATTACGGTACGTTTTCGAGCTACAGTACTCCTACCGTAGCATTACGATCTTTACCGTAAGCGTGCCGACGAATATGTCCTCCTGCTGGACGTATGAGGACACTTCAGTCACCCCCTTGCCGATTTTCTGCCCATTGACGAGAATCTCGCCCTTGATGTTCAGGCCTACAAGAGGGTTACGGTAACCTTGGGTTTCAGATTACGGTAGCTTGCGAAAGAAATTTATATCACCTTTGGTGTTTCTCGCCAATAGTGTGTTGAGTAGCGTCGTCTTGCCCGCTCCACTGAAAAGATCAAATATCAGCCTATTTGCCTCGCTCCTTTCTTGTTCGTTTCAACTGCGCTGCTGACCGGTGATCGGTTGATATCAAGAGACTGGGAGGATCTGGGCTTCATCTGCCCAACTTCACCGTCTTTTCATTTTCACTGATGATCGCTGCTCTCTTCCCCCAATTCGAAATGAATGTATTTTCAGTCAGTCGCTTCGACGTGAACTTTTCCCCCTCCCTTCCCTCCCCTCCAGACACAACAGTGTGTGCTCTTCTCTCTCTACTATCAGAGTGAACATTCTAGAAAAAGAGAAGAATCATCGCTGAATGTGCGCACTCAAACGACATCTCAAAGATTGCGCTCACTTCCCGGAACTAATGATAGTTGGCACATTGCCAAGATGGTGTGATTACAGCACCCTGTCGATGTAATATAGTTGGCACGTCGCCAAGATGGTGTGGCTACAGCACCTCGCTCCCATCAGTGCGGTCATCATGCCCGGCAGCGCGATGCCGTTCACGTTTCGGAGCAGAGGACGGCCCGCATCTGTCGTCACCTCGAGATTCCTGAAACGATTGGTTACGGTAGATCAATCGATTAGTCACTACGGTAGATCAATCGATAAGTGATTACGGTAATTTAATCGATAAATACCGTACTTCCAAGTGATGGCTACTCCCTCCTCCTCCATCCGATGTATGGAGGGCACGGGCGTTTGGTCGAGGAGAGGCGTGACGTCATGTGGATTGGGAGACTCGAGAGCCGTTTTCTCTACTAGCGATTCGACCGCCGCCATGGGAGAAGAGATAGTGTAATGATGGGAGGAGGGGGGGGGGAGGAGAAGGGGAGAGAGGGAAATTGCAAATTTGATTGAATCTACTTGCACGACAAGCTACTCGAGGAAACCTCATATCACGCCTCTCACGAGAGATTCGACACAAGATTGGTACATTGAAAAAATGGTGTTGTATTTTATTTTTGAATATTGATTGTATTGATCCCCTCTATCGAAAACAGGCGGTATTAGATTTTTAGCTTGCTGCTGAGCTGCAGCAGGCTGCTGCAAAGTTTCGGGCACGCCACTTAGGAGGGGTGAAAAGTACCTTCAAAATGCTTCAAATTTCATGAAATTTGAAATTTAAGCATCCAAAGGAATGCACTACAACTTCCCCACGTGATTTTGGTGGTACTCCTAATTGAGCTTCTGATCAGTTTTTGTGTAATAACTTTAACATTTCGCCTAAAAAGCAAACCATATCTTCACAGTTTGTGTAAAATTCAATTACGCATCGAATAAACATCAAATGTAGGAAAATTTCTGTAGTCATGGATGTGCCCCAAGTGAAAAACCGCTCTGAGCAGTGCTGTGACCACCTGCATTCACTCATCCATGTTGCTTGCGATTTAGTGAGAGACTCTGAAAGGTCGGGGGTTCAAATCCACCCCGAGGCAAAGTTCTTTTGCTCTTTTTTTGCAATTTTCTAAGGTGTTTTCAGACACTTTCCGATGCCGTACATGTTATTTTTACCACTTTTTCATGCGTTTTCAGACGTCTAATACGGCGTTGTTGAACGACTCTTCTGGATAGCTCCATTAAGTAATGTTTTCATAAACTCGACATAAAAACAATGAAAGTGATGATCATCTCACAAAAAAAATCAACAAGCTAACACTCCTCAACAACAAAATGAAAAATGGAAAGGCGAAATAATGTTTGCAAACTTCCTCTTTAATTGAAAATGAATTTCTTCTGCTCAGAAAACAAGTGTGATATCGTAGATTATTAGGTAATTACCTCTTTCTCCTTCAGTTTCTTCGCTCCTCTCTTCGCCCCTTTTCTAGTTCCTTTCGCCACTTTCTTAACCGTCGCTCCTTTCGTCTTCTTGTTTTCTTCTGAAAACCACTATTAGTATAAATTATACACTTTAGGCTGACCTTCCTGTAGTCTCTTCTTCTCAAGTCATTGCAAACTTCTTTCTAAATATATTTAATAATAAAACTCACGGAGCTGAATCGCAGTCGACGTGTGAGAGATCGGTTCCCTTTAGCCGCGCCTATGAGTCATTGCTATTTAATTCCAAAATAGCAATGACTCATTGCGGCAGTTGAACGTTGAGGATTCGGGAGCGGCGCATGCCATATTTTTTACTTTTTTACGCGAAGTTTACTCGAGACAGGGTTGAGACCACGAGAACGTCCTCGTTGAAGGCTGTAAAGGCATGAAAAGCGGTAAAAATAACATGTACGGCATCGGAAAGTGTCTGAAAACACCTTAGAAAAAAAATTGATTTTTTTTGTGACATGATCATCACTTTCGTTGTTTTTATGTCGAGTTTATGAAAACATTACTTAATGGAGCTATCCAGAAGAGTCGTTCAACAACGCCGTATTCGACGTCTGAAAACGCATGAAAAAGCGGTAAAAATAAAATGTACGGCATCGGAAAGTGTCTGAAAACACCTTAGAAAATTGCAAAAAAAGAGCAAAAGAACTTTGCCTCGGGGTGGATTTGAACCCCCGACCTTTCAGAGTCTCTCACTAAATCGCAAGCAACTTGGATGAGTGAATGCAGGTGGTCGCAGCACTGCTCAGAGCGGTTTTTCGCTTGGGGCACATCCAGGACTACAGAAATTTTCCTACATTTGATGTTTATTCGATGCGTAATTGAATTTTACACAAACTGTGAAGATATGGTTTGCTTTTTAGGCGAAATGTTAAAGTTATTACACAAAAACTGATCAGAAGCTCAATTAGGAGTACCACCAAAATCACGTGGGGAAGTTGTAGTACATTCCTTTGGATGCTTAAATTTCAAATTTCATGAAATTTGAAGCATTTTGAAGGTACTTTTCACCCCTCCTAAGTGGCGTGCAAGAAACTTTGCAGCAGCCTGCTGCAGCTCAGCAGCAAGCTGAAAATCTAATACCGCCTGTTTTCGATAGAGTCGATCAATGCAATCAATACTCAAAAATAAAATACAACACCATTTTTTCAATGTACCAAGAAATAGCCGATTTGTCTCGAGTCTCTCGTGAGAGGCGTGATATGTTTCAGAGATGTTACAAGAATTTTTAAATTGGAGACTGCTCAATGCGGCGTTGAATCCTGCGTGAACAATGTATAGAAATATCAATTACAATTGCCAAATGTCTTTATCAAGCACAACTCTCAAGACTCATTGAAAGGACTAGAAAGGGGCGGAGCTTGCGTCTACTCTTCGGGAGTGGTCTCATCCTCGGTCTCATCGATGTGCTCATCTGCAACTGGGGCAACTGCAGCAACGGGAGTGACAGTATTGAGGGCTCTCTCGAGATTAGCAAGGGCGGAAACAACGGGACGAGTGGTGGCCAACTGAAAAGAGGATGATGAGGATACTGTTGCAGTCCAGGGAAGAGGGCTGCGCTGCGGTAGGTCAGCGGGCTTATCGTCCACTGCTGTAGATCAAACCACTCACGGCGGGGTTCTTGATGAAGACGCCGGCAGACCAGTTGATCGCATCGGCAACGTACTTCTTGTCGAAGAACTAAAAAAACAATTATCGATCGAGACAGGATACGGTATTGATACTTACAGTCTCGACCTCGAAGGGCTTGGTTCTAGCGGTTTCGATGGCCTTCAGATTGACGAGGGCGGGAAGGGCGAAACGATAACACACGACGTTCTTCACCTTCAGACGCTTGCCCTCGAAGGTCTTAACGGACCATCTGAAACGAGTGGGTTACGGTATCCGATGGTTAATGCTATCGACGACTGACCGTACCTCTCGTCTCTGCAATTGACGTCGACCTCGACCGAGTTGAAGCCGTAGTCGATGAGGTTGCCTGAAAATTTTTTTATTTTTAAAAAGAAATGTTATATTATTTTAGTTATTATTTCAAGCAGACTCTTACCCTTTCCGTCCTGGATCTGAACGATCTCGCCTCTCTTGCCCTCGCAGCTCGCGACGTTGTTTCTGCAACCGAAGGGTACGGTAAGGGGTTACGGCAGATGACTTCATAACTACTGTACTCCTACTCTTTTTCACCTGATCTTTGCCTTCTCGCAGTTATCGTCGTCCTTGTCGCACTTGCTCTTCAGACGGCTGCACGAGTCCTCGTTGGAGTCTGTAAGGGGCGGGATTAGATGGAAAGGGGCGGGGCTAGGTCAAAAGGGGCGCAGTCGGGAAATGGAGCGGAGTTTCACTCACCCGAGCTGGATCTGGAGCGCGAGTGCGAGTGTCTGTTTCTTCTGTGGTGGTGACGACGGCCGGCGTAGAGCTGAAATTGAAGGCGGTCTCGAGGGGAAACAATGGGAGATCTATATTACTGTAACACAGGATTACTCAGTTGGACTACAATAACCGATCAGAATACGGTAGATCACTTACGATATCGTGATAGGGATCAGCCTGGAAGGGCACGGGGTAGGCGGGGGCTCCGGGCGCACCACCATAGACGGGAGCGTCGTTGGAGACTCCTGAGACGGGATATTGCTCCATCACTAGGAAGCCGATGAAGATGCCATAATACAATAATAAACTCGAAAGGTAAGTGAGCCTACCGTAAGATTGGGCGAGGATGAGGACGGGAGCGGCGAGGAGAATGCAGATGCACTTCATTGTAGTGGAGAGAATGATTTGACGATGTCTTCTTTCCGTCTTCTCATCGTTTTATAGTGAAAGAATGAGACAGACACAATAGCTGACTCAGCACGCAATCATTTCACGGCATGTTTTGGTTGGCCCCCTCCGAGCACCCTCCCGTCCAGAGCGTGCGTGAACTGCCAGCATCACAAGCACTACAGAAATACCAGCCCTTTCCCAAGAAGGGCATTGTATTCAGATAGGGGGGTTCAGATAGGATATTCGCTGATTTTCATTCGCGACCGAGACATGATTAATATCCAGAGTGCAGGTAATCGAGGTATGAGAGAAGCTTCGTTTGTGCAGGTAGGTTTGGGCCGGATGATGGCCTCAAGTTCCATCTAGTTGTTGCACTATCTTCCCACTTGCACTAGTGCAAGCTAACTAAGGGGCAACGTAAGGTAACGTGCACCGATCGATCCACGATCTGAGTTCCCTAAACCAATATCAGCCCAAGACAAAAATTTCAAAACGATGATCTCTCCTCAGTCTGGTTCGCATTATTTAACCTCAATGTATTGTTAAATAATAATGGCTTGAATTAACCCTTCAAGTAAGAGAAGGAATTCGCATGTTTCATTGATGGGACAATAACTTTTCAGCAGGAGAATGTTCATTTTTTTCGCAACTCGTTCAACAATGTATTGTACAACTCACTTGCAATAGCACGATTGAATTGGTTTTGTTCATTACAACAATGCTTCTGACGCCGTCGATATCCCTGCAGTTCTCAACGCCCTCACGCGATCCGGGATGACTCTCGAAGATTGCAAGAATGAACTCGAGTGGGATAACAAAGGAGTCCTCATCGACGGGAAAAGTTCTCCATCATTCGCTGGCGATATTGTTCTCATCAGCACCGAAACGATTTCCCGCCTGACGATGCTCACTGAACTAACGATGGGGAATGTAAAATCGGGCTGGGTGTTAACAAGAAGAAGACTCAGGTGATGAAGAATGTGTGGTGCACCGGACCTGAAGTCTCACTTTACGGCGACGACCTAGTGGATCTATCGGCTCGGAGTTATTCAGAAGAAAGCGAGCTCCATGGGGCGTCTTCGCCAACATCCGCGAGACCACCTTCCAGCTGCGAAACTACGCTCATCTCTGTTCGACTCACACGTGATGCCCGCTCTGTGCTACGCTGCTGAAACTCACGAAGACGACGGTATCCTTCATCCGGAGGATCCACCGAGCCCTGAACCGCACGTTGATTGATACTACGCTTTTCATGCAACAGAAGATGACCTAGTCATGTGCCGCCATCTGCCGCATCTCTCTCCTATAAGACCCGATTAACCGCATCAGAAGAGCGAAGCACCGATAGGTCACGTTCTACGAGGAGGACTACAGATGTTTTGCTCGTGTAACGCAGCAATTCTCTCCTCCCAAACTGACTCGTCCACAAGGACGACCATCCGCGTGATGGAAGGAGTCGATTGAGGAGAAACCCAAAATGCCCGACAGTGCAGGACGATCCGCCGATCATCTTCCCAACGAGCGTCCTATTGACACTGGACGGCACGCGCTCGAGACATAAGTAATTGAAGAAGCCTTGATCCACACGGCTTCGCCGCTGAAGGTGGATCTACTATGTAGGACATCACCAGAGATTGCATGAAAAGAAGACTTTGGGGAAAAACTTTCAAAAAAATATTTTTGATTTCGATCAAAATTTTATATAGGACTATCCTAGGGACAAGAATTTCATCCATCGATGTCTCAGGTCTCAAAGCCGGCTTTTAGGAAATCCACGGCTCTGAGGCCGGAATCGTTGTAACTTACTTCAAAATGGTCGTAGAAACTTGTGCTCCGGCTCAAAAAATTCAGAAAAATATGGCGAACATTTCTTGTGTTGAAAACAAATTGTGAAATCTGCATCTGGAAATGTTGTCTTGAAAAAATTGAAAAATTAACATTTTAAAAATTTAAAAGTGCCTTCAGGTGGACGAAGTGAACGCACTGGCTATGATATTTTGAAAGAGCAACTCAAACTGTGTCAGATAAAAATATTAAACTGAAAGATTAGGTAGGGCCCCTCTATCGAAAAACCGCTTTGAATGTGCCAAAATCGAAATTTTCAGTTCCGATTTTTGTAATATAAGGTGAAAAATCACTAAAAGATGGTCTAAACGATGTTAAAAAGTGTAAATATACATTACTAGGGAAATTAAAATGTTTGGCTAGGTTCAATTGACCGAAAACCGGATAATAGGAAAAATCCGGTTTTGATGCCTGCTTTAACTTATCTCATTTCAAAATTGTGATAGGAGGACTCGGTTAAGCTCAAAATTTTTGGAGTAATATTCCGAACAACGCTTACAACGTTCAAAACTTAAAACCTCAATCGGGAGATACTTTGATGTCCTTCGTTGAAAGTAACGTACTGTTTAATAGATTTATCCTTTTAGTGACATATTTCGGAATATCATATAGATAAATAATTTTTGCATGTGAAATTTGAAACCTAATAAGGAAGCATTGAACACGAAAGATGTTCGGAATATTACTCCAAAAATTTTGAGCTTAACCGAGTCCTCCTATCACAATTTTGAAATGAGATAAGTTAAAGAAGGCATCAAAACCGGATTTTTCCTATTATCCGGTTTTCGGTCAATTGAACCTAGCCATACATTTTAATTTCCCTAGCAATGTATATTTACACTTTTTAACATCGTTTACACCAGCTTTTAGTGATTTTTCACCTTATATTACAAAAATCGGAACTGAAAATTTCGATTTTGGCACATTCAAAGCGGTTTTTCGATAGAGGGGCCCTACCTAATCTTTCAGTTTAATATTTTTATCTGATACAGTTTGAGTTGCTCTTTCAAAATATCATAGCCAGTGCGTTCACTTCGTCCACCTGAAGGCACTTTTAAATTTTTAAAATGTTAATTTTTCAATTTTTTCAAGACAACATTTCCAGATGCAGATTTCACAATTTCTTTTCAACACAAGAAATGTTCGCCATATTTTTCTGCATTTTTTGAGCCGGAGCACAAGTTTTTACGACCATTTTGAAGTAAGTTACAACGATTCCGGCCTCAGAGCCGTGGATTTCCTAAAAGCCGGCTTTGAGACCTGAGATATCGATGGATGAAATTCTTGTCCCTAGGATAGTCCTATATAAAATTTTGATTGAAACCAAAAATATTTTTTTGAAAGTTTTTCCTGGCGTCATGCAATCTCTGGTGATACCTGTCGTAGGTAGCTAAGCAAGTAATAGCCAATTGTCTTTATCAAACACAACTCTCAAGACTCATTGAATGGACTAGAAAGGGGGCGGAGCTTGCGTCTACTCATCGGGAGTGGTTTCATCCTCGGTCTCATCGATGTGCTCATCTGCAACTGGGGCAACTGCAGCAACGGGAGTGACAGTATTGAGGGCTCTCTCGAGATTAGCAAGGGCGGACAAGACGGGACGAGTGGTGGCCAACTGAAAAGTGAAGTATAAGACTCTGTTGACAGTCCAGGGAAAGGAGCTGCGGTAGGTTAGACCACTCACGGCGGGGTTCTTGATGAAGACGCCGGCAGACCAGTTGATCGCATCGGCAACGTACTTCTTGTCGAAGAACTAAAAAAAATTATCGATCGAGACAGGATACGGTATTGATACTTACAGTCTCGACCTCGAAGGGCTTGGTTCTAGCGGTTTCGATGGCCTTCAGATTGACGAGGGCGGGAAGGGCGAAACGATAGCACACGACGTTCTTCACCTTCAGACGCTTGCCCTCGAAGGTCTTGACGGACCATCTGAAACGAGTGGGTTACGGTATCCGATGGTTAATGGTATCGACAACTGACTATTTACCGTACCTCTCGTCTCTGCACTTGACGTCGACCTCGACCGAGTTGAAGCCGTAGTCGATGAGGTTGCCTGCAAGATTATCGATTTTTTAGAACTATATACAATATTTATACTATTATTGAATGTAAATTTCAACCTTTTCCGTCTTGGATCTGGACAATCTCTCCTCTCTTGCCCTCGCAGCTTGCGACGTTGCCTCTGCATTTGGAGATTACGGTGACTACAGTAATCGATTACGGTAGACGACGTCATCACTTCCGTACTCCTCTTTCTCACCTGATCTTTGCCTTCTCACAGTTATCGTCGTCCTTGTCGCACTTGCTCTTCAGACGGCTGCACGAGTCCTCGTTGGAGTCTGTAAGGAGCAGGGGCTAGGTTAAAAGAGCGGAGCCTCCATGGGCGGAGTCGGGAAATGGGGTGGAGTTTCACTCACCCGAGCTGGATCTGGAGCGAGAGTGCGAGTGTCTGTTTCTTCTGTGGTGGTGACGACGGCCGGCGTAGAGCTGGAGAGAGGATGTGTTTAGAGGGGAAAGTGCTCTATAGGATACTCTAAAGGATTCGGTAGTTGGAGCACGATAGAGCGACCAGGGTACGGTAAATCACTTACGATATCGTGGTAGGGATCAGCCTGGAAGGGCACGGGGTAGGCGGGGGTTGCGGGTGCACCGCCGTAGACGGGAGCGTCGTTGGAGACGCCTGATATGGAATATTGCATCATCACTCGGAAACCCATTATGAGTATACCGTACTCGAAGAGAATGTGAACCTACCGTAAGATTGGGCGAGAATGAGGACGGGAGCGGCGAGGAGAACGCAGATGCACTTCATTGTAGTGGAGAGAAGGATCTGATGATGTCTTCCGTCCGCCTTCTCGTCCTTTTATAGTGAAAGAATGAGACACAATAGCTGACTCAGCACACGATCGTTTCACGGTATGTTTTGGTTGGCCCCTCGACGTCTCTCTCGCTTTTCTCGGAGAGATGAAGGATTCCTTGCATGTTTTACCTGCTTGGTGGATCTCTTGCGTGGTCTCGGAGGGGGGTAAGGGGGGGGCGGGGGAGATTGGGACATGGGTGAGGAGAGACTCGACTGCTATTCCGTCATCCCCTCCATCCATCCCACTCAGGTGTGCATATCAAATCGTGCTGGATGACACGCGACGCCATCATTTGAGGGGAGAGGAAGGAGAGACTCGAAGGCAGTCTTTAGCTCGAGCTCCCATCCGGTTGAAGAGACTCCCTCGGCCCCTGAGGAAGAACAGACTCACTCCAGTAACTAACAAGAACAAGGCCAATGGTGAGCGTTTCTTTGATTCTAATGAATAAACCAATGTTAAAATGCTGAAAAATCGTGAAATAGAGCAGAAAAGAACTTCCGGTAGTGAAATTAAATGGAATTTGAGATCGGATGGACTCACATCGTGCTGTCCACGCTCATCGCGAGAAAGTTCGGACAGGAAAAGCTCGAAGAGATTTTGTAAGTTTCAATCGAGGATTATTATGCAGCGAGAGGGAAAATGCATTGTCAGTTAGCTCGGAACTAAGGCAATAAACAGTGTGTGAAACTCAAATGTACAGAGTGCGATATTATTTTCCCCATTTGCGAAAACTAGTTTAGAATGGTTTATTACAAATTTCGCAGGAAGAAAGCGGGGTTCGTCTCTACGGATGAGATCTCCATGCAGACGTACTACGACGATGCAGAGACCTTCCGAATGTTCAGAGTTGCTTCGGCTGTTATCGGTGAGTAGTAAGTAGGGCTCTATAAAGTGGGGAAGACGTAGGTGCTAATGAGGTCACAATGTTCAGATGAATTATAGCTCTGATGGGCCTTTCCTAGTTTCCCCGTTTCATGATTTCTTGCAAGTCATGTAATCTTTAATTGGAAAAATAGGGTGACTGATGCATACATCTTGTTAACTACAAGGTCGCGTAGGCCGCGGCTTTATTGACCAGAGATGGAAAATACCTGCGATGTTGAGGTGTCTCCGTTGACCAACTGTGGGAGTGGTACGGCGACTTCCTCGTGACGTACTCATGTGAGACTGGATGGGAGAAAATGCTCACTTGCATGGCTAGCAATCTGCAGGCGAGTTGGCTAAGGAAAGTAGTCAGAGTCATGAGGCAATGTATTGGACTTCGAGACATTATTAGTGGTATGATAGAGAAGGCGAATCCAAAAGTCATCCCAGCATGGTATCTAGCATGTGTATATGTGCCAAGTGAAACATAACTCTACATACGCAATAAAACAATTATCCCTTCAGTCATAAATGATTTTCATAATTTCAGGATTTCCTCGACAACCTTAACTCGATGCACTACTTCATCGATCAGATTGCATTCAAATCTGAAATGAAGGGACCGACGTTCAAGTGCGACCCGCAGGTATATTGAGGAGTTGGAAAAGTTGGCAGTAGATATATCGCTGTACTCTCGAAAACAGGCGTGTATGAACCGAGTGAAACCCAAATTTGAATGTTTCTTGTAAATGCTTGAAGAGGCAGATGAGACACATAAATAAGTTGACTGGGGTAAATTGATCAGTTCGCAAACATCCAAAGGTTACGTCATCTTCGTATTCATGTTTGTATTTACCGAGTGAAGCACAACTCCACATACTACTCGCGGAAGTAGGCATTGTGATTGCACGTTCTAGAAAAAAGTGCTTACATATAATGAATATATATTAATATATTATCGTGTTCCAGGCTGACGGTTCCCTCCGTCTGCATTACTTCTCGAATCGTCAAGGTCTCTTCCCCATCGTGAAGGGACTGGTAAGCAGAGCTGCCCGAGTCCTCTTCGAAATGGATGTCATGGTAAGCAGACATTAGAGTGAGAGAGAAGGGAAGGGAAGATGGCATCGATCCAGCAGAGAACGACTAGAAGGAAATGCGCACTTGAGGTCTAAATTGATTCCGTGCAAAATGACTGTTCCGATCTCTAGCCACATGAAGTTCCGCAAGATTAGCCTACCAGTTCCTTTCACTAGAGCCTAGAAATACTTAGAGATTTAGGGGGGCACAAAGGCGAAATCATGTTTTTGCACAAAATATGGAACCAAAGTTGCGTAACAGGCCAAATGGTGTCGGCCAGATTACAACAGATATATTTCGTATCTCGCCGATGCCGCTCTTTCAGTGCGTGCAACATGGAAGCCCTTTGCTAATATACACATGTGTCAACATGTCTGAGTAATATCCGACTACTAAAAACATCTAGAATAGAGTATTGAGTCTGTCCCAATCCGAGGGGTTTGCGTTTTCAAGTATCTAAATCATCCAGCGAACACGGAAGATATACTTCTAGACTTGTTTTTCCAAGGAGTCATTATAAATTGACTGAACTGTGACGACTACGACTGAATGATGAAAGACTGTTGTTGTTGCTCTTTCTTGTGGATGACTCGTCAGCGAGAACTTCGTTGCACGCGACGTTCCGAAAACAGGAGAGTTCAGATAGAGTCCCCGTGACATCTCATCCACTATTTCGATTAGAACTGATGGATTCATGTATACATTCTAAAAGATGCGAGACCGAATATTATTTCGAAACGACTTATGAAATCGTTGATGCTCAGTGACAGAGAAGAGGGGGTTCAAACAGCAATCGTGAATACTAAAACAAAAAAAAACCAATACGAATTGTAGATCTCCGTGGTGGAGCGAACTCAAGAGAGGAGGAAGTCGGGGATGGTCGATCACGTCATCTTTTCGATTAATCCCGATGATCAACACAAATCCGGACAAAGACTCGCTCACAAGTTTCGAAGGGAGAGGAACAATATAGACATCATCATCGAGGGAGATGAGAGTGTAGGGTTAACTTAGCATTATCTCAGAAATTGGCATGATCATTTCATTTTCAAGCTTTCTTCATTATTTTGCACTAGGATCTTTAATTGAATTTTCCGATTTGGATCTGTTACGAAACCCCGCACATTCCTGTTGCTCGGAATATAGCTGAAGTGGTTCACTTACAAACCACTATGCGAAGAATATCGTGGATACGGTTTAATATTGAATTGTATGTCAGGCTCCCTCCCTTCCGATTACTCTGCGCGACTTCAACCGCATCTTCCCCTATCACATCTGCTTCAACAAGCAGATGGTCGTCGAACACGTTGGTAAGTGTGGAAATAACTCAGGCAATAGCTAGAAGCGCTCAGTCCCCTCAAATGTGAACGATAACTATATCTCGATAGTATGCCATGTTTTCTTCATCGGCGAACTTGTAGAGAGTATATTATTGCTAATATTAACTGATTTGCATTCCTAGAGATCTCTCGTTATGACAAATTGTCAGTCATGCAGATCAGGTGAATTAATATCTGTCTCAGGCGTGTTCCTTCTCAATGAGTACAATCTGGCGGATAAGAAGGCACTCAAATTGACTGATATTGTGCAACTCGTGCAGCCAACTGATGTGCAGGTGAGTCATCCGAGGTGACTAAACTGAGACACTTCTTTCGCAATAGAACACGTCTGGTTAGATGAAGTTAGATGACTAAGGGACGGGTCGTTTTCGACTACCAAAAATGAGCCGATGAGAGAGCAGTTATTTACTCCTTCGGTCGCTTTCACAATATCGTATGCACAAGCTACGCAAGCTAAGATATCGGAAAACGGGTCTGCATCTTTACATGAGAAAAACTGTTGAGTGTATGATCAGGGATTTGGAAAGAGTTGATTGTGTTTGCAGTTGACGTTCAAGAACATCATGACGTATCTCAACACACTATTCATCTTCCAACTCAAAGTGCAGTCGAAGAGAAATGAAGAGGAACTAGCGAAGAAGGCCGGCATTCTTAACCAGCCACTCTCACTCAAAGGTCGCACCAATTAAATATATAAAACAAATACTCGACATCTTATAGTAATAACAATAATTTGTCTACGCCCGAGGGGCAACATGATTTTATTGGGAGAATGGAATACCCTCGAGTAGTATGAACAGGAAATGAACAAATCTTAAAACATTGCAGGTCAGATGCAGATGCTGAGCGGCGGAAACTCAATCATCTTTCTCGCCTCGCCTCACGCAACTTCCGGTACGGCTCAGTTCTCGTGGGGCATAGATATTTCTGGCGGAAGGTAGATCTACTCCAGCTGGAAAATCAGCTAGGAAGTAGCTAGAAAGCAGCGCTACGTCAGCTTTATGCAGCTGAAGCTTTTCTGTATTCTAGCTGACGTAGCTTTATCCCACGGACACTGAGGGATAAATGAATCGATAATTGGATACAGTAATCGATTGCAGTCCGTGATATTCTGAACGTGAATCTCTTCATCTCCGACATGCCGATGCACGATGCGACGAGAGATTTGATCATGTTGAACCAAAGCAGAATGTGTCAGATGGAACTAAAGTGAGATTGAAAGCAGTTCATGATCCGCACTAGTTGATAACGCGCTTTTGGACGCAATTTTCAAGATTTATTATTATAACTTTTTTCTGTAATGATACGCGCAATAGGGAGTGCATTAGCACTGCGGGTGCACTTTTCACGTTGCGCTCTCTCTCCCACATAAATGTATTCAAGAAAAGGAATGATAGATGCATGCGCAGTCTGAGAAGACTGAAGTCAATGTCTGCTATTTCATCGCGCCTTTCTGGAATGTTCGAGAAGGGGAGAAATGATTAATGATACTCGTCATCCGAATGCGCGTCTGCGAGAAAAGGGCGAAACACAAGTTGACTCACCCCCACATTTTGGATCTCCGCCGAAAGGGCAAAACTCAATACAAACCAGAATCTAATGTAAAATTTGAAGATGCACAGGGTTGCTAAATATCAAAATAATCAATGTAAGCTGCTAATGGGATGCACATTATCCATACATTAGACCTAGAGATTTATATCCGACGAAAAGGGAAGTGCTTCTTCATTGCAGTAAACGTCTGGAGGAGACATCGAAGAAGATGAAAGGATGTGCAGAGGAATTGGAGAAGAAAAAGGCGCAGACTGACCATCTTCTCTTCCAATTCGTCCCTGTACAGATTGCAGAGGCACTGAGACAACATAAACCACTCGAACCACGTATGAGATACTTTATTTTCTTTTGATTAACCAAGTTTTAATGCCACTTAGATTTAGACAAACGGAATGTAAGTGAAAGACAGAATATCTCCGTGCATCCAAGCATTCATCGCGATAGAACCGATGCATACTCTAATAATGTAGCCGTGGAATGATGCCACTCGAAGTTTTGAAAATGTGCAGAATAATATTTTGCAACTCCATTTCGGAACAGCTCTATATTTCGTTAATTTCCCCCTTCTGTTTAGAACAAAATTTATTTTGAGTGATCAATAAATACTAATACCGACTCAATGACGATGCATTCAGAAACCTTCAACGAATCAACCGTCCTGGTCTCTGAATTGCCCGATTTCCTCTCCATTTGCTTCCACACTTCTCCCTCTGAACTCATCGGACTTCTCACTGATATCTTCCATCGATTTGATCGACTCATCCATCTCAATAAGGTATCCACAAACTTTTCTATCTTATATGCAAGGCGGTCTCGACCACCCCTACGAGAAACCTATCCCAAGATGATGTGCGGTTTGTTGCGAGGCATCCTGTTGTGAACGTGAATGGGGAGTTCCTTCGAGGCATGTTCGAAAGCCTGTACCATTCAATGTCTGAAGCATTAGGTAACAGAAACAAAAAAAAAGCAAATCATGGTTCCGAAATTGTACTGGAATTATTGATAGATCAAAGATCACTCTGCTGTTAAGGTGTACAAAGTGGTCTCTCTCATGGACTCGTATCTCATCGTCGGCGGTGTTCCCTCTCCTCGTGTAGATCACACTGAGAGTGTACTCAATCTCGCATTGGGAATGATGCTCGAGGCACGGGCCGTCGTCATACCCAGTCTCAATCTTCCCGTCAGAGTAAGATCCATTCTCTTGGCGATATATTTGGTTTCGAATTGTGAATGACTATCATTTGTCATTGAGATAACGGCATCAAGTGTCGCACTGATGAAGTCTAGGGAGAGATCTCATCGTGTGACTTATATTTACACACTTTGTGCGAAAAATAGAACGAAACTTGTTTGCAGTTGCGCATCGGAATCAGTTGTGGTCCTGTCGTGGCAGGCATTGTAAGCGAGCGGAAACCCAGGTGTGCTTAGTGTTTAAACAATTCATAGGGGATTCTTGAGTCATCGGATCATTGGTATGACAATAATACGCCAGTGTGAACCAGCGATCATAGTGAATGAAAATAGCATATGCCTGTGAGTCAGATTATTTTTTTCCATATATATTTTAGGTATGTTTCGCGCACAATTAATGATAAACTCAATTATTTAGGTTTCGATTTTGCTTCTAGCTGTTCGAACGAAAAACTATAGAAAAAAATTCACTAATTTGAGTTACAAATACTGAGCATTTATAGAGCAAAGACTATACAGTGCAGTAGATCATTCTTGCCTGTGTTCAGATATTGCGTGCTGGGCGATACCGTAATCACGGCAAAGCAGATCGTCTCCTATAGTGAATGCGGCAAAGTTCTAGTTGGAAATGCCGTCCGAACGTCAGTTTTACTCGTAATCGCATTATTTCACAGCCTGCGAATCGCAGGCCAGAAAATCCGGAAAGCAATCAGGAACGAGAGTTTGCGAAAATGAAATCGAGAGACTCTCTCAGTTTTCCACAGTCTCTCGCCCTGCCTACTTTCTGTGTGGCTTGAAATCATGGAATCGAAAAACTGAAAAAAAGACAATTTATATTCAGAGCAGTGACGAAATCGCTGAAATCTATCTTCGTGTTCTCCTCAAAAGGCTACGTCGACACGGGAACTCACAAGACACTCACTCATTATCTAGAGAAGAACGAACAGAAGAGTGCATGGGATATCGTCGATAGGGAGAAAGGTAACCAATTATTGGAGATAGGACGTTTTGGAACTGCCGTTTAGGAACCCTCAGCAAATTTTCCAGGATAATAATAATAATATTTATGCGCGTCACGAGGAAACGCGGTACAATAACATAAATTAAAAGAAAGGCACGAAAAAAAGGATTTCATGGGATATGTTTCAGAACAAATAGAAACCTCTCCTTTTTCGGGCTCCTACACGGCAGTTCTAAAATGTACCATCACCGATTTATTCCACAAACCGGTCTGCTGAAAGGGGGTTGGAGTGAGAGAGCGTGTAAAGTCGAAAGGGACTCTTTCATTGTTGCACACTTTCTCGTCCTGACCCCTTCTGCGCCAAGGAATCATGTGGTAAATCGATGGCTTTTATTGTTATGCGATGAATTTGTCCAAGTGCGTGGGAATTAGGGGAATGAGAACGATCGAAACAATTTATCAGATAACACTATCTGATCGAAAGGGGGAACACAGAGATACAAGACTACGTTGGTCCATTGTTAGTTCCTCTAAAAGTATCTACCACGACCTCCGGAAAGGACGTGATAGATACTTTTAGAGAAACTAACAATGTGTCTTGTGGGCAGACAATCAGACAAGGTGCAAAGTGCGCGTGTCCTTTGCATGGTCTCCTTCGTCAAACATTCACACTTTGATGTGCTTGATGCGCGTGGAAATTGATTATTTGACGTCGCATGGTCTCCTTCGTCAAACATTCACACTTTGATGTGCTTGATGCGCGTGGAAATTGATTATTTGACGTCTTGCTTCAATGCCTTTCACATTATTCTTGAGGGTTCTTGGAAAAAAATGGTCAAATACTGGCTGAAGGACACGAATTCAGTGCAGAGAAACTGAAGAACTCAAATGCAAAAAAGAACGTCTCTAAAACTCTCTCGAGAGTTTGCAGGCAGCAGGAAAACGAGAGAGAGATGTTGAGAGAGTGGGGCGAAACGAGAGGATCAGACAGCGGTAGATCGTCTTGGCATTGTGCCAATGGAATGATGTGCAGGCGCTGAGCAGTCGATCGACGGGTACAAGGAATTGCACTCGAAGGAGGGAGGAGAACAGTGGGAGACAATAACCAGCGAGGCACAGAAGCAACAGGAGGTGAGGAGAATGATAGTAGTGATGGCAGTTGGAACAGTTATCGGAAAATTGCTCCGACTGAATCCACATCCATAGATATTTTACACTTTTTTTTAAAAGAAGCTATCAGTGAGGAGTTGAAAATGAAAGACTGGCCCAGACAGAGATCGAACTGAATAATCAATAATTTAAAATCAATAATTCGTTTCAGGTAATCGATGCGATGCGAGGCGGTGTCACTCAGAAGAACAGAGCTCTCGCTCGTCTCCTCTCCATCAAAGAATGGCGGTTTCGATCCAATCGATCGAATGACTCGGGAATCTCAATCGAGTCTCGAGACAACCCCCAGTCATCAGTTTGCTCCATCTCGTGACCTACCGTACCCAAGATTATCGATTGACATTACTCAGGAAACTCGACCGAAATCTGATGAGGCGAAACAATATTCGAATAACGCCTGATCATATTCTGGAATAGCAATTTCGTCTGATCAGATTATGTTAGAGTTACCCGAGTACCAAAGTACCACTGAGTACCATAAATTGCCCTATACCCATTCGGTGCACCAGAGATGGTTGTTGGCGATACGGGAAGAGGAAGTTTCCCAATCGTCGACGTCATCGATTGTGCATTGAGATAGCAGAGTTAGCACAAACAATTTCTTTCCCAGGGTGAAATCATATCAGAACGAGTCGTATTTGGCATTTTTTTCTTCTTCTTTTCTCCCCCGCTCTTAATATTTGTCATTCATACTCCGATCTGTCGAATGTTTCGATCTCTTTTCTTGTGGTAATTGTACGTTTTGGAGCTTCCGTTTAGGAACCCAATCAGAAATTACGTTTCAGAGCATTTGGAAATTTGCATTTTCGAGTTCCCAAACGACAGTTCCGACACCGTCACAATTTTTGTAGCTGATTTCTCACAGTGCTCAGTATAGCGATAAATTTATCAGAAATTTCTACTATCCGAAATAATTGATATGTCGATTCTTGGACAGTTTTTTTTGGATGCGATTAAAATCGATAGCAGAATAGGTACTGTAGATCACCAGGCGATCTTGCCGGGACAGTATTGATCGATGAGACTCTGATAGTACGGCTTGAGCGCGTCCATGTTCAGTTCTCCGTCGGACTTTGAGTAGAGATCGCACTGGCTGAAAGAAAGATACTGTAGGTGGACATTATCGATCGTGTACGGCACGGTAAATGAATTTCACTTGAGCATCCTAATCGCTGGCAACATTTCCTCGTCTTTTGTGTTCGAGAGATGGCTGCAAAACAAGACAATTTCGAAATATTTCGTAATTAAACCGGTTATTTCAAAATATGTTATTTACCGATAGGCATCATGTGAGTGGTATGGGTAGAACGAGTGGAAGCGAATTGCATAGAGGGCCTCCTCGGGAAGAGTCGAACCATGGTTGACGAGCACCTGATCAATATCGATTGATAGATAACTGTTATTAACTAGCTACCGTACCACTGTGGAAGTTACAGTACGGTAGATACTCACTACCGTAATAACCGTCTACCGTACCTGATACATGTACTCATCGTGTCCCCACGCCATCATCAACTTCTCCACGCCGCAATTGGGCGTGTATATACCGTACTCGGAGCTGGAGAGTAATCGATAATTACCGTATCCTGTGCATACGGTATCCGAACTCACTTGTATCGATCGTCTTTGATATCGGGACAGTTTTCGAAGCTCTTGAGTCCGTACACAATCGTCTCGGAGGGCGCGCATCCGACCGGGTAAGTGTCGCCTGAGAGTACAGTAAGATTGCTCGGATACGGTAGGTTACGATACCGGTGACGGCGAATTGCTCTTCTCCCCACATGGAGAGCACCTTGCCAAGATCGTGTAGCAGGCCGGCAAGATGCATCCACGGCTTGTCAGGATAGGCAACTCGCAGTCTCTCCGCCGTCTGGTACGCATGCAGCAGGTTCGGCTCATCCACCTGGATACGGTAGGCCAGGTTAGCGATTTTTGGGGTACTGTACTCACATCAGGGTCGCTCTCGTCGAGAAATCCGGACAGCAGCTCGAGACACTCCATTACGGTCATGCTGGCGTGCGAGAATCCCAGCCACTTGCGGTGCTGGAAATCGATCGATTGAACAGGGAGTTACAGTAGTCACATTCTATCGATTGATTGATACGGTATACTTACCATCTCCTGCACGAAAGTTACAGTCTGCAGCGTGTGCTGCTTCTCGTAGTGTAGTTTGACACGTTGCTGAATGTGATCCTGCGGGTTCTCATCGTAGATGCGGTATCTGATAAATAGGTATGGAATGCTAATGGGAAATTGGTATTGATCGCCTACCGTACTCCATCTGCCTGATAATCGGGCGGGTTACTGTCGATCTTCATGGCACACGAGGGGACAACTACTGACAGAGTGATAGGAGAGGACGATTGTCTCCGCCCCCTTCCTCATTCTTCCCTCTGACCATCTTCTAACTTGTTTCCTCACCCACCACGGTACATTGACCGTAGATTCGCTAGAATGGAGGAGGGGGGCATACAAACCTTCCCCCATTCATTTCTTTACGACCCCTATCGGGAATTGCGTGAATGCAGATTAGAGAAAGATGGAGGAAGAAGATGCACTCAAGAAAGTCACGTGGACCGAAAGACATGTCAATTTCGAAATTTCAAAATACCTGTTCAAAAATTGAATTTCAATTCGAATGGCTCGAAATGGACTTTAACGGTGTAATCATAGATGGGCAGATAAAATCCAACTATTGTGCAGGCGGTTGTCCGATCACAATTTGGCCCTGCAGGCGGTCATCATATGACCCCCCCCCCAAAGGACCCCTTTTTGAGGTGTTTACCAGTGAAAAAGAGTGATTTTTTTTGGATTTTGCTTGCAAGTGGTAGTCGTACCCCCCTGCAGGCTTAGTCAAGGTACCCTGTGCCCACCCATGGGTGTAATCGACGATTGCATGCTCAATGAAGATAAAATAAAATGCGAAAAGAAAGTACAACAATTTTTAAAAAAAACTGAAATTAATAATTTATTCAACAAGCGTTTGAATTCCCGCATTCGCTTAGGTATACGGTAGTTCATATTCCGTGATTGACGGATTTGGTGCTTGATGATGATTTGATGATGCTCGTTTTCGCACGCTTTTTGCCGCGTTTTCTGGCTTCTTTCGCGTGTTTCGACTGCTTAATGTGACGGGAGAGAGAGAGTTAACAGTTTCGCAGGGAGGGTTTGCGAAGACGGAAC
This sequence comes from Pristionchus fissidentatus, assembly GCA_036245785.1. NCBI lineage: Eukaryota > Metazoa > Nematoda > Chromadorea > Rhabditida > Neodiplogasteridae > Pristionchus > Pristionchus fissidentatus. Next base: position 34,956,902 of record BTSY01000004.1, read on the forward strand.
GAAAGTGAGAGTCGCGTGCGTGAGCCGAAATCTTCGTATGCTAATAAATTATGAGTGGTGGTGGGCCTCCTTCTCCTCCTCCGGGTCAGCGCCCGTTTCAATCTAGTTCCCAGTCACCTCCTGCTCTCATTCTTCTTTGCTGCTGACTCCAGATGTCTGTTACATGTGTCAAATCCACTTCTTTCTCTCCCCCTTCTCTCTCTCTCACTCTTTCTTCATCGTCTTGTCCCATTCTCATTCCCATTCGTACCAAATGTTCTCCTCCTCGGCCGTAGATATGGATCTCCCCCACCCCTTCTTTCCTTTATTGCTCGACAAGTTCTTCGTTCCATTATTCCATGCTTGCCTCTTTTCCCCTCCTCTCTATTACATCACATTTCGGAACTCTATTCGATCCGCTTGACGCGTTGACCTCATGGTTCCCTCACTTAATCTGCATTTCTCTCTCTCTCCCTCTCTCTCCCCTTCTCCACCCCATTCATCGCTTGTTTTCACTCCTTCTATACTACGTTCTGCTGTAACTGTAGGGGGCTCAATGTGTGTGTATGTGTATTCATATTTTGTATTCGTCGAGAGGCCGATTCTGAATAGAGAAGGCGGTGCTTTGTATGTGCGGAAGACTCACCACCACCACAGCTCTCTTATCACTCCCCTCTCGGAATCTGTCCCCCACTTCCCCTCCCTTAACACTCTCCTCCTCCTCCTTCCACCCGCACTCATTTCCCCCCTCTTAGTACACCAGTTCTCCGTCTCTCCCTCTCCCCATTCCCTTTTTCTGTGCCCCGATTACGGCATAAACATGTGTACGCCATCATCAGCAGCCCGCATAGACGCACCTCCCTACTATTTTATCACTTAAAATGATTGCAGAGCGCCCTGGTAGAGTAGTCGCTTGTCGACGTAGAGTCCTCGGCACTTTTTTCCCTTTACCGGACCAAGTAACCCAGGTTGGACCCTCATTGATAATTTCACTCTGTGAATCTAGCGGGCACATCTCATTCACCCCCCTGAGAGTGATTAGTAGTGTTGTCAGATCGAATAAGTCTATTCGCGAGAGCAAAGGGATATTCGCGAATAGCCTTTGTTATATTCGCGAATAGGGTTATTCTATCTAACAACACTGGCTAGTATGTACTCTCATATTTATTTTTGCGATAAATACATACTGATTAGTAGTTTATTGGTCCGTCAAATGTAAGTAGAACGAGCTTGTTGTCGACGTAAAGTCCTCTTCTTTCCGGTAGTAACTTTACCTTTTACGTCTTCCATTACCATGATTGAACATTCCCTCCTCCTCTCTGTAACTTCCTCCATACATGCTAATTTCAAGAAATTCTTCATTTTTAGACCTGCATTTTATCCAATTATATTGCATACCCAGAAGCTTTTATACGCGAAACAAGTCTTGAGAAGTTGGGAATATTATAATCGCTCGTATTCTGATAGCTTCCATCAAAAAGCGGAATGACTATGATCATTTTTCTTTTTTTTCTCCAATTTGATAATTGTTATTTTTTCTGGCCGGAGAAAAATGTACATCTTGTCTGTTTCCTAGAGACGCGCTGGTAGCACATGGAGACCCTCCATTATCTCCTGTGTTCCTCTCTCCCCTCACAATCATCTCTCTCTCTCTCTCTCTCTCCCCCTCCCTCCCCCCCTATCATCTTCTTCTCCTCCTTTTTGCGCCTTACTCATCATCAGAGGATTGAGAGAAGGAAGAGAGCTGCATCGTAAGATTGATTCACACAAGCACTCTCACTCGCTCACATTGTGCCTGTGGTTCTTCCATGCTTTTCTCCTCTCCTCTCTACATCATTTCACTGCCCAGTCACACTGTCCATAGGTTGGCAGGTACGTCAAAAACGACGAAGCGTCCACACATTTTGGCATTTTAAAGGCCAATTTTGTAAAACCCTACCTGCATTTTGGAATTTTCCTGGCTAATTTTGGAATAGCCTATCCACATTTTCGACCTATGGGCAACAGTCTCATCATTTCGCACATCCTCTGATCCACTGACCGATGCATGGAGTATGTGAAATGAAGAGGCTGTGGTCTCACACTACCAGTCAACACGGCCCCTCACTCGTGATCCCTTTCTGGAGGTTTGGAATCCCCCCCCCCTCCATGCTGTTGTGGTTTCTAATAGCCGTTCCTCGTTCTCACTCCCCCCTTCCAAGCATTGCTCTAATCGTTTCCTTTCTCTCTCTCTCTCTCCCTCTCCCCCCTTTGTTTCGCCCTTTCTAATGCTTTATGTGTTCTCCTCAGATATCGGCGCTACACAATGGTTCTACACAAGAAATTGATCAAACTGAAGCGATCAATTAGCGAGAAGTTCCTGAGCAAAGCTTGCAAGTGAGTCGGCTTTTTTTTAAAATAATTAATGCATTGTATTTTTAAGTTATACAAAAAGACCCCAGGGATCTATTACATATGTGTATAATTGTGTGAGGGGGGGGAGAAGGTTACGGTAGGTTCGGATGGTTATCGATGTTCATGACTATATGTCGATAGGGACGTAGGAAACGACAAAAATCCAACCCGCATTTTCGGCAATTTCCTATTCATCTCGTCGACTCACGACGCACCCCGAATTACGGTGATAATAGTAATGATTACTAATCGATTACAGGGAGGAAAAGCGAACGGAGGAGCCGTCTCAGGACGAATCGATCGATAGAGATCCATACAAGGTAACCTCTTTTCACTTTCGGTCAATGTAATCAACGGGCGTTTCATTGTCATTTTCCATTTCGTTTTGACGTCACGCGCAGTGGGTTTGATCTCTCTCTCTCCTCTCTTATCGGACGAATAGTTCTTCGCGCGATTCAGTTGATGACTAATACAGAAGGAATGAATAGGAAGACGATTAGCAGCTTGCAAAACAGTGTTTTCTGTTTGGCGTTTAGTCTCCCTTGACTACTGTCATTTTGTGTGATGCCTGAACGTGGTACGAGCAAAATAACAGAACATAGAAACGGCGTTCTCCCTAGTTTATGGCGAGATTGAAAACAGACACACACACCATATTTACCACCCCGCGCGCACCCAAATCACCTGACCCCTTTCTGGAGGTTTGGTATGTGGAATGGTGCGATCTGAATGATGATGGTAGATACACATTATCCCACATGCCTACAGTAAGGGCTTGTGAATGAGATCACTATTGTACATTCTATCGCCCCGGTCTGTAGGTTTGGAATCATGTGGTTAAAGAGAGGTCGAAAAGATCACGTGGTTAAATTAATGGTCCCGCCGCGAAATCACTCATTCCTCGAATTCCAGCCGCTTCTCAAGCGTAGACATTTGTCTCTGTCGCCCTGCGCAATTCGCGCGCACGGGAACATGAATGTGATGTGAATCTAGGCAATTTCCACTAGCGCAATTGCGTAATTTTTCAGAGCGCCAGGCACACAAAAAGCACTATATACTACTATTTACTGCTGCTGCTACCGGACATTATTTTGAAGCATGATTAGTTCTGGCGATAACAAGAACATTCCACACACACACACTTTTTGCGCCCGCTTGTAAACACCGATTGTGACCGATTGTGAAGGGTGATAATAGTGTGTCAGAGTTGAGACTATCCCGACAGTGTCGACACCCGAGGTAATCGGACTAGGAGGGATTACTGTAGTCAGCTGATTACGGTAGTGTCAGATATTGTCATCCTCGGAAAATCAGAGACCATATCGCATACTTTCACGCAGTAAGTAACACTTTGATCAGGCGGATTACTGTAGTCAAAATGTTGTCGTCATCTAGCTGATCAGAGATCAGTAGGAGGGGGCTGGAGTAATTATGGTAGTTTATGAGGAGGATTACGGTATGAATGTATTTAATAGCGATGACGTCAAAACCGGGGCCCATGGAGTAGTGATGTACGCTGGTTGTTCGACTCTGATATGGGGGGAGCATTACTGTAGTCAATGATGTTATCATTCGTGCCGTCCTGAGTCCAGAACGCTTTCGTCAGTATACTGTAGTAGTGTGGTCCTTCGACGTGATGTGTTACGGTAGTCTAAACCAAGTTTATCATGCCTAAAGTCGCTCATTGAATTGTGCAATACATGAGCAGTGGCATGTGACCACGATAGATACGATGATCAGGGTGACAAATAAAAAGTGTAAAATGTTTTTTTCTCAAATATCGACTATCTACAGTATTCCAATTTAAAACTGATACGTTCATGAAATGGGCTACTGGTTGGACTACTTTCTTTCTATGCGAGGTACCTTGGCGTGTGTCTTGCTTCCTCTCGCTCTCTCTCGCAGCCATGTCTGTTGTTTAGGATCGGAACGTTAATTATTGTGGACGAGCGTATGTAAATGTGTGACATGTGAGCATGATAGATATGATGTCACAACAGGGTGACAAAAAAAGAATTTTTTAGAGTGTAAAATTTCTTCTTCTTTTCAGTTATCGATTGCCTACAGTACTCCTTCCTTGCAGGAGATGCTCCGACTGAACTCTGACAACGTCTCTCATCTGGTCCTCCATGGGTCGTCTCTCCGTCAACTGCACTCCCTCCACGATCTCTCCTCCTATTCGCCCTCCTCCCACAAATCATCCAACACTTCCACTGAATCCGCCGATTCCGCCGCCGATTCATCCATTATTTCCACCGTATCCGACACCTCCTCAACCAGCTCCTCCTCATCATCAAAGTCATCCATGTCATTCTCGTGACCCACCGAACCCCCTTGCCACCCCATGTAGAGTACTGTAGCGCCTAATGTTGTTAGATCGAATAATTCTATTCGCGAGTAACACAGATTATTCACGGAAAATCTTTAATATTCGTGACTAGGACTATTCGATCTAACAACACTACTCCCCCATTCCCCGTGACCGACAAACCTCCCTCTAGAGTACAGTATAACGCCGGTGTACGGTAGCTTGCCGCCCGCCTCGGTGACCTACGAGAGAACGCCCAAGAGAGTATCATTGTGAACCACCTTATCCATACGAGTGTTGCCAGGAGCTTTATCGCCGAGTCTTACCGTATTCCGTTGTGATAAGTAAGAGTGATATCGATTATTGATTTATTTAGAATGTTTAATCCATAATATAGCTAATGAGCATTGTTAATACCTCGTGTGACGTCACGCACTCGCCCTATTTATTGATCGACCCCCTCTCGATCGTTTATTTGATTGTATGCGTGTGAGAAGGAATGAATGGAGAGACGACAGATACAGTCTCTCTCTCTCTCTCCAATAGTCGATGCAAAACACTGTTATTGCGAAGAGTCTTCTACCGCACACTATCGATGCCCGGGTAGGATACCTTCCACCCACTCTTGATACACGGTTAGGGTACCCTCCATACTCGTGTAGGATACCCTCCACCCCTCTCAATACCCGGGTAGGATACCCTCCACCCGAAGAGTGTTTTACCCAAAATTCTCGATACTCGGGTAGGTTAGTATCCTACCCAAGGTATTACCCTCCACCCCTTCTATTCACAGTCTTCATCCGATTAACTTTCTCCCCCTCAGGCTCCTAGTCATTCAAAGTGTCTCCCTTAGTGTGGAATCCCCCTTCTCTCAAATCCCTTTCCCCTTTACTCCGATCAGGTGGTAGTGGTGCGACACTACTGAGTACTGTTCATTCACTCTCACGCTCTCTGCTCTCTCTTCATTTCGCCCACTATCTCACCTTTTCTGACCGTGAAAAAGTTTGGCAATATGAGAGAGCCTGCCACATTGGCTAAGCAATTACGAGATTTTGGAGCGTCGCGCGACGCGTGAGAGTGAGAGAGAGAGAGAGAGTCTCTCTCTTTTTATGCTCATTCTCTCACAAGGTTTCTTCTTCTTCTTTTTCTTCTCACTCTTTCCCACTCAAACTCGTGCCACATCAATCAATCTTCTCCCTCCTCTTTCTTTTCCAATCGCATTTGCATATCAACTAGCATAGGGAGGGATTATCATCTCGTTTTTCGCCAGTTGCTTCATTTTCATCCTCTCTCACTCTCACAAATCAGTCGATTGCTCTTCTGCAGTGAGAATGCCCGCCTGCCCGAGATGCACCAAACCCGTCTACTTTGGTATGTTACCGCACTATTGATTGGCTTATAGTTACCCTATGACTTACTTAGTTACTTAGTAGATCCATCAGGGTCGCCTACAGTTTCTCCAGTATTGACCTACTAGTTTACTCCAAAGCAATATACTTAGGCCTGGTCTTGGGACTCGAACTTATTCTAAAATATCTGTCTCCATACAGCGAATAGATCTTTGAACTCTTCCCAACCTATCTGGGGTGAATGTGAGGTGACCTCTAGATTCCATATCAGGTGGCTTGGTCAGGTAAAGGGAAGTAGTTCCAGTTGATCCGTGATCTCACTAGACTGAAATTTGATCTCTATCAGCTGAGCGAGTGACTTCGATCGGCCACGACTGGCATCGCCCGTGTCTTCGATGCGAGAACGAGGCCTGCAAGAAGACCCTGGCTGCCGGATCTCACTCCGAGGTAAGACTAATCGATAACTGAAAAGTACCGTAATAGATAAACCAATCGAGAATTGAAAGTGACCTACCGTAATCGATAGAGTGGGAGGGGACTAATCGATGTCATGCGTACCGTAACCGATAGTTATTGGTAGAGTCGTATCTGATCTACCGCTAAAGATTAGAACCTTTCCAGAATGTTGAAATGGCCCAAATCAGGAAAAATGGGTCTGAGTGTCGAGAAATTATGATAGTCGATACTTGTCGTTGACCTACCGTATTCTTAGCACGACGGCAAGCCTTACTGTAACCGCTGCTACGGAGCGCTCTTCGGTCCCCGTGGCTACGGACATGGAGGGGTATGGTGAATGCATGGATATCGATCGATAATGTGACTAACCACCGTATTCTCAGGTCGAATCGCACACTTTCCACGCAGGACACACCGGTACGGTTTGAGCTGTCCGTGCCCACCCGCCTCATCGTCCACTATACGTACGCCGACGATGCTACCGTAATCCCGGCCACAGTAATCCCTGCATCCACCCGCATTCCGATCCACTCAGGAGTCTTCCCTCGTTGATCTACCGTACCCCACGTTTATCGAGTTGTATTCTTCCCTCATTTCACATAATCCATGATGAACCTCGCTTCTTCTTCTTTCAACTATAAACCGTTCCCCAGTTAACGATCGATCGAGCATAGATACCGTGTACATATGAGATACTGTAGCTGATAAAAAATGTTTAATGTATTCATGATCTATGGCAGTGAAAAGAAGATATAAATGAACCATACTGTGTGCATGAAACTGTAGGATTGCAAAATCGATCGGCCACGCCTTTGCTGTTGAATTTGTCTACGTGCGATTTCGCTGAGAATGAAATTGATTTCACGGTAATTTTGCATATACTTTGTGGTATACCATTAAATCTCATTCTTCACTCATTCATTCCTATTTTCTCCGCAATGGACGGTGGTGCGGACGACGATAATCTCGATGTCGATTTGCCTCTGAGTCTCGACGACGAATACGGTAGCAAGGATTACGGTGGTCTACCCGAAGCGGACCGCGCACCGAAGAGGAATACGGTAGGTGTAGGGTGCGGTTGCCAGACCATAATCGATTGATCTTTACAGGAGAAACAAACAGTCGACGAGAATGGAAGGTACGGTACTCTTCAAGTATACGGTATTTGTCGAAAATTGAACGAAATCTTGCAGAGGTCTCAACTCTCGAGTGTGGAAGAAAGTCGGCGCTGACAAAGTACCGCACCCCAAGGAGAAATCGATCGAGGAACCGCTCAAGATTATGCACACGGCGAAAGTCGATGAGCCGAAGGTAGGTCACTTCCAGTTGATATTTCCGTATCCTACCTATTCGGATGTGCCTCTACCGTACTCTTCAGAACAAACCACGTGACATCATCATTCCTCCTAAGAGGGCGGAAAAGATCAAGCCAGTGGAGCAGAAACCGAAGATGGAATTGAAGAAGGGACCCAAGCATCGATTAGCCTCTCCCCCGAGGTATACGGTATCTCTGTGGGATACTGTATCACTGATCGATCGATATTCAGAGTGGGATCATCGGTGTCGACGTCATCGTGCGATTCGCTGTCCTCGATGCTCGGCCACTCACTCACCATGACCTCCTCCTCGGGTACTGTACTTGTGGTCTTAACACGATGGGTAGTGTAATCGATCGATTGTAGGCAGCTCGCTACCGAACTACAGTGGGATTTCGCCGGCGAGCGTAACTGACAGTGACTTCTCGCCGTCCTCCGACGCCATCTCACCCGTCCTCCTTGACCCCTACGGAAAGTACGGTGGATTACTGTAGTTTAAATTATCGATTGATAATTGACTACTGTACTGAATTCGATCGATCGATACCGTACTCCAGGAAGGCGACGTGCAACTGCTGCCACACGTCGACGAAGCACATCGCCGTCGCGCTCGGTCTCGAGAAATCGATCAGCGCCGCGGATACGGTAGATCACAAGGCGAAATCGATTGACAACAAGGTATACGGTAATCCCTCTGACCTACTGTATCTTACAAATGCAAGGTTGCATATCGACTAGACACTTGACACAGGTACAGACCCAACGATCCCATTTATGTCTGGTCTATAATCTAATCCTATGCCGTTTTGATGAACCCGAGCTGGTTTGGTAGAGCAGGAAACAGCTGATAGATAATTGTTAGTTGTGACATACCGTAATCCCCTTGATCAATTACCGAAACCCGATTACCGTAATCTTTGCAGTCAGTTGTCGATTCTCACTCGGCCGCTTCCCAGTCATCGAACGACATTCCTCCCTTCTCCGATCTGTGCGATTCCGACTACGACTCGATTCGTTCTCGAGAGGCGTGAGTATACTGTAGATTACTCACTAATTGAACTACAGTAACCGTAAACGGCAGCTTCTTGCATATCAATCTATCTTTCAGACGCGCGCGCTCATCTCGCAGCGCCACCAACGGCGTGGTGACTGCGCGCGGCGTGTCCCACGCGGAACCGTCGTCCGACTGGTATACGGTAGATCAGCCGTCGTTCAATCAATCGATCCCGCAGAGAAGAAAGTCTGTGGGAAGAGTGGGCAAGCACAGAAAGATGAAGACTTCCAGACATTCAATAAATCGATCCAATCCTCCCGTGGATGATACGGTAGGCTTCGCACAGGTAATCGATAACTGGCTGCATCAATACAATCGATTGATTTCAGGCATGGGCTGTTATCATCATAGTCGCTATCGCTTTCCTCATCTATCGCTACACTCTTCCCACTTGCCACGGAAAGGGACATCATCATCATCACTAGGAAATCGATCCTCCCTCTACCGTAATCCCTTGATCGATCCGGAACGAGTCTCATTGTCGATAAACACTTTTATCTACTATTCCATTCATGTCTTTTATTTACAATTCAAAACTAGCAGGAATTCATGTGGGATGTCAATAACAATCTGTGAATAAATGAGAATGAGAAAAGATTTGGGTGGGTTTCTATCACAGAAAACGACAAGAACATAATTATATAGAATATATAAAACAGGGAGTCGAACCCGTCTGTGATAATGGGGTGGCTGTGCAATCTAAGGATTGATTGAGTAATATCATAGGGCGGCTCGAATCCCTCTTTTCTCTCCCTTCATTTCCCCCCTTCGATTAACGAACCACTAATGAAATGAAGAGTCCGACTGTGGAGCAAGAGCCATCCTACTAATCAACTAGTACTGGGAGGACTGGGGGACTAGAAAGTCAAGATAACCCTCATACAAGGGGGAGGAAACCGTTCGGTGTAATGAGCAAACGGCGAGATTACTGTAGCCTGTTACTGTAGTCTGTCTCTCCTCACTCCAAACGATCTATCTGCGTAGAGTGAGAAGAGCTCAGACACTGTCTAGACGGAGAAAGGATAGATGGGAGGAGTGAAAGTGCGTGAAATGGAATAAATCGATAATGAAGGCGCGTGAATCAATCGATAACCTGGGTAGATCAATGGGAGTAGATCTGCTGCAATCGAGTGCAGTGCGGCATTGGCATGTTCTCGGCGCGCTTTAGCAGATCCGCGTCGTGGTAGATGCGGGCGCGGTACTTCATATTCTCTTCTGAACGAAATGAAGGTACGATACACACACCATATTTACTGTAGATTATCGATTTACACCGGTTCGATAAGAAGTACAATTATCGTGATTCGAGAGCAAACACGGCAAGTACACCTTGAAATATTTTTTTCAGATGGACAATAATAATATAATGGTTTATGAGCCAAAAGAATTTAATAAGGCTTAATTTCCCGAGTTTGAGGTTACTACATCTCGATCGTAACTAAAGTTGTCCGATCGCACGGAGCACAACCCACTTTGATTCTGTTCCTTGTAGCAGTGCATCCGTAATTGATTAATGTATTCATCCTCCACTTGCTGCTCGACCTACAATCAATCCATCACTCAGTTTATCTCATTTACACTTTTTAATTATCATATGAGAGAGAAAATGGACAACGATGTATTTCACTGTATTGGTAGCGAAGAGAGCAGCTAGTAGCTCAATGTAAGCAAAAAAAAAAGAATATCGTGAGCCATTTCGGGTCTACCTGATCATGTGACCCTTGTGTGCCCCCCTACAATAAAGTCCATCTTTCTCATCGTCACGCCATAATCCTTACCCTTCTCACATTCAATGGAATGTGAAAGGACGCGCCTTGTGCGTCACTTTTGTGCAACGAGTTGAAATAAACAGTTTCATTATTGACATAGCTAAACCCCATAGCACCCAATCCCCCATTAGAAAATAAAATACAAATTGAACATAATGTGCACTATTATTATTATTTAATAAAAAATAAAATTCGCACCTGTTCTATCCGTCCTCGGTAAGTCTTCTCGAAGTCGCTCTTCACGAAATAGGCAACGTGCAGTTCTTTCGTCTCTCGTCTCATCGGGTATTTACTGAAATTAACTTGAAAATTAAATGAAAAAAGAGCCAAATCAACATGCGACAATAATCAGTACGCCAACATTTTCTATTGTTCACTGATAAGTCATTAGTTCTTTCTATCTACGTTCTCTAGAAACCATTCGTTCTTTCGTTTCCAATGACAACACATACTTTCAAAGAACAGCCACTTTCATAAACGGTACACCTGCTAATTACTATGGAAAAGAAAGCGGTACATGCAGCTCCATAATTTACGCATTTCTGGGACGGAAATTAGAGAAAAAAAATACAAACTTGGACTGATTGAGTGAGAAGGGCGGGTCGCCGACCATAAATTGAGTGAGAAGACCGAGGAGGAGAATGAGAAGGAGGGGAGCGAGTTGCAGGAGAGGACCGAACTGACTCTGCAATGGGCAAACACTCAATCATGCTTTTAAAAAACTAAATGTCAAAAAATTAAACAATAGAAAATGATTTCGTTGTGACTACTAACGCCTAGTACCAATACGGCCCGCCGAGAAAAATTCCACCTGTATAATCAGTCTATTCATACATAAATAATGAGAATCACGAGTCCACGCAATTCAAGTTGGTGACTGTATGTTTCACCGGCCACTGATAACTCACAATTAATCATATTTGAATGTTTGACCACATGATAACACTAGTAAGTAGGGGCGAAAGAGTATTTTAATTTTGAAATTATATGTTCATGAAAATAGACTACTTCTGTGTGCGCTCTCTTCTTCTTTTTCTTCAATACCACGGCGTGTCATGCACTCAAGCAGCCATATCTGATGTTTAGGAGCAGAACGTTTTATTGTTTCGGACGAGTGTTTGTGAATTTCTAATAACTCACATCATGTCCTCCTCTCTGGTGATGCTCCTGATGTGCGTGGAAATTCCTCCGTCTAAACTGCCCCATCTCCGTGTATCCGCCGCCAAAGAACATGTTGAAGATCTCCTCGGGAGTGATGTCAGCTGATAGAAAGAGAACTCGTCAAACACCCCCTGACATGACTCCTTCACTCTATACGAAATATTTTTTAAAGGTTTTGGCAATGAGGCAACAATACTAGGTCTAGGTCTTATGAGGACTTTACAACTTAATAAAGAATAGATTTTACATCGTATTTAAGATTGAAAACACAGAAAAGTTGAGTACTATAGCTGCTGCAGATTACGTTAAAATCAGAAAATGGTTCAATACGAAGAAAATGCGGAACCTTCGAATCCTCTTCCATAGTCGTACTCAAAGTAGTCTCCTCTTCCACTTCTCCTCTCTGCTGGTCCATCGGCTCCATGGACGTCGTATGCTGCACGCTTCTGCTTGTCAGAAATGACTGCATACGCGTTCCCGAGGGCTGCAAATGATCATGAATATAATAATAATAATAAAAACTATCATGTGAGGCGGTTTACGCTTCACATGAGGATGGGGAAATATTCTTCTTTAGTTGCAAATGAGCTGATTCACTATTTACAATTATGATTAGTTATACAGCCAGGGTTAAGGGTTTTGCGAGCATTCGTTGTAGATTGTCGATATAGCATATTCGAGATACGAATTTATCACTGGATTTCCGATGTAAATCGAGTCATAACCCAGCCCTACTTGAAACAATGGCTGAGATTTAGTCAATTATTATAGCTGTTGCTGATTACGTTTAAATATTCATGTTCGGAAAAGAATGGACCCATCAATGCATCCCAACTAACCCTTGAAGGCCTCCGTTGCATGGGGTGCTCTGCACTTGTCTGGATGCAGTTGGAGTGCCATCTTGCGGTATTCCTTTTTGATCACCGCATCCGATGAGTCCTACAATTAACGAAATATAAAATAATAATTCTACGCCCGAGGCACAACAATTTTTGAAATTTGTCAAGAAATAGGGGAAAGATACGGAGGAAATAAAAACAAATAGGGTAATATAAAAGCAAACATCAAGTTAATTTGCTCGGATACACATCATCTAAAGGCACGCGTCAATCATGAGAATAAATGTTCTACCGTTGACCACGCAAAACTTTCTATGTTCGAACATAAAAGTAGATGATCACCGAAACAGAGAACTGTTCCGAAACCGAATCGAAACGCATTGTAATTTTCGACTTTTCCAACGGCCATCTCCACTATGTTACGCACTGTGCGTCACTTTTGTGCAACAAGTTGAAATAAACAGTTTCGTATATTGACACAGCTCAACGTCGTACTCAATACCGCATTAGAGATTGCAGAATGCTAGACACCCCCATACCTTTTTGACGTTGAGTATCTCGTAGTAGTCCTTGCAGTGTCTGATCCGCTCGACCAGTTTAACCTCCTCCTGCGTGTAGTGCACTCCCAGCTGGTGGCGGTCGCCCGATTTCGATCGATGCGCGTTCCCATTCGACTGCTGCTGACGAGACGGAGACTGCTTCGGAGTAGACGCCTTCTTCTCTTCTGAGAAGAGACAGATAAAACAGAGGAGAAACTACAAACTCATGGGAGCCAAAGTAGCAAAAGTAGTTGTGACGTGTTAATTATAGCTTTATTAATATTTATAGTAACGCTCGAATTAAAAAAATTTTAACCCCTCTGCGTCCGCTGGGGCTTGCGGCTTCTTAGATGCGTTTCGTCGTAGTGATCGTCATGCGCATAACTACGATCGGCATTGGTCGAGTCAGAAGACGACTGAGGCGACCCCATCGATCTCACTTTCTTCATCAGAACTGCAGAGGATAAAGATCAATCCAAGAATAGGTCGACAGATACGAGAAAAAAAACGACAAAGCCTACCCACATTTTGACATATGTAAGGCCAATTTTGTAAAACCCTATACACGTTTTGAGAATTTTAGGGAGAAAATTGAAAAACCATCCCACATTTTGGCACTTTCCTACCCACTTTGTGGACCTATTACAGAGGACAAAGATCAATTGAAGCATCAAAATGGAGGAATATAGATTCGATACTCACATGAAATGTCCTGGTTTGGGTCGAGTTTCTTCGCCTTATTAAGCATACGCTCAGCTTTCCCAAAGTCGCCATCCTTGAGGGCTTGTCTAGCCTTGTCCATGCAGAGCATGGATTCGGCGCGGTTCGCATCGACCGTCATTTTCGGTCGATGGCACGGCTCCCCTTAAATATTTCATATCGAAGAAATAGACAGAAGTATAATAGACACGTATGAACGATATATAATCAATAAAACAAGTAAAGCATGTCAGAAAACGCAAGAGAAACGGGTAAACGTTAGGAGTAGTCAGCGTAAGATACCGTCTTTTTCTCTGCACTCTCTCACTTTTACACGTGCGTTACTCATCTCTAATTTCAGCTACGCAGCCAATATGTTCTTGTTAGCTCGAGCTCCCGTTTGTCTCTTTCACTCATTTTTATATCGATATCTTGTAAATTGTATCGATTTATTTCTTTATTCAGAGTCATAGGATCCTTAAGTTCTTTAAGGAACGTCTGCATGCTATAACATATGCTCATTTCCTATGTTTCAGCCAAGTTTTACACGCGATCTTTCTCTTTTTTCAGAAGTTTATCGCTATACTTACCATGTCCACACCCGTTGCAGCTCCTGATAGCCAAAAGAAGGTATATTGCACACGCTAGTTTGTAAGAAGACGCCATTTTTCAGAAACACAGGGGTGCCAGGAGGCGTAACGCGGCGGCGTCTAACGCGCCCAAGCCGGAATCACAGCCTCTCATCCCTGCTCCACCCCAACGCATGACCCAGTGAGCAACATATATAATATCCCGAGATCCCTGGCTTCCTTCAGAGCAAGTCATCTACTAGCCCAGCTTGCCGCCGCCCAAGGCACTACATCCACACCAGTAGTGCCCACCCCAATCACTCCTCAAAAGCAAAAACCATCCACCTCCCAGCCCACCCCCAAGACTAGTAATAAGGAGAACAAGGCAGCCAAGGTTTGTGACTGGTGTCGGCCATAGCAATGATAGAGTCTAATTCTATCTGTGAAATATGTTGCAGCAGCCAAAGACGGAGGAGCGTAGCAAGCACGGTAGTGTGGGAGCGAGAATGAGTGCGAGACAGCCACCCCCACCCGCCCCGACCACGCAGAGGAATAGAACCACATCGGTAAGCAAGGAATATAGCTTTTAAAAAACAATAAAAAGAAAGGAATACATTTTAAAAATACCATTCTAGAAAATTGTAATGTTAAGTAGCACGCCTAATTGCAGCAAAGCGCCCAAAAAGAGTACAACTCTGCGTATAGAGGACCGAAGATTCCCGAAGACGTCCTCGATAACATATCATTCAGATTCATACTCAATATTCCCGATAGCGAGGTGAGTGTTGTTCTATTAAATGTTTGAGTGATTTGCTGCATACTCAGAGATTGTAGGGTAATATTACCGCAAGTATCGGGTAATATTACTGCAATTAACTTGCCGAAAAGTAAGTTACCAGAAGTACCACGGTAATTTACCTTTTTCTTACAACAATTTAGCAATATCCCTGTAACTTACTTTTTGCTTGCTAAAAAGGCAAATTTGAAGCAAGCGAAAAGTAACATTGTAGCAATGTTGAAATAATATTACTTTTTTCGAGAGCAGTAACAAAATAAGTTTCTAGTTAGTTACAAATGCGAAGTAAGTAAAAAGTAATATTACTGCAACAATCAAGGTAACTTACTTGAGTAATTCTGGTAACTTACCACGCTAATTGCCGTAATATTACCCTGCAATCACTGAGTAGCTAATTGTTAAAAAAAAGATTCACAACATTATTGATTTGTGGCGCTCAAATATTGTTAATTTATCAACAATATTTTGTAGAGACTCGACGAGACTCGCGTCTGTTTCCAAATCGAGCTCGCTCACTGGTTCTACATCGATTTCTATGTTAATCAAGAGGAACGAGCAGATTGCAATAATATGGGAATGAGAGACTTTCTCAAGTTCGTTATTCCGTTAACATTATAAGGAATTCGCCGCTTATGTTATGTATTTTTGACCATACTTTTTGTAGGCAAATTTTCTCGCACAACGATTTTCTAAAGCGCATGTTCCACCGCGCAGATGAGGTAAGTATAATATTTTACTCTTTCACTACAGTAATTCACTATATTCTGGATAAACTATATTCTTTAAACTTTAGTATGATTCTGGTATTAGATGAGCATATCCGAAATTTTTTATTACATTTTGAAGAAAAAAAATGTAATATTTGAGATCCTTGACAACTGGCGCAACTACAAGTCGACGGTGCCGACGTACGGCGGAATTTTGCTCGACTCCTCTCTCAATCACGTGTTACTCGTGCAGGGATTCTATGCCAGCAAGAACAGCTGGGGATTCCCCAAGGGGAAGGTATTATCGATTTTTACACTTTATTTTGCTAAATAAATTAACCTTGTTCTAAAATGTGTAATTTAAATTAATTTATTTGCTCAGTATTATTGTGCTGAATTTTCTTTCCTGCTAAATTGGCACTGTGGAAACATCAATCGTGCTGGTTTCTGAAATGATGTGATTTGAGGTGAACGAATCGGAGAGTCCCCGTGAGTGCGCGGTGAGAGAAGTGAGAGAGGAGACGGGATTCGACTTTGGCGAGCATTCTCCCGGTGGCAACGAATTCAAGATACAGGTTAGAGTGATTCACAATTCAGTAGGGTTCGAAATTCGGGTGAATAGTTGGATTATATCTCTTCATTTTGCACACTCTCACTAATAAACCGGTGCAGAGAGTGCTAAATAATAGACCCGAAAAAATAGACCTAAGCCACTTATTTACTGAAATCTCAACAATTGAGCTTGTATTTTTTTATGAATTTCATTTCGCGCGCTATGACTATAATTCTACAAATTAAAAAAAAAAGAATTCGAATTTTTGATCGTTCTTAATTTTTTAAAAAATTCTTTAAATTTGCAGAAAATGGTGAACGACACGATGATCCGACTGTATGTGGTGAAGGATGTGCCGATGGACTACAAGTTCGAGCCCCAGACGCGATGCGAAATCAGGTACGCATTGTTTTAGTTGAGGATAAATCCAGATCGGTAACATATGATCACATAATACTAATTACAATGTTAAAATATTACGTTCTGCTAGTTCGTGTAATATCCTAGCTGGGGACGCTAATTTCGGTCTCATGGGTTATACCCGGTTATTCGTCGTGCCATGCCTAACTCATAACAATGGAGCGAACTGACATAAGAATTCTTACTGTGACGTGGAACAAAAATACAAATAAAAATTAGCTAGTTCCCTCTCCTTTAATGTTTTTTTTCTTCAAAACCCGGTGATTTACCGACTTACATTCCACTCATAATACGGGTTGAACCGGTAGACCTGATGCGCCACGCTTACGTAGAACAACAAACCAAATACCACCGCTATTTATAAACCAAGTAATGATGCAACTGCAGGAAGATGAAGTGGTTCAACATCTGGGATCTGCCACTAGATCGAATGGACCAAGTGTCGGCGAGTAAGGGATTCCAGCCAAAGCACTTCTACGGTGTCGTCCCATTCGTCCAGGATCTGCAGGTTGGTTCAAGAGAAAAATTTAATAGTAATGGCGCAATCATAGACCAACAGGGTGTGTAGTACACGCTGTGCAACAAAAAGTTGAAAATGTTCTTATATTTTTCTTCCAAATATCGCCTCAAAAATGCTAGTGTATGTTTACTGGAACAATTGTTTGGTCTACGGACGCAATATTCTTCTCGATCTCAGAACTACGTCAAGCGTGAGGAGAAAAGAAGGGAGAAGGAGGGAAAGACAAAGAAGGGAATCACACTCGTGAATAGCAAGAAGGGCAGTGCATTCACAAAGGTCGAGAAAATGTGTACGTTTCTTTTTTAATCAGTCCTGTATGTAAATGCATTCTCAAATTAATAGGCGATTTGGTGTTTCAATGAATAACTCATCTCGGCGAAAAATCCGATTGCTTCAATGTTTTTGACATCACGTTTGTTGAAACGGAAGTCAGCAATGCAGAATGATTGAGGGGAGAAACGAAATCGATAGGCAAAGTTCAGAATGGTTGGGGAAATTAATCGATAATGATTGTGTTCGTTCTCTCAGCGCCCTCCGAGCGTGCGTGGATGGAGAGTGTGGCAGCGGAGAGTGCGAGTAGTGAGATGGTGGTGAGCAAGCATGGAGGAGACACGGCCACACCCGCCACAGCCACAGAGACATTGTTCAGGTAGGGATTGTTTGTCCCTTGTAATAGCTGCCGGTGGTGCATTGTTGATAAGCAAATTGATGGAGGATGGTAGATTGGGTGAAACACGAATAACCTGGTCTGGGGAATTTTCAAAATTTTCCGAAAATTGAAATGCCGATTAGAATGATGCGATGCTTATTTGAATTAATAAATGTTCTGAACCGCACAGATTGTGTGGAGCCGAGCAAGTAAAGGCTTTTAAATACTTATTTATTTCCTTTTTTTATTTAAAAAAATATTTAAGGCCACTGGGTGAGACGGGCGGCGCTCCTCCCGGCAGTAATCTGGCCATTATCCTCGCCCACTCTTCCGCCGGTTAGTTACATCGTCATTGAACCCATTACCATTGCAGTTTACAAAACTAGTATTGATCTTTCAGTGAGGCAATAAACTGTCGGGTTGCCGAATCCGTTATGTACTTATGATCGATTAGTACAAAACTCGATGAATATGTTATTATTATTATTATTATTCCTCTCCCCTCTCCAGGTTCGACGCCTCGCAATGCGAGTACGAGCAAGACGGCGGTCGCCCATCCCGTCGCCATTCGACCCTGCGACCATCCCGTCTACGAGGCACCCGTTAAGGAGGTGAGCTTTTTTTATTAATAATATATGATTTATAAATATTATATTTACCTCTCAAAATTAAAATGGGCATTGCTGCTCAGATCAATGGGGGTGAACGTTTAGTATTGCAAATGCAAATCAATCGATGAAGAAAGTTAGCGAGCTAAAATATTTGGGTAAATGAAAGTGATTTGCTCAGGACAAGTGCAAGGTGGCGGCATCGCTCATCTCCAATGTCTGGTCCTCCATTCCCTCGTCGTCCGCCCAGTCTGCCAGCCAGATTGAGGATGCACTCAACAAGATATTGTTCCAAG
Source organism: Pristionchus fissidentatus (assembly GCA_036245785.1). NCBI lineage: Eukaryota > Metazoa > Nematoda > Chromadorea > Rhabditida > Neodiplogasteridae > Pristionchus > Pristionchus fissidentatus. The sequence goes on from BTSY01000004.1 coordinate 34,975,883, forward strand.
GTGATTTACATGTCATTTTTTTCGAATAAAATCTACTGAAACTTCGATCAAGTATGGAAAAAGCTTGATTCATTTTTCAAATATTGCTAGTTGTTACAATATTGTCGTCCAACAGGGGTAATGTGATAGTGGAAAAGCCATTTTATTCATTCAAATACTACCCGTTTCTGTACCATTTAGCATGCCCAAAAATGTATAAATATCGTATCTTTATTATCTCTTCAGCACCTCTCGACCTTGCTTCTTCCCTCGCTGACCAGTCGATGCCAGTCATAGAGAGGGACTCGAGCATTGACGGAGATGAGGAAGTGAAGGAGTGCGTCCCCGCACTCTCCCAAGGTACCCTCCACTTTAACTGTAGTGAGATTACGGTGGGGTCGACAGCTGATTATGAGTTAAAAACGACGAAGCCTACCCACATTTTTTAAATGTTTTCGAAGCCAATTTTGAAGAAAAAAATGAAAACCCAACCCACACTTTGGTATTCTCATGGCCACTTGTGGGGATGCTTTCCCACATTTGCCTATCCACCTTGCCGGCCTGTGTCTTTAATATCATTACTATGTCGGGACGGATTGCGTAGGCATGATGCAATGCTGCTATTTCAGAGCCATCGCTGCCCCCACTGGCGGATCTGTGTGTGTCGGTGGACACTCCTCTCTACTCATCATCGGGTCTCATGGATCTGCCCTCCACCTCCTCCCACTCACTACGATCCTCCACGTTCAGGTCAACACGCAACAACAACAACTGATTATAATTTTAATGTGGAACTAGAACCTGACTGGTTGTTCTGTAAAAAAATAACAACAAGCTTTAGAAATATTGATATTATCCCATCAATTTATACAATTGCAGACGTCACTCCACTGCGAGCAGTCTCATCTCTCCTGCTATTAAGAATGCGTGTCTCTTCGAGGCAGTTCCCGCATGGAAATCCTTCAAGGTACGGTAGTTACAGTACCTAGCGACCCCTATTATTTGGGACTACCTCTCACAACTCATTTGTCCGTTATGAATTTAGCGAAGTAGGGGGGCTCCTCATACATTCCCAAGCGGGACTTTGTATTTAGTGGAATGAAATTAACCAGGAATTTGAAATTGACGAGTTGTGTTTTCAGCTGAATCGAGAGGCAATCTTCGAGGAAATCTCCGTTTTCATGTAGATACTCTGCCACGTTTCATGTTTTCAAAATTACTACCACACTAACCATAGAGTAGGTTGCGAGATATCGCTAGAGGCTTGTATGTTGTATCGCTTCGCCCAAACTCACTACACATTACAAGTGATGGATTTTTGCTGCTAACTACTGCCCGCTAAGTGGCTACTACCGTTCTTTTTTAATGTTATAATTAATCGCCTATAACTACGTTGGGTATCACATTGCGGATAGTTATCGGTGGCCCATATATACCGTGTTATCGAATACCGTACTCAGTTTTGACTCAGAATAGAATGATCGTTCAGATTATTCAATTGTATATATATTTAGAATTGTGCTTGTTGTGAAACTTAGTTTCGAATAAATAAATTTATTACTTTACATTTGAAATACCGGGGAATAATGGTTCAGAATAATTGCTGCATATTGCTCTCGATTTATTCTTGTGGGATTAATGCGAACGCACATCTCTTCTTGACGCCTTGACGGAGACAAAAGTTACCATGAATTCTAGTTTCCGAAGAATTCGAATTGAAGGCAATAACAAACCTTTTTGCTTCAACAAAATGTTCAGTAATGAAGTAACTTTTTGAGATCAACGCATTTGCTGTGGTCCAGGAGCACAAAATATATAACTATAATATAAACTAAACTATAATATTTCTCGTCAGAAGTTTTCGCAAACTCTGGCGACGCATATTGTAATTTATTGGGCAGTATAAGCATAATTCTGGATGATGTATATGGGTATTTAATTCGGACCTTTTACAGACACTCACAATGTGCAATGACATCAGCCAAATATCTTTTTTATGTTCAATTCAATCTACAGGATGTAAAACTAGCAAAATTATTTGTGCAATGTGAGTATTTAGGCATTTCAATTCTGAAATCTGATGATTTCGTCACTGTACTGAATATTCAAGTCCCTGCACATAAAGATACAGAAGTATGGGGAGGAATTGGACGTCCGTTCAATCGAGGTCACAATCTCTCCGTCTCTTCGGTAGATTCGTCCATCACGTTTGTCGTCTTGTTTTCGAATGAATATCTTAAATATGAAGATTTTTTTTTTAATTTTCATCCTATAAATTTATTCCCTCCAATTTCTATCGAGTGTTCGCTGCTCTTAAGCAGATGAGAGGAGACCGTAAATACCTTATCGTCCGTAATCGATGTCCGCAGCTTAGAAGGATCGAATTCTCTGGGATTCATCACATAACTTGGATCTACTCCCATAGCATCAGTTATGAATCGAATTGCCACCGCAGCGTTCACAAAGGTCATCTCAAAGTCCTCGATGTTGCGCTGTTGAACGATCTGAAATCGCTAGTGATGAAGCAAATGAAACATTAATTTTGACATTGATCAACCAAGTATATATAATAGTTTACCATGACAATCAGGAATTATTTAATAGATGCATATTTCATCATCAACAGTACCTGTATGTGGAAGCCTTGGGAATGCAAATAGACTGACCGGACGAAGATCATGAATCTGCTCCAGTTGTACCTCCATCGGTGTCATCACGGAAACCATGTTGAGTGGGTAGTCGTTCTCAGTGAGAAAGGCATGCAAGGGCGCGTAGTTGAATACTGGCACACGCATCTCCTGCAACAATTGCTCTCGACCCAACTCATTATGAACAGGAGAATTAGAGAAACTGGGCGCAGGTAGGTCATATGAAAACAAATCATGCGAGCATAGCATATAATACATTGTAACTAATAACAATGTAACTCGGAGATGGCCCACCTCGCGATAATCAAAGAATAGTAGGTCATCGGTGATGGTCAACTTGGGTAGAAGGGAATAGAGTTCGAGGAGCAAAGAGTACGACACATCCGCATTCTCAAATTAGGAAACATTTGTTGAAAACTGAAAAGGGGCTCAAAAACATACCAACCCGAAGGCGAGATGCACAATGCGTGTGAGAGAAGCGACCCGTTTGAGCATCGTCTTGCTCTGAGGGCCGCGTAGATTGAGTGTTAGATCACTATTGCCAGGGAGACGCGTAAACTCTACTCCTCCCTCCTCATTCTGCAATGTCCATTATCATGGGTGAAAAACTCATACATTGTGAATTATTACTGCTGGCCGGTTCCGAATTGACTCCGCGAATATGATGAACGAGAAATTCAATAATATTATGATGATGATCATTGAGAGAATCTCGTCAGGGAGATCGAGAAGCGACTGCAATACGCTGGTCGTGTAATTATGCGCTATCGTTTTCCATAAGAACCTATTGTATTTTCCTCTTTCGTATTTTCGACAGTTCAGTTCATCGCACAAAAAGATGACTTATACAAGAAGAAAAATAGACTTTGTAACCACGAGCGACTAGGCGAATAGGTTTCATGCAATCTAGACTATTAAAACTTTTCAAAATTAAAATAATTCAACGTACTGGCGGAGTCCTTTTTGCTTTGTAGTGAACGCTCCTCATTCTTCTATTCACATTGTGGACACTCATTCTGCTCTTGAACGACAGATATGACAAGATCATACACAAGATTTCATCGGGTAGATCAAGGAGACTCTGCAATTGGTTCATAGTGCGGAATCGGATCGATAAATTGGTATTATCTACCGTACATCATAATATTTGCACGCATCATTCCCTTGCGAATAAGATCTATCGCGTTTTGTTGTTGCACTATATATCGGAAGTTTTAAAAGACAAAAAAACTCGAATTCACAGTACATCCTAATTAATATTTTCACCAACTACAGTAGTACGTGGTTTGCATAATCGATATAATGTACCCACCGTCGATTCCTCGTCCATCGTGATCTGCCCCATATCGTCTACTCTCACTTTCTCCAGTCTCCTTACATTCCAGACAATGGGATACGGTAGTCCCGTATAAACGGTCGATAACGTCATTGTAGACTGCAAAATGAGATAAGCTAACCAATTTTTGAACTGATTAGCAGAGACGCATACAAGAAGAGACGCATACAATGTACATTTTCAAGTTCGCTACACCTCGACGATTCTACCTAATTATACTTCTTTTCTAACTTTATTTTATGTTTCTACAGTACCAAATGAAATCTATCGTACCTCAGGGATGACGTAGTAATCGCCCTTGATTGTGCCCTTACGAAGGTGGGAGAAGGGAACAGCGAGGAATCGCAGATCAGGCCGAACTGAAATTGATAGAGACAAATATTTTCTAAACTCTTCATTTCACACACTTTCTCTTGTCATTATTTCCAACGACACGAGACTGAAATTCAGGTAACTCGATCATAATTTGACCAGGCGTTATTGGAGTCTGATCAGGTGCTTTACCATATTTGTATTTGATCAAGTGATTCACTGAATTCAATTCAAGAAGTGAATTCAAGATCTGATAAGTTCTGATCGCATTCAAATATTTTCATTCGAAATTTTGAATCTGATCAGGCGTTATTTGAACCTGATCGGGAAAAAAAGGCCGTTTCAGAGTCTGGTCAGACGTTATTTGAATATTATTTTGGCCTCATCAGATTTAGATCGAGTTATCTGAGAAGGAGAGCTTCATTTTCTCTCCAGTGAAACTTCACAACATAAACGAGCACAGAATATCCGTTTTCATACCTTTCTCGTACACTTGGATGTGTACTGCTTCCAGAAGAGCCAGGCCGTCTGAGATGGCGTCGGCGTATTGGTAGACGGGATCCATGTTGGAAGGGGCGGAGTCAAGAGCTGCAACAACTAGTTATAAATAGCGTTAGACATCGATCTATTTCAACCAATCAATCATGATTATCGTTTTTTGTGTAATTACTCAACCAAACATAAACCAATGACCACAAACGACTGACCAGTTCTGAATGCCTGCACGCCACTCAGTCTGACCGATTCGGGAGTTTCGACAGATCTGAAAATAAAGCATTATTACAAAGTCAATATTTTTACATTCACAACTTGGCGTTGCTGAGAAGCATGGCAATACATGTATCTGTACACAGAGTTCGGTTGTTTTGATTATTGAGGTTTATACATAGATGAAAGTGAGTTCTAGTTGTGTTATGGCGTTGAGAGAGTCCTCGGTCATCTACGAATATGAATAGAGACATTAACAGTTCAAAAACACAAACAAAGTAATTACTATAGTAATCGATGAAAGAGAGAAAAAGGAAGAATCGATTGAACGAAAAGAGAACGACATATTTGAGCGGGAAATGTGCGTGATCTGGTAGAGCATGTTGCAGACACTCTCGCTCTATAGATCGGGGCGGCAGGGAGAGTGAAACCCTGATCTACTCCTCATTCATCCACTCACTGAAGAATATCACGCGAAGGGAGTCAACGATATGAGCGGGAAATGTTTTGTTGTATCCTAAACTAGAATCACGTCCTAACTGGAGGCTCAACATGAATTAGACAGAAAAATAGAAGAATATTCGATAAAAATATGCAAAACCGCGAAACATTGTGACAATTCACGGTCGATAAATTTAAACGACTACCGTAGTTTATCTGAGAGTTCGCCGTGTCAAACGTATTTTTCTGTGTCATTTTTCATTTAATATTTCTGCTGAATTTTGAAGCTCAATGTTATTAGTTTGCGAAAAAAACTTTCACTATATGAAATGAAACATCTGCAAATTTAACGAGCGAATGAAAACGTCTCAATTCTCTCTCAAAACACGTCACCAAAATTCAAACACCTCCGAAGATTCACAAAACTTCATTTATACACTTAAAGGGACCTGGCACTGCAAATGAAGTGAATTTCAAATTAAAGAAAAATTTCTTCCGATTCGAACGCAAAAAATCGCATATTTTTACGATTTTTTTGAAATTAGTTATGAATTTTCAAAGATCTCATTTTCGGCTAGGATGCCCCAGCACTACTGTGTTTAGCCGCTAAACACAGTAGTGCTGGGGCATTCCAGCCAAAAATGGGATCTTTGAAAATTCATAACTAATTTCAAAAAAATCGTAAAAATATGCGATTTTTTGCGTTCGAATCGAAATAAAATTCTCTTTAATCTGAAAATCACTTCATTTGCAGTGCCAGGTCCCTTTAATCCTGACTTTCAACAATTAAATACAGTGGTTGAAAGATACACTCAATAATGGTGTGAGAGCGTACTGTACCTAATTGTACAGGGGGAGTGAAACATTATGCAACAAATATCTGAATCCGAGGTGGTCTCGACGGGAAATTACTGTGCAATCGAACTCTGTCTGCTGTTCTTCTGCATCATCTGTATGAGATTGCCAATGATATCGTAGAGGGTCGTCCATGCAAAGGCCGTTTCTCGCGGAAGCGTCCCGCCCATGCACTCCTTCAGCACGTCAAGCAGTTCAGGAACCATACTCTGTAAATGACAACGGTTACGGTAGTCCGATAGAGCGCACATCCGATTACGGTAGGCACCGCGCGTATTTACCTCGATGTGGTACTTCTTGATGTACCACTTAGTGTGCGTCATTGCAATTCGCTTAACTGCCTCTCCCAACGTAGAATCGTCGTCCAGAGACTCGACGATGTGCTAGAGAGAGAAGAAGAGAGGAGAGGGATAACTACGAATCAGACATCCTTTAACTGACATACGCCCTATTAGTCAGGTGAGTGGTGACGAGCAACATTAGTGGACTATTCACAGGGGAATACGTCTACGAATCGACTTTGTAGTAGTCGCAATTCAGTTTAGTTAGGACTCGTAGACATATTTCTTCCGTTAATATCGCCCAATGACATTTTTCACCGTAGTAAATTAGAAAAGAACTACAAAAGCATATTCCTATCCTTACTGACTTGGAGCCCAGCCATATACACTCTTGCATGGTTCTTGAGACCATCAGAGCTAATTAAGGCAGAGTCGGGAATTTCGCGGAAGTTGGGCCAGATGGTTTTGTAATGCGGAAACTCGGCGAATAATCTAAATTGCCAGTCAAGACAAAACTCAACATAATTGAAATAAAACCTGATGAAAATTCCTTGGCCGTTTTTGTTCGCCTCAACCTTCATGAATTCGTAGCTGTCGCGAATAAGTTTACGATGCTCCGCATTGAGACGTTTAGTTTCAGAAGCTACTAGAGACTGCATTGAAAGGAAGGCTACTAAGTGAGAGCCTCTACCCACCCCTCGTCACGCCCCTTTTCACTTAGACTTCGAATTAGCGTTTATCTCGAGGAGAGCTTCCAAATCGATTAACCATTAACAACATTCATAAATAGGACTGGGAAGAGACAAAAACAGGTGGAACGTGTAAAGAAGAACGAGTTTACATTTTGAAGCTTATCAAAAGTACGTGAAAGTGAAGCTAAAATAACAGGGGCTCTGGAGATCGATCGGGACACAAATGAACAACCATACTTATCCTCGCATGGGAGGAGCTCCGCCGGGTCGGGGCATACCGCGAGGGGCGCCGCGGGGTCCTCCACGGAACGAAGTACCTCTTCCACCGCCGCGAGGTCCTCCTCGTCCGCCACGAGCCGTTCCCGGTCCTCCGTCTCCGAGACCCATGCCAATGGCTCCCTGAATATATTTTAATTGTTATTTACTTCATTCGTCATTTTTAAACGAGTAAATAAATAATTCATTTTAAATAAAAATCGAAATAAGCAAACGAAAATGAAATGAAAATGAGATTTATTTTCGAAAATCTGACCTTCTGGGCTCGTCCAATATTTTTGAACATGGGCGCGTTCTTGAGCATATCGGGAAGGACGAGGAAGCGGATCTTGGACCCACGCACGAAAACGTTCTCGAGCTGATGTGTCCTGCCGTCTCTGTAGGTGACGCACACATCGGCCATCTGGCAGTTCATGTTGTCCTCGGCCTCGATAAGCTTTCCGCGGTAGACCTCACCTGCGAAACGCGATTTGGTAAGGTTGACCATTTGTTTCAAGTTATGGAATAACATGAAACGCAAAGGTAAAAACCTTACCAGTGACGGTCTCCAGGGTAACGATGTGTCCCTCCGCCTCGTGGAGGATCTTGATGGGTACACCGACTGAGGTCATCTTTACTGAATGGTGATACGTCTAACTCGAATGGTGATACTTCTAACACAAAAAAGAAACGCGGCGAGTCAATAACAACGCGAAAATGATATACAAAAAAACCGGGAGTTTCGAATTTTCCCTGGCACTGAGCCAAGCTAAATACCATAAGTTCGTCTACTAAACGCAGTAAGTCGTCAAAATATTCACGCCGGAACGTAAAAGTAGGATGATTTATTTTATCGTATTTCTGTGTAAGGTCTATCATGAACTGATGTTAATTAAAGTATAATAGCGATCGCAATGTTTTTGTGTGTTTTTCGTGCCTTTCCTTTACTTTTTGTCAGCACTATATATTTCTAAATTACAGAATGCCAGAGTCTCTAGCAAACAGGAGGAAGAGGATGGGGTCGCTCAAGCTCAGACGGCTCACACAAGCATACTTGACTCCGTACGACCAGCTTGCAAAAGATTCTTCCGGGCAGAGGATAGACGAGATCTATGGAATAAGTGAGTGGTTGTGCATGATCGTTTCTCGGCTTTTTGGGTAAGATGAAAATGAATCCCAGTAATTTTGTAACTAAAAAATGGCCGTGTTCAGCTCAAGATCTGATTCTCAACTACCAAAGTGTTACGAGCGGTCTCTTTCCTCGCTCGTCCAAGGACAAAAGTCTCGGTTATGTCAAGGATTCAATCTACTGCGCGATGGCGTGCTGGGCGTGCTCGAAAGCTTATGAGTGAGTCTGATAACATGATCAGAATACTGAATGTAATTAATTAAACAATAAGAATGCTTTTATTTATAAATACATTGACTCAATTTTTCGAACCGATCGATAAAAATCACAGGAGAATGGACGATGATCGTGGTCGACAGACGGAACTCCGCCAATCTGCCGTCAAGACCATGCGTGGAATTCTCTTCTCGTGGATGCAACAAGTCGATGAGGTATTACATGAAACCTCCAGGCTGGAATCATACCGAGATCTAGTGTGGAAATGTGTCCAGACTGGATCGCTGCCTGATTCTAGGCTTGAAATGCAGATTATACCAGCCTGGAAAAAATACTCCTGCTTTGGGCCCCTAGACTCGCCCCATTCCTGGCTTCAGCAGTAGTAGTGAACTTGTTGTTTACCGAAATATATACTGCACTAATAAATCGATATTTGCAGCTCAACACATTCAAGAACAACAATCTCGCCAAGCACGCCCTGCACGCGAGATTTGACCTCGAGACGGGCCTTCCTATTGAGAGTCACGCCGACCATGTGAGTACGGTAGATCTGCGTACTACGGCGGATTATTGATCCCTCGTTTGCAGGGTTACGGTCATCTGCAGATGGATCTCATCGCTCTCTACATCATTGCCATGGTGCAGATGATCTCGGCGGGCGCGAAGGTACGGTAATGATGATTATTGATTACTGGAAATTCTTTATCGATTTCTTGTAGATCATCTTCACGCACGATGAGGTATGCTTCATCCAAAATCTGGTCTTCTACATCGAGAGAACTTACCGTACGCCCGACTTCGGCATGTGGGAGAGAGGAACGAGGTGCGTGGCATACTGTAATCAATGCCCGACTACATTTTCGATATCGACGAGGGGGTCCGTAATAATGCCAGAAAATTCCACAGCGCTGGTCAGCGTTTATAATATAATATCAGGAATTTAGCATGCAAGTTACTAGTCCGCGTTTTTAAAATTTCAGAAAGAGCATTGGGAGTCCGCAGCTCGAAAATCGAAATTCCTTGCCCATCACTGACTGTAATTGACTGAATGTGTATTTCAGATACAACCGTGGTCAGCCAGAGCTGCACGCTTCCTCGCTCGGTTTGGTCAAGGCTGCACTAGAAGCAGTGAATGGGTGAGTTTTACGGGGGTACTGTAGCAGATGATCGTGTACAGTAAACGTTTATTAGCAAGCTGCAAGGTATACCATAGATGGGCAAGGTATGTTGCTGGTAGATCAAAAGCGGGCGGCTCATTAACACAACCTGGTGAATTTGCGTAAAATACGCGGTAGGTTCTGATCCAAAATCGTGGCAACTTGGACCGAAGTCGGGTGGGCTATCGGAAAAAAATATGGGCGGGTTCTGTATGATAAATACGGTAGCTACATGCGAGATGTACTGTATTATCGATTTCTCTTCTCAGATTCAATCTGTATGGTTCTGCGGGCACGAGTGCCTCCGTGGTCTACGTCGATATTGACGGTCACGACAGGAACAGAACGACATTCGAGGCAATTCTACCGAGGGAGAGCAATTCGAAGGTGGGAGAATGGGGGACCCAAATTTTTCTTTGTTTTCTTCGGTAAAAGAAATTTTGTAATTATGCAAAGAATGATTTAATAATGCTTTATCGAATATCTAGGTGCACTCTAGTTTCACAACTTTATCAAACATTGGTAGTACTAGGTGATTCGCTTTTGAATCCTTGCCTGTCGTTTTTAAGCTCTCATTAAAAATAGAAAAGGAGAAGAAGGCTGGCGCCATATTTAAATCTGCTTCTGGTGTGAACCACTTATTCTAATTAGTGAGGAAATTGCAGAACACGGACGCGGCTCTGCTTATAACCGTTGGGTGGCCGGCCTTTGCCACCCACAACAAAGCCATCTTCGACAAGGCTGTGACTAAGTGTGTGAGGAGACTCGAGGGGAAGTACGGCATGAAGAGGTGAGGGCAATTCAGTCACCGAGGGAAGATGACGTCAATAGATGAAATGGGAACTTGAACTTGAAGAAACGGAGGGGTTGGTTTCTCTCTTGATTTAAGCAACAACACAGTACTACGAAGCGCGATTTGTGTCTCAATTTGTGAGAGTTATGAAACGGTAAAATGACAGGGATATTGCGCATGGCGCATTTTAAATCTGTCGATAGCCCTTCCGCTCACAGTATCCCTGATACTTTATTTATCCTGACCACATTACGGATTGATCGGTTTAAAAAAAAATTTCGACACATTCAACGGAAACTGTGGAGCGCTATTGGAGTTTAGATTTGTCGGTTGTGAAATTATAAAATAGTAAGGGTATTGCGCATGGGTCATTTCCATCCCCCTTCCGCGCACTCTAATACTTACCGTACCCTCTGCAGTTTACGGTCCGATTGGTTTGTATCTTTCTACGCATTCAATGGAAAACTGTGAACAAGTTTGGTGTTTCAATTTGCCAGAGTTCTGAAGCGCTAAAATAGCAGGGTTATTTAGTATCGCGTATTTTCAAACTGTCGATAGCCCTTCCGCTCGCAGTATATTAAAAAAAATTCTCACCTTTCGTTGGAAAACTGTGGAACGCGATTGGTGCTTCAATTTATCAGAGTTATGAAACGGTAGAATAGCAGGGACATTGCGCATAGCGCATTTCCAGTCTGTCGATAACGCTTTGGCCTACCGTACCCCATATAACCGCTTACCGTATTCTCTCTGCAGATTCCTTCGTGACGGCCATTTGACGGAGTTGGAGGACAACACTCGACCGTACTACGAGGAGCACGAGACGCACAAATTCGACTCGATCGAGTCCCAATTCCCGCTCTTCTTCGCCTGCATTGCGATAACGGCCAAACTCAAGTGAGAATAAATAGGTTATTTTTTAAACATATTTAATTATAATTAGGTCAGAGCGTAAAAATCAAATTCTCGAAATTTGCGTTAAAATATGTGAAGAATTATATTTTCCTTGTGTGTTTGGAGTATTTTTTTAAATTCTATTTTCGTTGCGAGACAATAATTGGTTCGCAGAGGCGACGATAAGATCTACGATGAATACTGGAACAAGCTGCAGGGACTGCTCGTGTCGGATTCCAGTGGTGAGCATATTATTTATTTTCTTTTTTGTTTATCGTACACCACATGGGTGCTTTGCTTAAATATGTGAATAAATGAATAGAAAAGATGTTTTATAGAAGAAGTGTGGGTAACGGGGGGTATTGATTAGTGTTGGTAGGTTACTGTAATTGGCCGTATTCGAGTGGTTTCTGTATACCCAATCGAAAGATGCCTATTCAGTGTCCGGTGGGTGGATCCTGCCCGAGTGCTACTACGTGGATGAGGTGAATGCGGAGGAGGAGAAGAAGCACGGAGGAACGGAGCTCAGCCCGGTGAGTTGCGGTTGCAGGATGTTGTTATCTGGCTAACGCATAGTTATCCATTGATTATCAAACGGTTATAGCCTGCGCATTGTATTTTTATTGTTCATATTCTTTGTGTATTTTATAGAAGTACGTCACTAATCGATACCGTACTTACTCATTCTCTTTTCGATACAGATTACAGATTGGCCAACTGGCAATCGATTAATGATTCTATTTTTCACCACAATTGGACAATTGCTTTATCCCATCTTGATGTAAATCAGTCTTACGATTACTTTCTCAAATTTATTAATAGCTTGCTTGAAATGTTTGTCCCGCTATCCAAACCATCACCGTTCTCTAGATATCCCCGTAATGTTAGAATACTTTATGGTAAGAGTAGGACTCTAACCAGGATTGCACCTAATAGTAATGCCTGTATTGTTATGACCAAACGATTTAATTCTGCCCTTCATCGATTTCAATGTCTCTTAGAGAGCTGAGTTGTTGCCTCATCCGATTCCAAAGCATTCTATAAGCTCTGTAGTAGTAGACTTAATGCCCCCAAATCCACGCCTTATGGAATTATCGATCCTAACGGTAATTTGCTTCTGTCCAATGACGATAAATGTAGGGCATTCTCTGACTTCTTTTCATCCGTGTTTACCAATCCCATGCATTCCCCTCTCCCTCCCCCTTCTCCTTCAATAATCTTTGATCTCCCCACAATCTCTCATTTACATATTATAAGTGCTCTCAGTAATCTCTCACCTAAGATCAATATTACTGCTGACAATATTCCCAGTATTGTTCTCACTAATTGTAAATTATCGATTATCGCCCCACTTCTTATAATCTACAATAAGTCTTTGCTCACTTGCACAGTTCCTTCATTGTGGAGACATGCACTTGTTAAGCCCATCCCTAAGAAAACTAGTAACTATATATCCGATTTCCGCCCCATCTCTTTGACCTCTTCTGTTTGCAAAGTCTTTGAGAAGATTCTTATTAGTGAAATCACGACTTTCCTCGACCAAAATAATCTTTTCGACCCTCATCAAACAGGGTTTAGGTCTTCTAGATCCACTTCCACTAACCTGGCTGCAACGCATGCCCATTATCTCAGAATTTTGCATAAGCATTCCCCTTTCGATACTGTATATATTGATTTCCGTAAGGCATTTGATAGTATCGATCACCGACTCTTGCTCTTTAAAATGTCGCAATTAGGAATATCCTCTCATTTAGTATCCTGGTTCGAAGCATACATCGATGACTCATTCTCGCCTTCAACTGTAGTTAGATCCGGTGTGCCACAGGGCTCTTGCTTAGGTCCACTCTTGTTCATCCTATTTATCACTGACATTTCATCACAATTCACGCCATCTATTCGCTATTCCGTTTACGCTGACGATTTAAAGCTTTATGCGGAAGCTCCCCTCTATTCTGATGACTTACAATGTGCCCTCGATGTTATCTCTACCTGGTCAGTACAATGGAATCTCGGCTTATCCGAGACCAAATGCTCTATTATGCACTATGGCCTTCACAACCCTTGTAGACAGTTCCATATCAATAATGTCGCCCTTACACCCAAAAAGACTGTTAAGGACTTAGGAGTCGTTTTCACCCCTTCTCTTTGTTTCTCTGAACATATCAAAGAAATTATTAAGAAATCAAATTCTAAAATGCACTTCCTTTTCAAAGCTTTCCGTAGTAATTGTATCGATATTTATGTGAAATCGTTCACTACATTTATTCTTCCTAGTCTAGAGACCTGTTCCATTATCTGGAACCCCATTAATTCCGTTGAAACTACCAAAAATATTGAACGTGTCCGACGCGACTTCACTAGGAAGCTCTATTTCCGTTGTTCTCTGCCTTCAGTAAGCTACTGTAATCGTTTACGCTCCCTAAATCTAACAACTTTAGAACGCCGTAGATTTGTCACCGATATTGTCTTTCTCCATTCCATTCTTCATAGGAATTATGAACTTGATCACTCTTCCCTCCTCACTCGTTCTCCTCTTACTAGATTTGTCCGTAATTCACATCACTTCCGTATCTCTCTGCCTTTCTTCCCTCCCAATTCCCACACCACCCTTGCCTCCAGAACCATATCAATTTGGAATTCCCTCCCTTCCCCCTCGGTTGATTTATCCCGAGATTCCTTCCGGAAATTCATCCGCTCCTTCTTAATAATTTCTTTGATATGTTCAGAGAAACAAAGAGAAGGGGTGAAAACGACTCCTAAGTCCTTAACAGTCTTTTTGGGTGTAAGGGCGACATTATTGATATGGAACTGTCTACAAGGGTTGTGAAGGCCATAGTGCATAATAGAACTCCTTTTTCCCTGAATCAATTGTTAAGAATTGGCTCTAACCCTTCTTCCCCATACCCTTGCTGCCATGCACAAAACCGATTCGACTATGTCGACGGACATCCGTTTCTTGCCTCTATTCACAGTTATTTTTCTTGTATGCGATACTCTGACGGAATAAATAATGAATGAATGAATGAATGATACCGTAATCTGACAATCAGCGGAATACCGTACCTCTCTCCTCAGGTATCTCCATCCGAATTCGGTCATCATCTGTGGTCAAATGCGGTGTACATCATCCTCCTGCTGCTCCGTGACAATCTGATCCACCCGGGCGACCTGGACCCCATCAATCGACGAATGCCCGCCAGCCAGAGACCCAAGAACCTCAATCGACACTCGGCGTTCCAGGTAAATATACGATAGAGCATGGTGAGTATACGGTAGGAGATTATAGGGATACGGTAAAATATTGTAGGTATACGGTAGAACGGTATAAATTCGAAGTATACGGTAGGGAAAAGCGGAGAAGGAGGAGATTGTATCGTCGGCTAATGCGTTAGAAAGGCTATAGTTAACCGGCGAAAATCGGGAACATATTTGCTAATTCTAGCATTATAATAATTGAGGAACCAATCTTAAGATGTGACTTATTGAGACTGTTCGAAAGTGGGGGGGGGGGGCTTGAAATGCATGACTGAAACTGTAGTTCCATTGGGAAGATTAGGCGCCGTATTTTTCACCTCAAAGGTTTCTAGATCAATTCTACCACACATCAGCAAATGGGGCTCTAAACATTACTTTAGCTGTATGCTGAAACTGTGATACTTGTCTCCCATCAATAATCGATCCTTTCCTCTCCTCAGGGCAGTATGGAGGGCGCTGACCCCGTGGTGCAGATGGCAATCATTTCCGAGTCGACCCGTCTCCAATCCATGCTCTCCACCTACGGCATTCCCTCTCAGACCCCCCACGAAGTGGAGCCCATCCAGATATGGCCCAGTGCAAGGATGGTCAAGGTGAGACGGGGTTAAACTAGTTTGTTAATTAATCTACACCCGAGACGCAATATGATTTGAAATAAAAAAAATATTATTCGATGGTGCCACTTTGTTATTCTCGTCTTAATTCAAAACGAGAGACCATTTCATTCTGAGAGGGGGGGGGGCATTCTTATTTAGGCCAGTGACACTAAATGCGCCATTAGCCAGGTGAGAAGGGGTTACAGTGATAAGGTTTTAGATGTTTCTTCGAAAAGCGGTGATTCATGCGTGAGCGGTGCTAAATATTAATTAATACCAAATGACAGAAAGCCAGACATCAACATTTGTTAATTCTTGAAATTGCCTAATTTATAGGTATTCGAGTGCCTCGGTCGCAGCAAGCGACTAGGGCTGTCGGGTCGACCGGCCCGACCCTTCGGACCACTCGGAACCTCCAAGGTTAGTGATCAATTAGAATTATCGCTGGACCAGGTATTTATACCCTAGTCTCCCTCTTCCGCAAAATACTGTAGCTCTTGCTATTGATTGCGCATACCGTACTCCATTCACATTCGTAGGATACTGTAGCTCGTGCATACCGCACTTTTTTACTGGTCGCAGGTGTTCCGTGTGTTCGGGGACACGATCCTGTGCTATCCGCTGCTCTTCGAAGTCAAGGACTTCTATCTGTCCTCTGACCCTGCTGTGCTCATTGACAATATCAAGAGAGACGTCGAGTTTGTCGCCAAGAGGTTAGCAAGTCAACGTTACATTCGAAGGTGCAATGTTCTGCGCATGTAAAGCATGCTGAAGAAGGGACTATCTTTAACTTTTTATTCGAAGTATGTACATGTGAGCATTGTACTAGACACGCTCCTCATTTTCTATCAGGATGAAAACTATCGCGTTAGGGATCGTACACGGAGAAATGTTTAGAATGTAATTCAAGCATCGAACTGCGACCTCATGAAGTATTTCAATTCGAAATTAATAATAAATGATTTGTAGATGGAAGCTGGACGGTCGTCCGACGATGTGCATCGTGTTGAGAGAGGAGAATGTTGCTGGTGAGTGAGAGAGATTGAGGATAGATAGAGGCATAGTTGGGCACCACTTATCCGAGCCAGAGGTCAAAAACTAAAGTAGCATGGAACATCTGGTCGGGCATGTTTTCGATTTTTTGATAGTCTACCGGGCAGGTTTCTACATTTCTGGGTCTTTTCAGAGACTCTGTCGGGCAGGTTTCGTTTTTAGGGGTCAATTTGATCAGGCATTCATTTTTCGCGCCCACCTTCGGCGGGCAGGCTATGACGAAATCTACCCACTTTTTGACCTATGATCCGAGCCTTTTTGCACAGCGGCCCAGAATCAGTATAGTCCATTGCGGGCTACCACCGAAGCACTTTGAAGTGCCCTTTGAAAACCTCGATTCCCGATTTGCACGGTGCCCCTGCACCTTCGCGCACCCGAATGGATAGAAGGGTAGATCAAAATGGAAGCACGAGAAAAGTCATGTAGCTTAGTTTCATGTTGTACGTGCCAGCAAAATAGGTTTTAACCAACTATCAGAACTCCCACGCACTTCTGCGCTTCATGAATGATTGAAACGCACGATTGACTGGGGAAGTTTGGTATTTTGAGGGATTATCAGACACTATCTGATAGGCTCGAGATATGGCCGTACAAGGAGACCTAACCTATTCTGAAAATATGACCCTAGAGTAAACTTTGTGCGTAGAAACCGAAAATCGACCTTAGAACTGCTGATTCTCAAACCCGGCTGAGATATGTTTCATCACACCTACTAAAGTGGAAAAATGAAAATTCTTCCAACGCATACTAGACCCCAAATTAGATAGTAATTCTTAAAGAACATCTCGTTTGCATGATTTTCACTGTTGAAAGTAAGTTTATAACTGATCTGTGAAAAAAGTTATGAAATTTTGAAAGATCAAAATAATTTTCAAAAAAATAGTTTTCGCGAAGGGGGAATTTTGACATTCTCATTCGATTCCTCGCGGAAAGGTACACCAGGTACCATATTTTGGGTTCGATCGATAGGGCTAATCTATTTTTAAATATTTTTTGAAAATCACATTCTTCTATTTTTGACGATTTTCGATAAAATTCAAGTTTCGAAAAAAGTCAGATATATATCTCAAATGAGTCGTAGTTATCAGAAATCCATATAAAAATTATTATTATTAATTTTCATAATGTTTGCGTTTGAACTGACGTGCCATGTATCAGTGAAATACGACCTCGAACTCCATACTAGTGTTTTAAGAGACCGGATTGGTAAGAATTGAGCACTGCCAGGCATTCGCGCCAGGACTTTAGATTTGGCACATCATACTCATACTATGGAAGTGTTTCAGCACCCAATTTACAAAAGCATTCGAATTTGTGCACTGAGGCTCAAACCCGGCTCGCATATGTCGCAGAAATGACGAAAAAAGTGATTTTTTCAACTTTGTTCATGAGCTAGGATTAATTTTTCTTCAGCAATTTTTTAAGCATGCCTAGTGTGCACTGAAAAACAACATGAATTATTTCTAAAGACTTTTATTTCACCAAGGCCAGTCTGTCCGTTTGTCTGTACGTGCGTGTGTTCAACTTTGCCACTAAATAACTCGGGAACGAAGAAAGATTTCGACACACTCTCTTCACTATCTTTTACATATCGACAAAAGTAAACTTTTCAATAAAAAATATTGAAACAAAAACCCTGGCCAAGTGGCTAAAGCGCTTGCCTTCGATTCCGAGAGTCCCAAGTTCGGACCCCACCGCGGGCAAGCGTTTTGCCACATTTTGGTAATATTAGAAATTATATATTATTTCTTCATCTGCTGGCCAAATTATGAATTTTCGCATCAACACTCTTTTTGAAAAAAATCGAACATTTTTTTGAAAAATTTTTTTTTTGAATCCAGGATGATTGTCAAAATGGGAAAATATTTTTTCGTCTTGTGGTGCGCTAACGGCATGGGGTTGAGGCATGAGCGGGTTGAAGACCCTAACGGTTCATTAGAAAAAATATGCAAGGATAAGATAACGGAGGCATTGCAGGCATTGATCGACGATAGGCGAACAATTTGTTTTAGATTTTGGACCATTTTGCAGGTCACGGAATTTTCAAAAAAAATTTCTTTCATTCTTTATGAAAAAAATTTCATACTTCTTTAGTAAATGTGGTACATTGAATGCAGTTTAATTCTATAAGATGATGGCATTCTAGAATTCTTTTTTTTTCAGGATGATTTTTTTGTAAAATCGAATTGTTCGTCTACTGCGAAATGATGGCAGGCAATATTGCATCCACCATCATTTACAGATTATTATGTGCTACAATGTGCAGCGTGAAATTTTTTTCTGTCTCTCTATATTTGAGGAAAAATTTGAAAAATTAGACAAAATCGATTCGGATGAAAAATTTTCAATCGCTCCAAAATATTTCATGTTGTTTTTTTCTATGCACACTGAGCATGCTTAAAATATTGCCGAAGAAAAACTAATCCTAGCTCGTGTACTTCAACTCCAGATTCGATCCAGGGAGAGCTCGGTGGCCGGCTCCAGGTTCGGTTCAGGACACGTTTCTGACATCGTAAAACACTTTTCCTGTGATCCCATCACTACTCACACCATTAAGGAAAATATCGAAAATTTCGATTTTTCACGAAAAAAAAACTCAGCAAACAGGTGAAAACGTGTGCCACGCTACTCAAAAAAAGTGCTATGACGGCTTCTAGTGCTTGCATAAAATGTGGCAAAACGTTTGCCCGCGGTGGGGTCCGAACTCGGGACTCTCGGAATCGAATGCAAGCGCTTTAGCCACTTGGCCATGGTTTTTGTTTCAATATTTTTTATTGAAAAGTTTACTTTTGTCGATAAGTATAAGATAGTGAAGAGAGTGTGTCGAAATCTTCCTTCGTTCCCGAATTATTTAGGGGCAAAGTTGAACACACGCACGTACAGACAAACGGACAGACAGACTGGCCTTGGTGAAATAAAAGTCTTTAGAAATAATTCATGTTGTTTTTCAGTGCACACTAGGCATGCTTAAAAAATTGCTGAAGAAAAATTATTCCTAGCTCATGAACTTCAAAAGTTGAAAAAAATCACTTTTTCCGTCATTTCTGCGACATATGCGAGCCGGGTTTGAGCCTCAGTGCACAAATTCGAATGCTTTTGTAAATTGGGTGCTGAAACACTTCCATAGTATGAGTATGATGTGCCAAATCTAAAGTCCTGGCGCGAATGCCTGGCAGTGCTCAATTCTTACCAATCCGGTCTCTTAAAACACTAGTATGGAGTTCGAGGTCGTATTTCACTGATACATGGCACGTCAGTTCAAACGCAAACATTATGAATTTAATAATAATAATTTTTATATGGATTTCTGATAACTACGACTCATTTGAGATATATATCTGACTTTTTTCGAAACTTGAATTTTATCGAAAATCGTCAAAAATAGAAGAATGTGATTTTCAAAAAAATATTTAAAAATAGATTAGCCCTATCGATCGAACCCAAAATATGGTACCCGGTGTAACTTTCCACGAGGAATCGAATGAGAATGTCAAAATTCCCCCTTCGCGAAAACTATTTTTTTGAAAATTATTTTGATCTTTCAAAATTTCATAACTTTTTTCACAGATCAGTTATAAACTTACTTTCAACAGTGAACATCATGCAAACGAGATGTTCTTTTAGAATTACTATCTAATTTGGGGTCTAGTTTGCGTTGGAAGAATTTTCATTTTTCCACTTTAGTAGGTGTGATGAAACATATCTCAGCTGGGTTTGAGAATCAGCAGTTCTAAGGTCGATTTTCGGTTTCTACGCACAAAGTTTACTCTAGGGTCATATTTTCAGCATAGGTTAGGTCTCCTTGTACGGCCATATCTCGAGCCTATCAGATAGTGTCTGATAATCCCTCAAAATACCAAACTTCCCCAGTCAATCGTGCGTTTCAATCATTCATGAAGCGCAGAAGTGCGTGGGAGTTCTGATAGTTGGTTAAAACCTATTTTGCTGGCACGTACAACATGAAACTAAGCTACATGACTTTTCTCGTGCTTCCATTTTGATCTACCCTTCTATCCATTCGGGTGCGCGAAGGTGCAGGGGCACCGTGCAAATCGGGAATCGAGGTTTTCAAAGGGCACTTCAAAGTGCTTCGGTCGTAGTTTTCTCTCTCGATTCTCTCAGATAGTCTCTGTTATCCTTTGCTGCAAAGATATCAGCAATTAATAATAAAAATTATGAATAAATAAATACTAATTATAAATACAATACTTGAGGCGAGTACCTCGATCACATCCTGGACCTGCTAGTGCAACTCAAGAATGGCTACGTGAACGGAGTGAGAGTGCGACTGGGCAGAGTACATGTATGTTGATTTTTAAAATGTTATTATTCCGCTAACCTTGCTGAATCGATCGTATGTTCTTACTAGAATTGAAAGGTATGTATCTCACGTAACTGGAATGCATCTGCCCTCTAGTTAAAATGTTGGGCCTAGTTTCTATCTATTTTGTCGTAATATTTTCCCCGAAGAGTGCAAGTGGAACGAAATATCGTTTCTATCATTTGACAATCTCCTATTGAAGTATTGCGTGTTCTTACCAGAATCGGTAGGTCTGCATTTCACGTAACTGGACTGCGCCCGGTCCCCTCTGGTTCAAATATACCGAAGAGTGCATGTGGCTTCAATAAGGGTTATTATTATTCCAATTTCCTGATACACTGCGCGTTCCTACGTGAATTGTAATTTATACATCTCACTCAACGGGAATGTACCTGGTCTCCTCTAGTTAAAATGTTTTGCCTATTCCGTATATCCTTTTGTTGTAACATTTCCCCTTGACTAATTAAAATCAAAAATTATTTAGTAAACAAATTGCAGCAACTGCTCAACTCTGCGTGCATGGAACACGTCGACTTCGCGTCCTCACACGACATCGACTTTGACGTGGCGCCACTGGAGGAGACGCAGGTACTGTAGATATGGTAGGAGTGATGTAGCTGTCGCTCTATTGATTAGGAAAGGCCACTAGAAAGCTTTGCTACTCTGGCATTGGGTGGTCGAGATCGCCTTATGTGTTGAAGACCTAGCACCTTTACCTTTAGCTTCTTTTACTCGAAATGTGAAGATGTAGGGTCTAATACAGTTTTGTTTCGAATGCATACAAAACATGCGAAAATGAATTGATGGCTCAATTAAACTATCAAAGGATTGAACAGTTGCGAATAATTTAATATTGCCATGGATATCAATAAAGTTGTGATGCAGGGTGGTCAGATGCTCGCCTCGCACACTTCTCTCAAGGAGGGATCGGATGAAGAGATTACGGAGACAAACATGATGTCAGTTTGTGATAAATATCGTACTATTTCAATATCTATTGATTACTGTAGCTCGTGTGTAAACATACATTGAGCTACTTGTTCTGCTATCTTACGTTTAATAATTGAAAAGTGTTAATGAGATAAACTTATTAATGTATCATTCTAAATCCATTTGTGAGATACCCACGGCGGGTGTTAGAGGTTCGGTGATGTAGTTTGTAGTCTACTTTTAGTAAAAGTCCCACGTGTATCAACTCCTCTAATTAACTATCAATCGACTTGTGACTATTGTGATCGTGTTCAGTGAAGAATTCCCCACAGATTGACATACAAACATTTGACATTTAACATACAGATTTTCTAATTCGAGCACCTTACAAACGACAGACAGGATAAGGCACACGCTCGCTTTACACCAACCGAACCGGGGGGGGGGGGTGTTTGACGCGCCGTGATACTGTAGTCGATTCCTTCGCTTGCAGTGCTCATAACGATCACGAACTGACTGAGATTGTTGCTCGGGACTGCGGTGACTCGCCTCGATCGACGGCTTTCGCCATTTGGATTCTGATGACGAGACATGGGAATGAACATGAAGTGAATGGAGGTGAGAGAGAGAGAGAGAGAGGAAAGTTAGAGATCTTCGTTTCAAGGGTAGGGTAAAAGAGAGAACAGAGGCCGCAATATTTGATATGCATCGATTGCCAGATTCTGTCGAATATTTTATATTAAAATTAGATGGGTCTCGAGTCTCTAAACTGCCTAGTTCAAAAAAAGTGTAAACCGAGAATCTCGGCCAACGAAAATGTATGAAAATTACTATACTTTTTGTATAACGTGAAAAGGAGCGCATTGAAATAAATTGTGTAGTTTGTGTACCTCTCCGACACGGAAACGAGCATTACGTGAATGAGAGAGAGGTGGGGGTTTTTTTCTCGCAAAATCCAAAAATATGGGTAGGGTTTTCGTAAGTTGGACAAGGAAAATGTCAAAATGTGGGTAGGCTTCATCGTTTTTAGGTACCTGTCGATCTATGGTGAGAGAGAGGAATAAAGTCTAGAGGGAGATTCATGTTTTAAGGGTATGGTAAAAGAGGGGACATATGGGAGGTCTTAATAATTGGAAGGACTTCTAAAAATAAGAATATTTTTTCGAATAAATAAATTTTAGTTTTCATGATTCGGTAGATCGGACTTTGAAGTTGCTAGGTTTGCGTTTCAAATGTATCACGTATGATCAATGCAGCGAAATATTTCTAATAGTCTTCTCTCTTTTGTTTGAAACATATACTCAACTTATTTATGTTTCTAAAATCCTCCGATGATCATGAATATTCTCATCTTACCTTTCCTCTCTATAATTACTCTACTTTTGTATAACTTGTTGTAGGCTCCTCAGAACGAAGCGCAGTGAGGGGGGAAATGATATATATTTTAAAGAGTTTATGAATTAAATGACTATCTGGAACATCTCTACATTCGGTGGCAGCGCATGACACCGAATATACGATACTTTTAAATCACTCTCTTTCTCTCTCTCAGTTCGTCTGGAGACCCGTCTCGACCGTATCTACCGTCGTGCGTGCGCATCTCGTTCGTGGTGGCTGGTGAGATACTGTGCCGGACGACTGCGGAAGACGATGAACAGTCTCGCGCCAGGGATTACGAGCATACTTGTGAGAGGAAAGCAGGTGAGATTGTTGTTTGATATGGTATTGGTGAAACGCGAATGCACCAGGATTCTCGAGTATACGGGTGAGGGGAAAACAGGTGAGGGTATTGGAATTGTTAAAATATGATTATTATGTTGGAGAGGCAATATCTGACTGCGGTTTTTAATTTGATATAATATTGGTGAAACACGAATGCCTTGGGTCCTCGAGTATACTTGTGAGGGGAAAACATGCGAGAAGGTGGTTGAAATTTCTGACAAACAGGCAATATCTGACTGCGTTATTGATTTTGATGTGGTAATGGTGAAAAACAATTGCACCCGGGTTATCGCGGACACTTGTGAGGGGCAAACAGATGAAGTGGGAACAAATGTTGACGTGGTAATATCTAACTGTGGTTTTTACTTTGATATGGCATTGATGAAACGCGAACGCAGCAGGATCCTCGAGTATATGACGTCGTGGTAATATCTAACTTTTGTGTTTATTTTAATATTGTATTGGTGAAACACGAACGTATATGGTAATCGTGTATACTCGTTATGGGGAAGCAGATGGTATTTGGAATTCACGACAAAGTATCTGAATCAGGGTTGGGCGGAAAATTTTCCCTATATTTTTTGGAGCTCTTGTTAAAATCTGAGCCTGGTGCCCCAGTTAATTGCTAGTTATTATTATTTCATTAATTGATTAAATTTTGAGGATAATCAATTGAAATAATAAAATGTGCAGTGGTTTCAAAATTGTAATAAATTTGCCGAAAAATTTTCTTTCCGAAAAACCGCCACTTTGTGCTTACTATACATAATTTAACCCCCTTTGAAATGTTTCTATAAGGCTATTCTGATGTAGAATGACGTACAATTATCAAGCCCATAATATTCGAAACTGATTATACTCAAAATATGACTTTTCCGGTGCGCAACTCTGATCTTACTGTGGCAGTTATTTTGATAGGGTAATGATGTAGGGACCCCCAAAGGCGCAATGAAACTGACTCTAAAATTCCAATTTTAGCATTGTTGGCTGCTGACGGTATAGAGAATCATTGTTTTCATAGTTAAATTCCCGCAATTCCTATAATTACTTAAAAAATTGCGTTCCAATTAGACTCCTTTTGTGACGTACGCGAAGCCCTTTTAACGCGACCGCAACGCGCTGTTCGCTGGGTCAACCAGACTTCACTGAGTCAGATCAGTCGTTTTTAGCTAATTTTTCATGTATTATAATCACTAGATTTGTTTTTGATACCTAGCAGCCTTCACCACTGCATCAGCCAAAGATATTTCTATGCATTCAGTTTGAACCACGATCGGTAAGGGTAAGCGAGGAATTACTGAATGTCCTGTCTACTTTTCGTCGCAGCATGTCTGCGGCGAAACGTAGAACGCTATTTTTACGATATGTTGTAGAGCATGCATTGTAGATGATCGCTAGAGCAAGAAAAAAGGCACTGAAAGCACCTGAACGTGTTTATTCCCAAAAATTCAAGTGCACTGTAAGAATGTCCGACCTTTGGAAGCTCATAGCAAAAATTGGCACTTGAATGCATTCTCAAATTGCCTATAGGACAATGCGGTAGATGTAGGTGATCACAAAATCACAAAAATATAGGTTGTCCCATATGCTGGAAAAAAAGTTATTCACAAATTTCCGATTGAAAAGTAAAAGTACCTGATTTTGGAACCTCATAACAAAAATTGGCACTTGGATGCATTCTCGAACTACCTACACAACGATGCGCATGGATTAGCTGATCATGAAATCACAAAAATATGGGTTGTCCCATATGCGGGAAAAAAAGTTATTCGCGAAAAACATGGTTTTCACGATTTGAATTGCCGCAAAAAATAAATGTAGGAAAGGCACACACCATCTTTGTCTAAATGCCGGTCAAAAACCTGGTTTGGTGGTCCCTAGTAATGATGAAACTCGAGCGCACCATGACTCGACTATTCGTGCGCGAGGCAAGCAAGTGAGGTGGTTATTGAAACACATGACAAGGAAGTAATATCTAACTACGTGATTTATTTTGATATGACATTGGTGAAACGCTAATACCCCCGTGATCCAACGAAGGTGATTATTGGAACGGAAATTGATCACGAAGTGTTAGTATCTGGTAGTATCAGATTCTGACTGTGTTATTTATTTTGATATGGCATTGGGGGTGGCCATTGCAATCAATGTACAAAAGAATTCGCGTAGATGTGCAGTTGAGTTGCAAGTAGAGCGTGCGAAACACGTGTAGATGTTTCGAAACGATTTGGTGGCGCGGAGTTCCGTGGGATACCTCGACAAAGAAAATAGAGTATTCATAGCAGAGGAGAGAGCGTCAACGAAAAAGTGAGGCCGCATTAGGTAATTGGAGAGATTGTGTCAATGCCATAGAATGCGATATCAGTGAATGGACGAGGCGCTATCATAACAAGTGTGATGCGTGAAACAAGAAAAATGCATGTGAATCACACTGTTTTTTTTTGTTTTCTGAAAGAATAACGCGAACGGAAACGTCTGGCCGGACAATTTTTGTGACATGCTATTTGTGAAACACGAAATTTCCCGTTATATTTTTCGGGGTAGGGGTATACGCTCGAATTTTGGTTTCAACGTAAACGTGTTCAATATCTGAAGTACGTTTGTCCGAGACTCATCATTGTCTACAGTCAATATCTGATACTTGATCTACTCATTCATTAATTTCTCCTATCGTATCCAATATCCTCTACTCTATAGAGAATCATAATTTACTGATGCCGCCTCACGATTCATGCATTATCTCATTGCGCCCTCGGGCGTCGATCAAAGTATCAGACTGGCAAGAAAGTAATGTCCGATTTGAGATGTGAACTTTAAGCTTTCGGTTTTCGGCCAGTTCAAATTACTAAACCTTGTATGCGTGGTATGTTGTAGGGACTAGTGAATAACAACTTTCAACATTGGAGTTATTTGACTCTCCCTCGAATCCTTAGATATCGCGAATTGCAGTGTATCTGATGTAGAGGTGAAAATGTTACAAATAATAAAATAGTTTTCTTTTCGTCGAGAATTTTTCAAAGAAGCTATGCATAGAGTCACTTAGAGTATCATCACTCCTCTTTAGAACTGTGATGAGAACAAGCCGCTGCTGTAATTACTGTGGAAGTTATTACAAATTTACGAGCACTCGTCCGAAATAATAAAACGTTCCGTTGATAATGCGTGCTAAACAACAAATACGGCTGCGAGAGAGCATGGCAAAGTGAGAGACACGTCGAGGTATAGAAAGAGAGTACACCACCAGTAGTCCATTTCATGAACGTATCATTTTAAAATTGTAATATGGTCCTCCAGATTTCCGGCTCTCAGAAAAAGTAGTGTGAGGATGATTTCAAATCACAGTCTCCAATGAGCAGCTATCGAGGTGTAATGGAGCGCGATTTACTCACTGACAATATGACTTACTACTACGGTGAACATTTTTAAACAATTTAATTCCCAACCTTTTGTAACAAGAAAAACTCAAAAAGTTTATGTTCGCTTAATTTCGGAAAAAAACCAATTTAAGGTGTCTTATTTGATTATGTGCTCCGTCGAAGTAGGCAGAAATCAACGAACGCCCTACTAAACAATAAAACTAGTGGACTTTTAATGCGCAATGAGCTGCCAAACGGCTTGATCTGATCATTCCTTAAATTGTGTCACTTTGTGAATCCCCATTTTCGATCTCGAATTTCGGTCATAATATAAATGCTCTGCCAGATCAAAGATTAGGCCATCCTTCTCAAAGTGAATAATACCATACTAACCGTCGTAGGTGCCCTTCTAAACCAGAGGGGAATCGGTTAAGGACTTGGAAAGGAAGTACGGAAGAGTTTTCTGAAATTTCAAAATTGGACAAGACTTTCTTGCCAACCCTATATAGCGTCCTCTTGCAGGTGACACTGGGCGACCGTCGAGTGCGCGAGGTCACTCTCAACAAGCCGCACACTCCTGTAGAGATCGTCCATCTCCTCTTCTCCTCCTGCCCTCCCGATGACCCCCAAGCAGCTGTGATGCAGCAGGAGTTGATTATTGCGTGTGCGGATCTGGTGAGTAATTGTTGATCAGCGGGAAATCACCGGATGGGTTGGGGCTAGGTTAGAAATACTAACCATTACAACGGGTGACCGCATAGAGGATGTGGACTTTTTTTCGGATGTGACCTTATGCGATCGATAGTAACCACGTCCATTACGGTATTAGTGGTTCATATTGAATGCCTAAATCTAGGGAATGATAATGTGAATGGTAACCTGATGAACTTGCGCGGATTTGGTGAGTAATATTTATTTGGATCTTATTTATGAGGGTTTTGAGGACAATGAGAAAAATAGAATTGTTGTTTGCATGTAAAGGAACAAGGCAATTCGTTGCTACAATAACATTGGATATTGGAAAACTTCTGAATGTTAATGATATACTCGTATCTAATACCATTGATTGACTGGGTGATCCAATGATTCAATAATAGGAAATAGTTGAAAACTTTTAGATGTGACCGATTCAATCGAGTGAAATTTGAAGGAAAAAACTTTTAGAAAGCGGGACTGGTTAATGTACATATGATTTTGTGTTCATGTGGAATCTACGTTCTCTTGATTTAATAGTGGTCAATTGTTGGTTTATTTCAGATCGCCCACAATTCGGAAGCTTTTAACGGCGTGCTTACCATTCGACTCTCGTGGTTTGTGACATTCCCTCTAGTTACTGAATACCGTATTAATTGATTTTCTCTATCGCTAACTGATTACTGTTATTTATTTTTCTATTTGTATTCATGTGAAATTAATTACTATTCTCGTTTTCTCACTAGGTTGCAAGAGGCGATCAAACTGCTGCTACAGTACGTCAAGTGCTCTGATCTGCTCGGGACCTCGGCATCGTGCCCGCCAACTCCGCAGACTACAGGAATCCCGACAAGTGAGTACTACGGTAGCTATCGATCAATAAGCCAGTCGATATTTACTGTCAAGGTACTTTGGGTCATAAAAATCTCTTCACCCCTGAAAATAGCATGCCCTGTTTTTTCGTGTTTTGTAAAAGATCTTTTCCTGGCTAAGCCTGACACCCACGCCGAGATAAGTAATGCCATTTGAATGTCGCGGGTAATCCCTGATCATCTTTAGCCGACGTAATCCGAGTGAAATAGAAAACTATTTCTGTTCTCTTTGTCATGTGTTCACATGAGCTTACTTCAACACACCGAGAATGCTAGTAAGCTATTACAAATTCACAAATTTTCTTTCAAATTATAAAACGTTCCGCTGATAACACACGTACGGAAGGCGAGAGAGCGTGTGAAAACGAGAGAGAAGCCGAGGTATAGAAAGATAGTATAGACGTAGGCCATTTCGTGTACGTATCATGTTCAAGTTCTAATAGTACGAGGGATAATTGATCCTCCTTCTTCCAATAGATCTCTTTCCAA
Source organism: Pristionchus fissidentatus (assembly GCA_036245785.1). Classification (NCBI taxonomy): domain Eukaryota; kingdom Metazoa; phylum Nematoda; class Chromadorea; order Rhabditida; family Neodiplogasteridae; genus Pristionchus; species Pristionchus fissidentatus. Next base: position 35,004,863 of record BTSY01000004.1, read on the forward strand.
TCCGATTTTTCAGCCCATCATAAATCGATCGCCCAAATCGTTGGTAGTATGAAAAGTGAGGATAATTTGTGTGTGAGAACTAGAGTGGAGATACGAGACTAATCCCCTCCTTATTCCATCCCCCCCATCCTCATCCTCTGAAATGTTTGTATGTGTCTCGCACGTGGCGACGAATAACAAGAGTGACGATGAGCGTGCAAAGAGTTAGAAGAATTCCCAGAAATAGTGATATAATCTATCAGAGAGTGAAAGATTGATTGTGGGTGCACTAGATGTACCTGGGATGACGAAGTGAAGCGAACCAGGTGAAGTGAGGATGCATGAGTATGAGATAGGGGTGAGTGACCGTGGCCTTGTATTCTAGTGCTGGAAACCATCCGAGTTAGAAGAAACAAATTATTAAATGTCTGCAAACTACACTGCATTGTGCAACCAGTAACTTTGTGCTCCTTTGAAGTATGAACTGAATCCAGTGTCCCTTTCAAAATGCCTTCTACGACAGTCCGTAATTATGCATTCTTGTGAGTTCCCATGCATGATGACATGTGCACCATATCGATACCGTACTACTTCATCTCAGGTGTGAAGCGGTGCGACATCTACGATCTCTCGCCTACCGTAATCAAGGACGTCGTGCGCGCACTCATGACGAGGGAGCACTGGCATCTACTGTGAGTTGTTCAGAAAGTTACATCTACGAAAAGTTCTCATTCTATTGCATTTACAGAAGAATCGCAGTAAATGAAATGTCTGTGAAACCAGAGTCCGACGGTCATCCATAATATTTTTGTCGCGCGCTCTTATGTATTCTTCCATTCGTTGGTCGTACGGTAGCACCCAATTCTTGCAATGCTTAAAGAGATTCTTGGTTTCTCTTTCAACATCATTCTTTGCATTGAAATTAGCATGTCCCGAAAGTGAATAAATATCTATCTATCAATCTATGTCACTGGCCTGGAAGTGCTCGCGAAGACGGAAAGTACTCTTACCTTTTTTATCCAGATCTAACCTGCAAACTCGCCGTCTGAACGGGTCTCTCAATCGGGTGCCGACCGATTTCTACGATCGAGTGTGGAAGATTCTGGAGAGATCGGCGGCTGGCATCGTCATTGCGGGACAGTATCTGCCACAGGTGAGGGAGAAGGTGTATTACAAGTTTAGAAAACCTTGTCTCACACTGCGAAATAGGCGTTCTTTCAGAAACATCATTGTGATCATTTTTTTTAAAAGCAATTGTCTATTTGTATAATAGCAGGTTAGAGAGAGGGAGAGAGCAGGGGGAGGAGAGAGTGCAGACAATGTAATGGAAAATAATTGATTTGTGAGAATTCATCTCGTGTGGGAATACATTTTGGTATGTGTCGCCGCCGGCTAAATTCGGGTTTCTGATAACTTGCATATTGTGTTCTCTAGCCTTACCTGCAATGACTTGATGTGTTCTTTTCCCTCAGCATAATGGTCCACATAACAAAAATTTTTTTTTAAATGGATAGACGATTAGAGAGCACGCGACGGCGTCAGAGTGTTCCACCAATTAGTAGCCGATTAGTAGCAATTAAATGACATATGCTTTGGTTGAACCACTTCTGCGATGATTTTGTCTATTTTCCCTCCCAAAACAATTTCCCTGACAAAATAAATACATGAAATGGCAAGATGATTAGATAGCACGCGAACGGAAGAGGGAGAGTGTGTTCCACCTATTAGATGATCACCCCACATCATTTTTTACTAGGAATCAGTGATAAACCCTGCTTGGAATTTTGAATTTTGAAGCACGTGAAACGACGTCAAATTTTTATCCTACTTTGATCAAATACAGTTTAGCAGATGAAAGAGATGTGGAAGTGGAGATAACGCGTTGATAATTTCGTGGAACAGAGTATGACTTCGAGCATTGATTGCTGGTCATTTGTCACAGTTGCGGGCGGCCAATTACATGCGTCAATGTAACAGTTCCGCCAATTTGACTAATCTTTGAAACTCCACACTTACAAGATACATTGAATCACCCGCAGATGGATAGTAGATGTAATGTTGCAGAAACCAGAAGTCTCCGGGTATTAATTCTATTTTAGTACGGGGAAATTACAAGATCGATAAAAGGGATGGACGAAATAAGGACGCGTGAAAAGATTACTTGTAGTCTGAGAAGCCGCAATATTTCCAATTTCGAAATTTTTCGAGCGTCACTGCGTATGCAATGCAAACAAGGAAGAATCTGATCCTGGTTTAGCCCACGTTTTGAGCTGTGGTCAGGCTCTCGTCGTTCCACACACTCTCTCGCCTGTGAACGGAAGAGAAAGAGCATGTGAAAAGGAGAGAGGCTGAATAGAGTACTTCAATATTGAAAAAGAGTGTGAGATTACGTGAAACAGTAGATCTAGATTGCTATCGTGCTTTTTAGTTACGAGTGCATTCGGCATTCACGGAAAAGTGCGCCCATTTGGATGGCACTTCTTTTTTCGCACGCTCTCTCGTTTTCTAGAAATTGCAAGAGAGTGCGCTAATGAGAGAATGGTGAGTACGGTATTTTTTTAGCTAAAAAGACGTGAGATTGAATGAAAAAAGTGATGCGATATAGTGCAGTCGTTCTATAACGTTGTCGTGCTCTTTAACCACGAGTGCACTTGCAAAGCCGTCGAAAAGTGAGACCATTTGAATGGCTTTCCTCGCTCCGTACACACACTCTCTATGATGAGACGAGAGAGCACGTGAAATGAGTAGAGTGCACTCGAAACTCAGGGGAGAATAAGTCGACTACTCCACAAGTCTAAGCTGATCATCTACGTCTTCAAAGTAATAGACGCGAGGCGTTTGGACTTTGAAAGTCGTCGCACCGCATCCTAGAAGTCTAGAGTTGTTATTTCCATCTGAAAAGGAGAGCACGCGAAATGAAGAGAGTGTATTTGATAAAATATCGAACTCTTTCAGCAACCAACTCTTTCCGACATGACACAGTTCGAGCTCAACTTCTCGTACAAACTGGAGGAGATGATGAGCACGATTGTGCACCCAGAGTATCGACAACTGATTGTAGAGGTACGGTAGAGGAGATTATCGATTGATTAAGTACGGTAGAAGGCGGATTTATTGATGGATTACTGCAGCAAAGAATATAGTTTGATGCACATTAATAAGTAATCTACGCTGATATCGATCGATAATTGTCCTCATTCTCAGCTTCTGTGCATCGTGGCAACCCTGCTCGAGCGCAACCCAGAAGTGGCATTCCACGACAAATTCGACTGCGAGGAGGTTAGTGCGAAGAGTTGTGTTAAGCATGTTGTGAAACACAAAAGTTGAGGTTGACTGGTGTATAACAAACTTGGATGATCCAAGTTTGTTATACACCAAGTTGGATCGCCTTATTTCGCACACTTCTTCACCGATTTATGTTAGAAAGTGTGCGAAATGAAATGTCTGCTCTAATTAGTTTTAGACGGAAAAGAAATCTCTACATTATAATGCAAGTAAACGGCCACTCGTCCCTATCTCATACTCATGCATCCGCACTTCACCTGGTTAAATTGATGAACTTGATTTCCGTGCACCCTTTATCAATTGTTCGCTCTTCATGGAAGGTTATACCACTAGTTTTGGACTCTTGCACGAAAATTCGAAATCTCGTTATTGCTGTATGCATATTCGCCTCTTCTTGCGTGTATTGCTACAGTATCCCACGGCATATCATGCTCTATTCCTGTCTAATATCCCCGAAATTATATGAGTACGTAGTGGATGGAATCTAGAAGGGATTACGGTAGCTGCCCCTATTTTCGTCCCCCAAATTGGGTCCATCGAGTCTTGAAGGGAGTAGAGAGATAAGGATGTATCGAGAGTGTAGCTCATCGCTTGGTCTTCATTTGGCATTTTAGAGGGGGCGAGGGGGGAATGTAATAGACTTATCTGCTAATATCACACATTTATCATTTCATCTTCCTTTGCTTTCCTCTCCCTACACAAGATTTGCGCCCATCTATGATTGCCAATTATTGAAAAGGAGGGGAGAAGAAGAAGAGGGGAAATGGAAGGTTTCGTGATGCGTGTTAAGAAGGAGATAAGAGTGAGGGGGAAAAGTGAGAACCTCATGAGAAATAGAGACGTAGGGTGCAGTGAAAGAGAGTATTGGCCTACCGTAACCGTGACGGACAGTGATAATCCGGGTGGGACGCGCTTCATTTCGAACGAATGCCGCGGTATTTAATGGGGATACAGTGACACATTACTGAGAAACAGATTAGCTCGTGACCATTGAGTGTGACAGAGAGAACGGAAGATGGTCACGCATTTGCGCAAATTAAAACGCATCACAACGCGGTGATTCACTAACTAATGGCAGAAAGATCACTGATGGGCTTCGTTATGAGGTGGCTGTAATTCCAGAAAGTGTCGTAGATTATTGATCACGGTGTCGGATAATAAGTGATATCACTTCATATTATCATGGGCGACCTGGAAAGAGCGCAGTATATCAGGAACATGCGAGGTTTGTCATCATTAGGGATATGACGTCATCTATTTCGTTTATCTTTTATTATTCTTTATCATTCCTGAGCTTGATGTCGCATCCTTCGCGGGTATTTCAAATAACTAAAATAAATTAATAGATGGTGATTTGGAAAGAGAAAAAAAATAGGGATACTATTTATCGATTTTTACGAATTGAGATTTTTTAGGTGATCTGGAAGGCGTTCCATCTCTATGGCGATCAAGAAGGAATCGAGCAGCGAACGGACCTCCGTCCATTCTACCAATTGGAGAATGTAAACATGAAGACATCCACTGCAACGTATCTCACAAAGGTATTTTCGAATTTTTGGCGTCTCAAACAGATGCATTTTCTGATTGAGATCGGGACTATCGTAACCCTAACATCTTTTCCTTTTTTTTGCAAAATTGCACGGGTTACGGTAGCCCGGGTCTCAAGCAGAAAATGTAATCGTCGATGTATTTTAGGCGCCGGACTTTTTTCTGTCTATCACTTGCTCAGGGAGAAATCCTTGAAAGATGAAGGATGGAAAAAGTGGGCAGCATCACAAGATATGAATCTGTTAGAGAGTGGGGGAAGATGGGAGAGAGAGAGAGAGAGAGAGCAGCATAGCCCTTGATACTCTCTCTAGTTTTTCTCTTCTCCTTCATCTTTCTAGTTCTGGGAAGCTTTGATTGTGCGGATTCGATCCCCTCATCTCATCTCCTTTCTCTCATTTTCATCTTCATTTCTCTTTCAGGCAATCGTCGAATTGATTCTCAACAGTCGCCACATTTCGAGGGAATTCGACATCCACACTCGCAGACATCGAGCAGATTCACCCAAGGAGAATGACCCCGAAAATGCATGCTCCGTTTCCTAGAGCGATAGTTGTAGATACTGTAGTTTTTTGTACGTTGATGAACACTAGTATCAACAACTATCGTAACTACCGTGAAAAAAGCATGCTCCGTTTCATAGAGTATACGGTAGTTGTAGATACTGTATTTTTTTGTACATTGGCCCAGCCATAATTTGATAATACTTTGCCATAGAGTACGCTAATAAACGAGTAAGTATATGTTTATCGTGAGGTTACTGTGGTATACATTACAGTAAAGTCGAATAGTAGTGTAGGAGAGTGCTGTAGAATTTGAATACAGAGAGTATCGTAGACTAGGAGTTCAGGAGACCATGGTAATACAGTAATATGGGAGAGTATTATACATAAAATGATACGAACATTCCATGTGACTAAATTCTAATTCCTGTGTTTACCATATCTGGTGGTTTTTGTCATTTTGGAATGGACGTATCACTTTCTAGCTGTAATGCGAACGATCCCCATGGGGGATACGGGAATATCCAAACTGTGGATAGGGAACGGGCTCACGAAGAGCAGGGATGGGCATTGATCTATTGATCGAACATCTTCCACATGGAAGAGATCAAAGATCAATTATGCCGAGAGGAGGGGAGATCCGAGCAGGAGCTGTTGCATTGGAGAGACAGAGGTCTGAAGGGGAAAGATCGATCGATTGAAGGGAGACTACCGTATACCTCGAACAGAGCACTCTGCTGCGCCATTACCTGCTGGAAAGCTGATGGTGTGTAGGAGAAGGCGCTGAAAGGATTACGGTATATTTATTGATGGGGCCTTGTTACGGTACCTCTGGGAGAGGAGCTGCGAGAGGAAAATCACTTGGTCGAGTGAGAGTTGAGGAGGGGCATCAGAGATCTGAGAGAAAAGGATCGATCGATTGACGGGAGACTACCGTATACCGGGAAAAATTGAATGGCGGATTGAAGAGGAGGAGAAGGAGTAGAGGAGTTGGAAGAAGAAGTAGAAGAATCAGTTATCGATGAGAGCGAGGAGGAGCACGAACGCGTGTCGTAATTGATCTCGGTCCCGCCTGGAATCAAACTGGTTACGGTATGTCTTGATTATCGATTTTTCTACCTGGCGAGGTGCGTCCGTTCTTGGGCAGGATGCGCAGGCGCATGTTGCCGTTCTTCGACTTCACCGTCTTGATCAGCGCGGTTTTAGTGTCGGGTGCACGGTGCCGAAAGCGACGCACGAGAGCGGACGCACGGAGCGTCATCACGGACGAACACTGAGAAGGGGTACGGTAGAGGGAGGAGTACGGTATCGAGATACGATAGCTACTCTACATCTGGTGACCAGATTCTGGACTACTGCACCGACTACGGTATTCCTAGATACGGTATTGCTTTCTCTTACCCTATGGCACAGACAGTGGTTGAAGGGGCAGTGGGGCGCGTGTCCCTTGAGGGGCACGATGATGCCGTGTCCCTCACACTTCCTGCACGACAGCTGCTTCATGCCTCGACGACTATCGACTGAGATTCAGATGGGGAGGGAGATGTGGGGAGGGGAGAAGCCCCTCATATGGGGGGAGGAGTCTTCCATAATCCCCCCATCAATGTCGACGCTCTCTTCTTCTAAACTACCGGAAGTATCGAATCAATTAGGAAGTCGAGCATGACCATATCAGCATCGAATTATGACCTATCATCCGGACGGCCAGTTCCTTCTCAATTTCCTGCGGATTACACATTGATATTCTACTTCATTCGACACACGTCATCGTTTTCGATACAATTGCGAGGAAGGCTGAAGTACGATGAGATCCCGTATAGAAATTCCCTTCTGAGGGGGGAGAGAAACAACAAATATGGGGCACAGGGAACTAAAAATGATACGAATGACGGCTAATCCCTGTCTAGCACAAAAGATTCATTATGAACGATCAAGAAACAAGAGCGCTAAAGAGCTATAATTGGAATATTTCCTAGTGACGGATGACTAGTAGACGGGACGGGTCGATGGGGGGAAAATCACATTCGAGTCTGCATTCCTCCGTTGATCGATACCGTCTCTCCCGTCATGTACGACGCCTCGTCAGACACCTGAATGCAATTGTTGGAAGAAATTGTTCACCAAGTAATAATCCGAAATGGTGAAACTCTTCTCAAGTATTATAGAAGTACTATATTATAAGAGAATTCATGATTGATTGGAATACATTTTCGGAGAATAAGAATAGACAATGAAACATGTACTCACCAGGAAGGAGACGGTGTCCGCGCACTCATCTGCCTGTCCCAATCGACCGAGGGGAATGGACTGGAGGATTCGATTGTGACTCTCCTCGTTGTCAGTGAGAATACGAGAGAAGTCAGTCTGGATGATACCTGCAAGTGGATAATAGAGGAAACAAACGAATAATACTCCAATTGTATGATCCGAAATGTGCTAACGAACCATATTAAACCAGATTATGAAAGTCATTTCCCGTCATCGGGTAGGACATATTTCCCTGAGGAAAGAAATATTGCACAATGCCGACTAGCAACATTTCTTACGCATTCACTATATCTGACTGTGCGTTTTAAAATAGTAATTGTCAGCGAAAAAAAGATAAACGTCAAATAATTAATAATAATAATGTTAATACAACGTGGGGGGAAAGATAATAACAAGAATGTCGCATACCGGGTGCGATGGCGTTCACTCGAATGCCGCGATGAGCAAGAGACTGAAAAAAACCATAATTAATCCGACATTTTTATAGCATCACATAATCTCCCTCTTACTAAAAAAAATGTATTTATTTTTATAAATTATATTTATTGGACGTAATTCGAAGGAAGGACTTGGAATACATGGGCGCGGGGATTACAACGACCAAACATGAAATACCCCCGAGGTTGGCTTTCTTTTAAACCCGAGTCTTTTATAGTGCGGTTCAAAAACCTAATTTTAAGAAATTTGCTGCAATTACACAGTACCAGCAGTACGATATTGAAGCGTGTGTGAGGCCAACTACAATATGTGCGGCTGAACACCCTATCGTAAGAAATTTCCTGCAATTCTCCAATACTACCGGCATAGATGGGCCAGGATTGTTGCTGGAAGGCCGAAAGTCGGGAAAGTAGGGAAAAAAGCTGACGAATTAGAGCAAAAAGTAACCTGTGCGAGTGCCTTGTTCACTCCAACGAGAGCTGCTTTCATCACCGAGTAGGCGCCGATTCCTTGGATGGGAGCGAATGCAGCCACAGACGAGACGAACACTACTGCGCCTCTGAACATGATGGAATATTCACTTCCGCGAATAACATAGAATATATGTTTTGAAAATATCGCTTTTTTGAGATAATATGCTGATATTCTATAGCCATTTATATGAGTAATAGTGTTTCGCAACTGTTATAGATGTGAATGTTTCGCTCCCTTAGCTCGCCAGTGACGGACTCAGGAGGAAGTTAATTCAATTATCAGAACTTTTAGTACCACGAATCAATAATAACTTCACAGTACATCCACAACTCAAGAATACCACTCACGTTCCGGTCTCTTCGAGGTGAGGCACTGCTTCCTGTGTCAGCTGAAGAGCGGATCGGACCTGCAGCATTAAAATAAGAATGGTTTGGACCGGATAGTGATATTGACATTAAGGATTTGGAATACACATCTTGGGGCCAGGAATATCATTATTTAGTAATTTTGAACTAGCAGAACTTATACGCTATTTATATCAATAGAATTGATGTGGGTTATAAAAGAAAGCATGTCTTACTTTCATGACTACAAATGTATAGATTGTATAGATTGGTTTCCAACCTTACAAATTGTGAGATATTTTCCGAAATGGTTTTACAAATTTTTTTTGATATTTTCCGAAATGGTTTTACAAAAATACGCGATTTAGAGTACTTAAAATGTATTATGTGTTGAAATTATCGTTGGACTCACGTTGAGCTGCAGCATCTTGTCCCACTGGGCATCGGTGACGGACAAGATGTCTCCGTAGTGGGGATTCACGGCCGCATTCGAGACGAGGATGTTTAGCTTGCCGTATCTTCAAAAGTATAATCCTTCCTTTTCAACACACATTCTTAGGAGCAGAAGCGGCGAATGAATACGATGAAGGTACAAGTTATAGTTGAACCGGAATCAAGAGGACTTTACGTCGACAAGCGACTACTCTGCGGGGGCTCACCGGTAAGACCGGTTTGCATACGTTTGTTTGCCGTTTTGATTTTTTTTAAAATAATTCGCTTGCTAAATAAGATAGCTGCTCACCTTTCGATGGTGAAGTCGATGAGTCTCTTCCTATCCTCCTGAATGCCAACATGGCACGGCACACCGGCTACCTCGATTCCCTCCATTTTGAGTGCTTTCACCGCCTCGTCCACATTCTTCGACTTCCGACTCGAAACGACGACCGAGGCGCCGTCCAGACCGAGTCTCTTGGCGATAGCGAAACCAATTCCTTTCGTGGAAGCCGTGACAATGGCCACTCGATCAGTGAGGAATTTGGTAGCCACGCCGACAGCAGCCATCCTGAATGATTTAGATACAATTTTAAAAGAGAATTTGTATAAATGTGATGAATACATCGATTGGCATACGTATTACAGTATTTAATAAAGAGAAACAATTTAAAAAATCAATAATTCCGTTCAAAAACTGTCGTGTGTCACCGTTTCTGTCATTCTCCTGGTGTGGCTTTCGTAAAAAGCGCTCGTAAATGTAGTAACATTTTTCCTTGATTTAACTTTCACGCATATAATAAAGTTGATATGTATTTATCATCAAAAATGTCGCATTATTAGTAAGAACTTGAAAACGAAATGAATTATTTAAATTATAAGGAAACACTAAATAAAACATTAGAAACCAAGAAGTACTTACTGTGTTTACCAGGGGGCGGGTCACGACGAAAATTCCCGACAAATCGCACTGATGTTGTGTTGTGCAATCTTTCCTGTTCTGACTATGTCGCGTTTTGTGTATATAATAGATTTTAACTCTTTGCAGTTTCAACAGTCTACTCAACCTTCAACATGTCCAAGTTCGGAAACCTCCAGTCTGACGGAGATCCCAACGAGGTCACCGTCATCCGCAAGCACCAGCCGGCCTCGAGAGTGCTCAAGTCTCAGGCTGTCAGTTTTATTATCTTTATTAGTTCATCGTTTCCGCATGCGTTTATCAATTATCGATTTGCAGGATATCAATGCGGCTCAGCGCCGTGGTGCCGAAATCGAGACCTCTAAGAAGGTGATGGCTGGTGGAAACAGACAGCATAGCGCCGCCAAGAACACCCTCAGGTAAATAGTTAAGCTTTCAAAGATCTCCTATATATTTAGGTACTTCATATTCATAGTGATTATGTGCTTATAGATTGGATGAGGAAACCGAGGAGCTCCACCACGAGAAGGTCTCGCTCAGTCTGGGCAAGGCGATGCAACAGGCTCGTCAGGCCAAGGAGTGGACCCAGAAGGATCTCTCTACAGCCATCAACGAGAAGCCCCAGGTCAGTCGCACGTTTGTTTCTGACTTACCCTTTCAACTGTGCTATTATTAACCTGTAATTAATTTCAGGTCGTTTCTGAGTACGAAACCGGAAAGGCCGTTCCCAACCAGCAGATTCTGGCTAAGATGGAGAGAGCTCTCGGCGTGAAGCTGAGAGGCAAGGACATCGGTTCTCCTCTCCAGGCTGCTGCGAAGAAGAAGTAAATGGACTCCAATTTTGTCTAACTTTCATGATGATCTTTTCCAAGTTGTGGGGTCTTGTGTTTGTTCTATTGCGAAAAATTCATAATTTACGTTCGTTCGAACGCTTGTACAAAGTATCGCACTAGCATTAAATATTGTTTGCCTCGTCTCGTTACTCGGATAATTTTTTATGGAACGCAGACGTCGTGCAACACATACATTTCAACGGACAATAACTGGAGATTTGAGAATGTAAAGCGTAACCGTTCAAACTTAATGAAACAATCAAAACAATAATAGAGGGAGGGTGATGCAACATTGGCTACAACTTGAGAAACTAGGTGGGAGGGAGAAGTTGAGATCCAGACAACTTTAGTGCATGCGAGACATCTCTTCGATCAACTTGAGTACTTCTTCCGCGTTCTTGTCAGGATTCTTGTTGTCTGCAATGTCTCAATTTCTATCAATTGTGTGTTGCATTCTCGTACCTCCGGGTAGATCGATTCCGTCGAGCAACTCTAGTGCCTCTGCACGCGGCAGATCGAGAACTCCCTCCACGAGATCACCGTCGATGAATCCGTGCTGCAATTGCACGACGTTCTGGCGAGTTTTTTTGCAAATTGAGGCAGGTAGTTAGAGAGTACGTAAATAGTATGTAAATTGGCGATCGTTTCACAACGCATTAAATTTTCCCTTTTTGCCCAGAACGCCGTCAATTACGGATGGAGAAGGGGGGAAACATGTACTACTCTGGCTATCACTCCCTCTCACCACCTGACCGTTGTATCACTAGTCAACAAAGTGATTCATTGGCGGAGTGTCTACACTCCTCTCTCTCCATTGGCTAGTGGGAGTGCGTAAATGTAGTAGAAGAGCTATTTACCGCGAGAATGCGCGTTATTTTCAAGGCCAATATATTCAGCCACTGCTGCAGAATGATAGGTATCATACCATTTCATATCATTCTACTTCTAGTCATGGTATGTTTTGTAGCTGTCCTATAAGAACCCGAAAATAAAACAAGTTTAAAAATGTTCTAAATGTTCTGAACCGTATCTCAAACAAATTTTGATAAAACATATGTAGAGGGTTCCGAAACCGTAGTTCCAAAGCGTCCTAATACTCCTCTACTGACTCGTTCAATACGTTCTTATCAAACAGTAATCCTTCTATTCTCACCTTGGGCGAGCTCGTTTTCTCATCCGAGAATGCCCTGTAATCATTGTGTTCGTTGCGGAGGCAGTTGTAGAGACGAGAAGCGACCGCAGCCTCCACCGCCGAGAAGAACCTGAGCAGGGGTATTGGCATACTGTATTCTTGTTGTTATCTTAATCAACTACAGTGTCCACCAAACTCGCGTATGCTGGAACCTGAGCAGAACCATTGGCTAGTAGGTGGAAAACTGGCGGGAATACAGTATGCAAATTGCTGTTGAGTACGGTAATACTCAACTGATTACCGCCCTCAAAAGCAGTTATCATACTGTATTCTTGCCTTCCTCTTCATCGACTACCGTATACACCACACTCGTGTATGCTACAAAAGGCCCACTAAAGTGATTACCGTACTCAACATCAGTTTTCAATTACAGTATGCTCTCACTTGAAGTAAGCGGGGTCGAGTTGGAGCACGATTCCGATCGATCCTTCCACCGTTCCGTACAGGATGGAATGGGAGATGGGAATGGTTACGGAGTCAGCGCACGTCGACACTAGTTGACCACGACGGAACACGTTGACCAGCTCACCGAGGTAGTACGAACCGTTCTCCTGAGAAAGTACAACATCTAGTGAATAAATTACTGTCATACATTTTCGTCCAACCGGAAATAACGTTATTTTGAGAATTTAAAATGGTCAGCACTATATCGCAAAATGATTGATAAGGTGTGATTCTTACAAATCTGAATCTCATTAATGTTTCTAGATTCCGTTCGCTTTGTCCCAAGATGGTTACTGTACCCTCTTATTCGATAATGAATCGACAACTGACGATAAGTCTCTGCTTCTCCTCTCCGCCCACATTCGTCGTGTCCTTCTCCACATTGAACAGATTGTAGTTGGACTCGGCACCGAGGAACGAATCGGCGTGGATGATCTCACACGAGGTCATCCAACGGGGAGAACAATTCCTGCAAGAACGGAAGAGTTACTGGACGAAAAGGAGGACAGCTATTGATGAGGAGGGAGAGGAAGAGGATAACCTCAGCCATAGCAAATTTGCCAACTTGTAGAAAAAGGAGGGACAAAATTCTTCTGTTACACTTCCTTGTTGATTCACTGTTTCTATACTAATTCAAAGGGGCTTGCACATGTCTATCGGTGCTAGATCTGAATTCCTAATCAGCCTAATCAATCTACCGTACCTCGCCGTCTCCTCCAGGGCGCTCTCCATGCTTCTGTAGCTGACGAGACACAGACTTCGCATGAGATCGCCCACCAGCAGCAGATCACCTGTAAAAAAAGAAGGTTTTACTACCGGAATCAAGAGGATTTTATGTAGACTACTCACAGTTCCCGGCCCACAGGTTCCTGTGCAAATACGACTTTTTCTCAACAATTTTAAACTGAACCGAACTGGATACCAATGTAACAACCACTAAAGACGTTTCAAGAGCAATCGCTGGCACTTGAATGTGTCTGGTATGCGCATATTTCAATATGCGCTAAAAAATCAGTGCGGTACTTTATTTTATAATTCGCTAGGACATCACAGTGAACCATGAGCCATCGTTTAAACTATTCTGTGCAATCACTGAACTGTTTAAATACAAAAGCTAATTGTGTCCCGATTATAGTCATTCCTACCAATCGATAATACTCTCACCCTTTGTCTTGGTGCAGATGGCAGACACGTAATTGAAGTGGGAGCACTCCAGCTTGAGCTCCTTCTCAGTTGACCATTCGAATAGACGAACAGAACTGCAAGCATTTAGACTATGTGTAATTTATATACTTGTTACACCCGAAATTGGTGTTGTAAATGTGAAAAAAGCGTCAGAAAAAATCTAGAGCAACTCTCTCCAGACTATGCGGTCCTGCGCTTTTCGTTGCGCACATAGTCGCATTGGACACACCGAGATTGCTGTCTCTGTGTATTCCTCTCCATCACTAAATATCGAGTCTCAATAATAAAAAATCTGCCCCATGCACCTACCGTATCTCCCACCCCAATCTACCGTACCTATTGATGGCAGCGACGAGATTTGTGGTGTAGCAAAAGTGAGAGAAATTTTTAAAAGCTTCCTTGGAGAACACTCTCCAGACTAGGTGATCTCGCGCTTTTCATTGTGTACGTACCTCAGGGGATTCAACGAACTTGCTAAGTCTCATTCCCGTCAATCACTATATGAGAGGAATCGCGAGAGACTCGAGCTCATCGGCCATGGCCGGGACATAGAAATTTATGATTTTTGAATTGGCTGAAAACATAGCACAAGGTACTACAAACTTCCCTCTATCGAATAGCGTTTTCAGAATTTAAAAAAAAAATTTCGTTTTCGCGTGAAACACAAATCAACCTGGTGAGTCGGGAACTTTTTCGAGAAATAGTAAAGTTTGAAAAATCGTAAATATCTTCAAAGTAAAGATAGAAATCCGCGGTTTGGTGCGTTAGATGGACAAATGACTCGGCTTGTTTACCAACAGCTCGTAGTCATTCCTGGATGATGCGCCGATGTGGGGTGGTCGCTTTTGTAAAAGTTGAGCTAATTTTCGTAAAAGTCCAAAGTTCTGGTTCCCCTATGGGCGCTGTGGTGAGCATAGTTGGCGCTCACTACAACATTAAAATGAGCCCAATCGGCCCATGCATTCTAAAGATGCGCGCGATTTTGTCAGGTCGGTCAAATATAATTAATGGCCGCGAACATCTATTCTTACCAATTTGTGGTGAAAACTATCGCAAACTATTCAAAAACAATATTCATGTTGTTTGTGACATTTTTTATTGATTGATTTTTCGAGCAAAAAAAAATGAAAAAAATTCAAGGTCGATTTTTGGATTTGCGGTATTTCGATTATTTCGAAGTCGATATGCTTCTTATATTTCATATTATTAGTTATGAACGCTGGTGCAAGATGTTTCTGTAATTCCTTCGGCAAATATATTTTGCCCGCTGAATCTTCACCTAAAGTGCGAAATTTGTCTTCTACTATTAGAACAGGTTCAACTCCTTCCATACTTTCCTTTTTTTTCCTTTTTGTTTCCTTTTCCTTTTTGAAAGTGAACGGCTATCTGTTTGTAGAAAAGAGTTACAGCGCCTAGAAAATCGATTATAATGCTAAAAGCGCGTGCTCTGACTTCTCTAGCACTCTCTCAATTCCCCACGCTCTCTCACCTGGGTTCGGACCCCGAGCTGGGCAGAAATCTTTTGCAAAGACTCCTCTGATTCCTCACCAGGGTTTGTGGGCCGAAATCACTTAATTTCGATAACAAAAAAGCTTTGCAAAAGATTTCTGCCTAGCTCGGGGTCCGAACCCAGGTGAGAGAGCGTGGGGAATTGAGAGAGTGCTAGAGAAGTCAGAGCACAGAGACAGCTTTTCGCATTATAATCGATTTTCTAGGCATTGTAACTCTTTTCTACAAACAGATAGCCGTTCACTTTCAGAAAGGAAATGGGTCTACCAATAATGATGAGTGCCATGATGGAGTATGGAAGGAATTAAACCTGTTCTAATAGTAGAAGACAAATTTCGCACTTTAGGTGAAGATTCAGCGGGCAAAATATATTTGCCGAAGGAATTACAGAAACATCTTGCACCAGCGTTCATAACTAATAATATGAAACCTTATAAGAAGCATATCGACTTCGAAATAATCGAAATACCGCAAATCCAAAAATCGACCTTGAATTTTTTTCATTTTTTTGCTCGAAAAATCAATCAATAAAAAATGTCACAAACAACATGAATATTGTTTTTGAATAGTTTGCGATAGTTTTCACCACAAATTGGTAAGAATAGATGTTCGCGGCCATTAATTATATTTGACCGACCTGACAAAATCGCGCGCATCTTTAGAATGCATGGGCCGATTGGGCTCATTTTAATGTTGTAGTGAGCGCCAACTATGCTCACCACAGCGCCCATAGGGGAACCAGAACTTTGGACTTTTACGAAAATTAGCTCAACTTTTACAAAAGCGACCACCCCACATCGGCGCATCATCCAGGAATGAGTTCGAGCTGTTGGTAAACAAGCCGAGTCATTTGTCTATCTAACGCACCAAACCGCGGATTTCTATCTTTACTTTGAAGAAATTTACGATTTTTCAAACTTTACTATTTCTCGAAAAAGTTCCCGACTCACCAGGTTGATTTGTGTTTCACGCGAAAACGAAATTTTTTTAAAAAATTCTGAAAACGCTATTCGATAGAGGGAAGTTTGTAGTACCTTGTGCTATGTTTTCAGCCAATTCAAAAATCATAAATTTCTGTGTCCCGGTCGAGCTCGAGTCTCTCGCGATTCCTCTCATATATCGAGTCTCACTAATAACAAATCTGCGCCAAGGATTTACCGTATCCCTTTTCTATCTACCGTACCTATTGATGGCTGCTACCAGCTTTCCGGAGAGCGTTGACAGTGAGTACGGCGCTCCCTTCACCTCCTTCTCGTGCACCAATCGGAGTGAGGTACGCTGGTCGCCCCGAAGACACTCGAACACTAGCAGACGACCCTGAATAGAACAGAATCAGTCAATCGATCAGTATTATTAAGATAGAAGAAGGTACTGTAGGAAAAATAGACTGTAGATTGAGAAAACCGTTAACCAAAAGGTTCCAGGGAACATTCAACGGCACTATTTTGTTTTGAAGTGGAATTTCGAAGAAAAAAAATCGGACAAGATTTCAGGACAACAAGGTGTGGAAATTGAAAAACCCCGGCCCATATTTCGTAAAATCAGACAAGATTTTTGCTTTTTTACAAACATGCTCTTTTGGTCTATTACAGTAACCCAAGGTATTTCAGCAACTGTTGATAAATCTTAGTATACAGCTGCGATAGAAAAAAGCATAAGGTAGTCTACAGTAGTCCTGGGTATACCGTATACTGACCATCTTGGGTTCGGGATCCTCGGGATGGACGAAGCACGTGCCGACAATGTAGTATGGAGTGGGATCCTCGCCGAGTATCGTAGAGTGCAGCGACGTCGCTTGCTGCAATTCAATTCAATTACTGTATCAGAATCATGCTTAGGCGATCTTTGCAGCAAGAAGTTATCTTCTTGTCGCAAATATAATTGCAACAGTGTGATACTTGTGAAGATAGGGACATTTATGATACAGGATGCAATAAAAGGTTTCAAGAAGTGTACATTTGATAACATTTTCAAATTTTGAAAACTTTTCTCAATTATGAAATTAGGGACGGGCAGCCGGAAGTGCGCGGCCAACAAATATACTGTGACGCACCCACCACACCACGCGTTCAAATTCAAATATTTAGGTACTGTAGCTACATGCTTTTCGTCTTTTTAGAGAGAGTGAAAGGAGTGCGCTTGATTTTTCGAGTTCATGCTTTAGCGGAAGTGAATTAAAACGCATGGAAGAAGATAATCGAAAAACCTAGGTAAACTTTTCGAGAAAAGAAGTAATGAGCACAATTTAAGATTTTTAAAAGTCGTCGCTCAGGAATTCTAGAGCGATGGCGCCTGTTTTCTCGATTTATAAAGTTGCAGGAGCAGCTAACGCGTCATCTCTGAGTGAAACACGAAAATCGTAGGTAAGACTTTCGCAAAAGACAGGAAATTCCGGAGAGCCAGGTTTTAAGCCGTGATAAAGAAAACCCGGGAGATTCAAATCTTACAGTAAGACTGATCTCTTGCACAGTTACATTTCGTTTCACCTTTTATTGATTTTTAAGGTCAAATTTGCTGTTGTTGCGCGCTTTTTCATGCGCCAGCAATCTGCCGAACCTAGATAACCGGAATACTGAATTTTCAAGCAATACTTACCTCGTTTCTTCGTTGTTTACCACATTGTGGGTATTGATCTAATTATTTTTCCAATTAGAATGGCAATATTTGCCAGCGAGGGTAAAGATGCATTCCTTCTCTTCTTCTTACTTATCCCGCGTATATCATTAAACCCATCCCCACTTATTATACCGCTTTGTCACAGATACTGTTCATATCTTCTCTAATTTCATGCTGCGTCTACAGTAACTTAGCCGAAGGGGTAAAATAACTGTAGTGGACAACACACGTGTTTTTCCTTCCGTATCTAAATTACGAGACCACGGTCAACCCCGAACGAGAATACGGTAGATGCACATCATCCTTGGAAACTTGAGAGAGCTCATACAATAGATTCTGTATCAGTTTTCAAGAAATAATATTTCTCTGTTATTGTAGCTATGCTATCGTAAACCGGGGTACTGTATATTACATTTATAAAATGATACGAACACACAAAAAGTCAAAATGGTACTTCCTGTGTTTACCAAAGCGAGAGAGCGGGCAAAAGTGAGAGGGTCGCGTACGTGCCTGTGTGGTAAACAACGGAAGTCCGTCATTTGACTTTTTGGTGTGATCGTATCATTTTATTTCTCATACAGTAATCTCGACTCAGTTTCGAAGGTTTAAAAATTCAGGTTACTGTACTTAAGGTTATGGTAGGTTTGACAGAATGTCTAGGAATGTGGTTGTAGGGTTACGGTTGGTCACAATGGGCTCAGCCAACTGGCGACTCGATTTCAAAGCAAGACCCTACGAAGTGCCTATAAAAACACCAGCACAGCGAGTAGAGTTGGGAGAAGATACTACCGTCTATTTCGAATTTGCCTGCAGGTATTGGATGCTGGACGTTTCAAACGAACAAAATGTCGCACAACGCAAAATAAGTAGTTTTTTTATCATCACGAAAATCGGTTTTATATGATCAATTTCCCATCGAAACAGCATAACACAGATCTTCTGAGAAGGTGTATGAACCGTTGCAGCAAAAAATATTTTTTGTCTCCGCTTCTTATGTAAGTTGAAGTATGCATACATATAGGATAAAGAAATTTTTTTATGAACTTCGTTTTTCGAAATATGCATATTATCGATTTTTTGATCTACTTCTTTAGAGGGTCATATCTCAGTAAGATTAAAAGATTTTTGCTACTTATTGTTTTCTAAATTGTTCCTTACAGCATGATCTACATTTTCTTCAATTAGCACCAACATCTATCTTCACTCGTTTTAGAGATATTCGTCAAAAACGAAATTTTGATATACGTTTTCTTCTTTTTCTCGAAAATATTGGTCAAGCACCATCAGGGTTATTTCAGAATCTAAATCAGCGTCTGCTGTTTACTATATTTGCATATTTCGTTTAGCATAACTCTGGGAACTTTTCTGCGCACCCCCAGTGAGTTTTCGGACTAACAGAGTTGACATCCGGGTAATTAGATTACCACGGTGACGACTAGAACTCATCAATAGTTCTAATCCTCTATTACAATGTTCACAATGAATGGATTATCTCATTACCATTATCTCCTCTCTCCCTATATAAGGATGGTCTCCAGACCATTCGGGGTTCAGTTGGTCCGGTCCGTTCTCAAGGGCTGATCAGTCTCCCCTCTCATTAGCTTTCACCCTCCGAGTGAAGCGAGTGAACCCTCCGAGTGAAGCTCTCTCTAGGAGACAGACTCTAGGAGACTCTTCGAAAGGCAGGCCGGACTAGAACCTCCTACTCATCTCACGGTGTCCTAACTAGTCCCTCTCATGACTAGACTACAGTACCCCGAGTCTTACGAGGACGCACCCCGAAGATGTTAGTAGGAAGAAGACCATCTACGAAGACGCCGTTCCTCTATCCTTGCATATACCGTATACCTCTCTGATAAATGGTTATATGCTAATACTGATCCTGGGTACCACAAGGGATGGCTCAATAAACCACAGAGTTTTCAGCTGGCGATCAGGAACTCACGTGTGAGCCTCTTTTGGTATCTGGTTAAGATCGGAGGATCTCTTGCCCTCAATGGCAACTCCGATCTTGAGGAACAGTCAGGAATATCGGTACCTCAGAGTTGAAGCTGGCTAGTCTCTCGAACATAGCCCAAACAAAGAGAACCAGCCAAAGCGCTGAATCCGATTTTCGTGGACACTAGGTTGGAAGTTGAGGATCTCTAAAATGACCTCAGTCGATCTCCTGCGACTATTCCAAACGTTGTGCTATTCTGAAAACGTCGGATCTATTGGTCTACAAAATACTGTCGTGTTCCTGAGATTAATTCCAGCAACCTCGGATTTCGACCCATCTCAAAGGGGGATCCGCTGGATTTTAAAACACGTTCTCTGTAAGAATGCAGTGAAAGCTGAGATAAGCGGCACAACTCCTTCAAAGTGAACGGTTCGGGCTCAAACTTTTTTCACAAACAGTTCTAGGTGAAAAGTGAATTTTAAAAGTGAGAAATACAGAAAATGTCAAGTTTTGAAAAATCGATAATTTTTTTACGAAAAAATATTTTTTTTTTATTTTGCTATCGTGTTATATATCATTCAAAAGATCATCAACAGTTATGCTTATATTCACAATTTCATGAGAATTGAACTACCTGGAGGGAAAATCGATGATCATATTCCCAGAAATTTGACGCTTCTGTGAGAAGTATTTTTGAATAAAATTGTTCCCCTGATTTCTACCTCGTGGATCCGATATATAATATGTATTTTTCATCGTAGAATCGCATGGTCACTATTTGGTTGAAAATCTAGGGAGTAAAAGTACTCGTACATTCACTAGACCGTCACCACCCAGAAATGAGATTCAATTTTGAAGTGCGTAGAAAATATTTTTTCAAGGTTCAAAACTGAATCATATATACCCCATTTGAAAGAGCATCAAAAATTATATATAAATTTATGATATAAGGAGGATTGAACAGCTAGGAGCGCCAATCGATAATACCATCCCCAGAAATTGAAAATTTTAGTCATACTCACTATTCGCTTATATTTTCATTCAAAGTGATCTACCAAGCCCTAAAAATTTTTAACAAGCATTCTTATGTGTAAAGTGAATTTTAATCGTAAAAAAGTGATGAAAAGTTGAATTTTGAAAAATCGATAAAAATATTTTTCGAGAAAAAAATAATTTTTCACTTTTTGTAAAATTTCCTGTCGTGTCATATCTCATTCGAAAGAGCATCAAAAGTTATGTATATAACCACACTTTCAGCACGATTTCGTTTCTTACATTAGAGAAATGGTGACTGCATCCTCAGAAGTTGATCGTTTTTCGCGGTCACATATTTTCGCTCCTTGCGTCTCAATCGTCATGAAAATGCAGATTTATACATAACTTTTGATGCTCTTTCGAATGAGATATGACATGACAGGAAATTTTACAAAAAGTGAAAAATTATTTTTTTATCGATTTTTCAAAATTCAACTTTTCATAACTTTCTTAGGATTAAAATTCACTTTACACATAAGAATGCTTGTTAAAAATTTTTAAGGCTTGGTAGATCACTTTGAATGAAAATATAAGCGAATAGTGAGCATGACTAAAATTTTCAATTTCTGGGGATGGTATTATCGATTGGCGCTCCTAGCTGTTCAATCCTCCTGATATCGTAAATTTATATATAATTTTTGATGCTCTTTCAAATGGAGTATCTATGATTCAGTTTTGAACCCTGAAAAAATATTTTCTACGCACTTCAAAATTGAATCTCATTTCTGGGTGGTGACGGTCTAGTGAATGTACGAGTACTTTTACTCCCTAGATTTTCAACCAAATAGTGACCATGCGATTCTACAATGAAAAATACATATTATATATCGGATCCACGAGGTAGAAATCATGGGAACAATTTTATTCAAAAATACTTTTCACAGAAGCGTCAAATTTCTGGGAATATGATCATCGATTTTCCCTCCAGGTGGTTCAATTCTCATGAAATTGTGAATATAAGCATAACTTTTGATGCTCTTTTGAATGATATATAACACGATAGCAAAATAAAAAAAATTAAAAAAAATTTTTTTTTCCGTAAAAAAATTATCGATTTTTTAAAAGTTGACATTTTCTGTATTTCTCACTTTTAAAATTTAATTTTCACCTAGAACTGTTTGTGAAAAAAGTTTGAGCCCGAACCGTTCACTTTGAAGGAGTTCTTACAGAGAACGCGTTTTAATTCGCAACATAACAGTAAGTCGAGGCAAAAATGTCTAAATGGCACAGACTCGCAAACCACATTACGTGAACGAGTCGAGGATCATACAAAATTCCGACTGTTCTGAATGATAAGGAGAATCAAATTACGCCAATTCAAATTATCAAACATAGCGTAACATTCGGCACGTAATGAACCCCAGGAATACGCTCAACGCCGAGTTAATAATTCACTATCAAAAGTGATGCACCGTGCAAAGAGAAATTTCGGAGTAGTAAGGGCAGACTACTGTAGTTACAGTCAGGTCCCGCTTAGTCCGCACTAGAGAACCACGGATCGAAAATGTCTGAGTTTCGAACACGAAAATCATCGTGTATTGATCCACATCGATGAGACATTTTACCCATGGGAGACCGACGCGTCTGATCAACAGATCGGTATCAAATGCGATCCATTGGTTGACGACTCTAGAGAAAGTGCATACAAAAATGATCGTTGTCTGACCAGGAACTCGTCTCCTGGACTGTATAGACATCCTTCATGAGTCACCATCTGACGGAGAACTGAGACTAAGGAATCGGTGATAGTGCGACGCCTCCACCGGTACAGACTGTGGGAAAACACCGAACTGTTCATTCCCGAATCTGGCAAATTCAAAGAACAGTTAGCTCAGGTTCACCTACCGGTACTATTGGCCGTCAGAGGTGAGAGGCATCTCATGAAATAGATCAATCGGGTTCGTACCTAGGATACTACTCACAGTATTCCAGCTCTGAAGAGAGCACATGAAAATCGACAGCAATCTCATGTCGATACTCTAGGATACCACATCTCAGGTATCTGACCTGTCAGTGGCCTCATCGTAAAGGTGTAGTTCCATGGTGGATCTGAGAAGCCTAATCTCAGATGGACTCAGTGATGTGGCTGAAAATAGACATTATGGGCTATTTTGGGAGAGGTCATGCGTGACCCCAGCCACCAGCAATACCCGAAAGTCCAGGGAATAATATTGACTGGATATCGAGACTATGGTGATATGTTTCGACATCATTGCGATAGCATCGATGCTATTACCTCTGACAGTATTGTCTCCGTACTGACAAAAGCCGAAGCGGATGTGTCCTATCACTCTGGAGGACTGGGGGCAGAGACTCCCTCCTTTAGAGTGTAAAAGCGTTCTTAGTATCTGAGAAGATATCTCGGAATTAGTATGAGTGAGTGCACTGAACTGGAACCAATTATGATCGCGAGGACAAACTATCCCTCGTGGAGGGATGCCTGTGTGGGGAGCAAAGACTGGTAGTCTCAAAGTCACTCCGACCTCGCATCCTGAAACCGCTAAAGGGAAATCAGAGATTAATTCTACCGTGATTTCAAGAAATCCACAAAAACAATTGCTGAGGTATTTTTCCGACATTAATGGTTCCTCAAAAAACCATTGTCGAAAAAATTGTGGATAAGAAGCAAAGCCTCACGCTAGAATCTCTTGGTATCCAAATTAAAGCATCCACTCTCGACATGCTCAGCAGAGAAATGGCCGAGTGCCAACGGATTCTGGAAGGTTATTCATGAACCTCGGAATTAAGGACCAGTGGAAGATCGTGCGCCAGAAGCTCGGTTCGATCTGGGAGTCGAGAACTCAATTCACCTCGCACTGGTCCGAATCTGTACCAATCTCTGGTCAGATTGTCACGACTCTAGCACGAGCCCCATGGTATACGATAAGCTCAGGTCGCGCCTGATAAAGCATCAATACCTGGGATGGCAACGGAGATTTCGCCTTAATCGTATCTCCACAGATGCTGAACACGTTTGTTTGTCGAATAAGTAGCGCTAAGCGCTCACTCCTAAGCAATCATTCCATCTCACTCTCTGTGAGGGGAATAAGGCTTAAAAATGGGTTCTGCAGGAAATAAGGTTCCTGAAGACAATACAGAGATTTCCTCTGCAGCTCAGACATCTCATGAGCAAAACGCTGGTCAATTCTAATGTACTGACGAATATCAAAGCTGGTATGTTAGAGGACGCTCTGCCACAACAGCGAATCGATTCTGCCACTACAAAGAAACCAGCTTAGTGTTTCGTTCCTCGAATCACAAAAAAAAACAGATGCGTGTTAAATGAGCAGATCAAATGATCACATTCTCGAAAAGAGCGGTCACATATCGAAGTAGAGATCTCTATTTTACCGCATACTGTTTGGTAGTTGAATCTCATCCTACCATTACAGATACTGAGATCACGATGTTCGACGAAGCATACTCTATTATCCGGTCATCGAACTCGTTACAGTGGATGGGAAAGACAGTTGTGTACTCTCGTAAAACTTATTGAGTACAACCATCACTGAAACAATCCTTTCCCAAATATGTCCAATGTATCTCAGTATTCAACAGTCAGTCTACGCAAAGATTGAATTAGATCATTCATCTTTGCTAGATAACGCACTTGAGCTTCCAAGTGTCGTAAACTGGGAAACGCTCGCCGTTTCAAACGTCGGACAGTTTCTACTCAATGGAACTGGGGAGGAATCTATAATTCTTCTCTGTATCTGACGACAAGGGAGACGTAGATGTTCCATGAATATCGAACTTCCGTTTCTAAAGGATGAAAGAATACTCTAATCACGAGATCTACCATTTCACTATCTCATAGATCTAGAGTGCAGCTAGGAAATTTACATTCGATTGTAAACTCCTCAGTTGCGATCATCCTGACGAGATGTAGGCTAATGCCGAACTCCTCAAATGAGGTCAAAGTAAACACTATGTTGAAATCCTCCAGAGTTTTCGATCAAGATACTATATCGGGGCTAAATATCATTTCCCAAGTATCTAAGATTGAATAAACAAAGGAGATATGGATAGGCTATATAGTAATTCCGTCTGGATAAATGGGTATCAAGCTCGCCCAGCGTCCCAATAAGGAATACTGGAATAGTATGGGAGCGACATACACACCGATCTTTGATCCTTATCACTATTCCTCCTTTTCCGACAAGGGGAGGAGACGGTAGTTAAATTCAGTCGAAGGTGCGGTATCTCAACCAACACCTTAGACAAGATCATTTCTCTCAAGTCGGGTATGTCGAAACAGGAGACATGGAAGTGAACAAATCGCTGGTACTACGTGAATCACGTAGTAGGGGAGGAGTTGAGATCCGGGTAATTAGATTACCACGGTGACGACTAGAACTCATCAATAGTTCTAATCCTCTATTACAATGTTCACAATGAATGGATTATCTCATTACCATTATCTCCTCTCTCCCTATATAAGGATGGTCTCCAGACCATTCGGGGTTCAGTTGGTCCGGTCCGTTCTCAAGGGCTGATCAGTCTCCCCTCTCATTAGCTTTCACCCTCCGAGTGAAGCTCTCTAGGAGACTGTCTCTAGGAGACAGACTCTAGGAGACTCTTCGAAAGGCAGGCCGGACTAGAACCTCCTACTCATCTCACGGTGTCCTAACTAGTCCCTCTCATGACTAGACTACAGTACCCCGAGTCTTACGAGGACGCACCCCGAAGATGTTAGTAGGAAGAAGACCATCTACGAAGACGCCGTTCCTCTATCCTTGCATATACCGTATACCTCTCTGATAAATGGTTATATGCTAATACTGGTCCTGGGTACCACACGTGTTGATGAGGAAGAAGAAGAGGAACAACAGCCCACGAAGAAGAAGTACAAACCCAATTAACTCTGTGAAGAAGTCTCTATCTGTACCATTATAAAATCAGTTATCGATAAGAATACTGTAATTTGGTGTAATTCGCAAGCGCTAGTCTTTTTTCGTGCGACTACCGTATCCCACCCCCGTGTTAGTAATTGCGGCCTAACTGCACCAGAATATTTGTATTTTCCTAAATTTTGTGATTCATTCGTTCTTCTCCGGCTCCGTGTGAGCACGTTGTTTGTTTTCTGGCTAGTAAATCGAGTAATTTATTTATCGTTGACCTCGAAATCACACAGCATCGCACCCATACAGACACACAGTCCTGCATCTCTCTTCTTGACTCTCTTACATGGGAGCTGAGTTGAGCTGAAAAAGGACAGAATCACACCAGTTGGTATCGCCAGCTGGGTTGTTAAAAGGCAAGGGTAGCCTCGATCGCGGATCCTTTGGTTTGTGACCAAAGGGGAGATCGAAAGCCAATCGCTTTCAAGCGAGAAGCAAGTAGACGTATTGCCGTTCGGGAAACCGTTCGTCAATATCGGTCGAAAAGTCTCAATTGAAAGAGCGATTCCTGAGGAAATTAGTCAGAGTAGTGCGAGGAGTTCGTATAAATTACCTGGGGACGAAAATAACCGAGGGAATCGCAAGGGAACAGGAAGTAGAGAAGGAAGTGTGTGGCTGTGAGTGCAGATATAGTGTGATTGAGAGGAGGCGAAGTGACGTAAGAGGAGGCAGTGGCGAATATTGCGTGATTATAGAGATTATTCCCGTGTGATCCCGTATTTGTGATTAATCGCGTGTGATCCCGTATTTGTGATTATTCGCGTGTGATCCCGTATTGGTGTATTATCGTTATTGTGCAGAATAACGAGGGAGTGTTTGTAGATGTCTGACATTTCGGAGGAGCTAGAAGCTGAACTTCTGGGCGAAGAAACAGAAAGAAAAGGGAAGGTTGAAAAGAAGAAAGAGGAGGAAGCAGTGGTGGACGTGGAGATGATGGAAGAAGAAGAGGAGAAAGCAAGAAGCGAAGGAAGCGAGAGCAGTAAGGAGTCGGATGGAAGTAGCAAGACAACCCCTGCTGTGAGTGATAGATTGACCAGGGGTAGAGCGGAAGCAATGAGAAAGGAGGCAATGGATGAGAGAGAGAGAGTGAGTGAAGGAATGGACGAAGTTTTCAAACAGGGGGCTGTATAATCTGTCAGAAATGTGCGAGAAAAATATGGCAAAAAACATCGCTCAAAACATGGCAGATTTTTCTCTAATTCTCTCAATTTAGCATGCTATTTTCGTCACTCTAACCAAATTTCAATCGGAAATGTGCGAGAAAACTTGGCGAAGTTCTAAACGGAAATTGGCCAAGTTTGGTTAGAGAAAGAGAAATAGCACGCAAATCGAGAGAGGGAAAAGTATGCATGTATGTGAGCCTTTTTTTAGGGGGGAATTTGAGGCGCAATGAAGTGAGCGCTAAAATTCCAATTTTGGCATTGTTGGGTGCTGATGGTCTGTTGCATCCTTGTTTTCATAATGAAATTCCAGCAAATTCTAAATCAACGTAACAAATTGGGTTGAAAGAAGAGTTTAAAAATCGGTCATGTGTAAATGTCTGAATCATCGGAACGTTTTATTCGAGTTTCGCATTTTTTCTTTATTTTTGCAATTTTGCATGGTTTGTTTAGTTTTTTCGCTCCTTTTTATCGTACAACTACATCCGCAATGCTCTTATCGTCTTGTGAAGCCCATTTTCTTATATAATACTGCATTATAAAGCTTCCTATGAAATTAATTGTTTTCTTTGTAGAGACTTTGATTTTGTTCTTGGAAGTGAAGGAATGGATGAAATGGAATGATCCTGCCAGTTAATCAATAGTAATTGCATTAGAAATTGCCAAAAATATTAATACTAAACGAGTGTAAACAACAGAAACAAAAATGTAAACAGCCTGATGACGTAGATGGCTGATTTCTAAAGAAAACTTGGTGAAGTTTTGAACGATGTCATTGAAAACTTGGTGAAGTTTTGAACGATGTCAGTGAAAACTTGGCAAGTTTTTTGGTGAAGTTTTGACAGATTATTCAGCCCCCAGTTCAAAAACTGTGAGGAGGCAATAGTCAAGTTGTCGGCACTCAAAACTAAAGAGAACATTAAGGAAGTGAGGGAGCTATTTAGAAAGACGAGAGAGAGAGCTAAGGAGGAGTGCGACGAGGTGCAAAAAGCAATGGATAGAGGGAATGAGAGGAGAGAGGAAGTGAGCAACTTTTGGAAGGAGGAACAGAAATTAGTCCAAGGCACGAAGTGTAGGTCGGTAGATGAGATCCTCGCTAAAATGAGCAAACTAGCCGAGAGTGCGAAAACATATAGAGAGGTTATTAAAGCGGTTTGTACAGATGAGGGAGTGAAGAGCTTGCCAGAGTTAGCAATGAAACTAGAAGCTGAGAGAGAAGCTAGAAAGGAGTAGGAGGAGAGAGAGAGATAGACAAGGTGAACAAGGAATTGGAGAAGCTGCAGGACCAAATCGAGACGATGGAGGTCGCGCGAATGGTCGAGGGAGAAGAAAAGGAAGGCAAGTCAAAGGAGAAGAACAGGAAAGAGACAGAGGAGAAAGAGATAGATGATGATTTGGCGAGTATTAAAGAACAAAAGGAGCAATTGCAGCGGATGAGAAAGAGGCGAGACGATGGAGGAAACTCTGTGAAGGGATCCCTAAAGGAGAAGGAGAGGAAGGAGCAGAAGTGGAGTTCTTCAACCAACTGGAAAGAGTGTGAGTCGTCTTCTGTATATAGTCAGGACACGGAGAGTGATAGAAAGAGTGAGATAGGAAGGGATGAAGTAGGGAAGGAGTCTGAAAAGAAGGAATGGGGAAAAACAGCCGGGCTGTTAGGTAATCAACTCCCACCCCTCAGTAAGTATGCGGGAAGGAAAGAATATTGGGAGGAGTTTGAGGAAGGGTTTCTGTTGAGATTTGGAGGAATGGGACGGGAGGCAGCTTTGACGATGCTAAAGGAGAATTTAGTGGGAAGAGCGAGAGATACACTAAGAGGGATACCTAAAGAGGAGAAAGTGAAAGGAATAAGGGAAATCTTGAAGTGGTTGAGGAGTAAGTTGTCCAATGAGACTCCTTTTGAAGAGATTGAATGGGAAAAGAAATTGAGAGGGCAGACATTGAGAGGGCGTACGGTAGCCACTGTGTGCGAGGAGATTGAGAAATGGACGAGGAAACTCCATAAGGGAGAGGAGAAGAAAGAGGCTGCAAGAAAGAGGCAGATTATATTGATACACGAAGGAAAGCCGATGGAGTACTCAAGACTTCTAGAGCTGTTCGCCAAGGGAGACTCATACGAGGAGATGAAATCTGCACTGATTCAACTGGAGTACATGAAGCGAAATGAACGGGAAATGAGAGGGGTGCATAGTGAGGGAAGGGGAGAGAATGTATTGTGTCATAAGTGCGGAGGAAAAGGGCACAAGGAATATCAATGCACATCAAGGATGAATGGAAGAGGAGGATTCAATGGAATCGGATCGGAAATGAACAGCCGCTCAGGTGGATATGGGACAGGACAGGGTCGAGTCATGTATCCAAGTGGAAGAGGAGGACATCAGAATGGGACAGCAGGAGTGAGATCGTTCGTTGCTCCACAGCAAAACGGTACGATACTACCAAGAACAATGATGATGCCACAAGTGCAAGCAGCACAAGTGGGAGCAGGGAGAGGAGGTTACGGTAACGGAAGAGGAGGAGTAAGGCCTACCGGAGGGTACAATGGCACTAGCACTGGAGGGAATAGAGTGAGTGCAATCAGGTTAGATGTGAAACAGAAGAGTGTGGAACAAGTCATCAATGAGAGGAGAAAGAGAGAGAGATGGAATTGGAAGAGGAGGAGTACATATTCATGAAAAAAGATGGAAAAGGTGAAAGGAAGGATTGAAGGAATGCCGGTAGAAGCACTGCTAGACACAGGGGCAGATGTCTCAGTCATTTCAAGGAATCTCGTAATAGAAATGGAAGGAACGAGAATGGAGATAGGAGGAACTAGGGTAGTAAGAGATGCACAGAGAAATCCAATGAGTTTCCTGGGAAAGACTGTACTGGACGTGCATCTAGAGGTGGGTAGAAGAGCAAGGGTCGGATTTTATGTATCAGACGATAACTGCAGTACGGTAATCATCGGTGGACGTGGTTTGGAGGCAATTGGAATCGAGTTGAGAGCAGTAGGGTTTAATGAGGAGGGAGATAGTCATATGCACAGTGAACATTCTGTACAGAGTGCTACGGTGCTTAGGAATGTGAGAATCGAGCCGGGAGAGTTGGGAGCAGTGTGGGTGACGGGAAGTGAAGATGCGTCAGTAGTGCTGGATACTGTAGTAGATCAAGTGATAGAAGGAGTAGCAGTGAGGGAGAAGTTCGTCATCGTTCCTGTTTATAATGATACGAAGGAGGAGATGAAATTCGAAAAGCATCAGAGTATTGGTTCATGGAAGTTGGTTGATGGAAGTGTAAACGGAGTCTCGTCGGAAGGAGGAGAGGAGTCGCCAAGGTGTCGACGAGTGGAGGCACAAGGAGAAGATGAGTGGGAGTCGATTATGGAGAAGTTGATCAAGAATAGAGGTGAAGCGATTGGGAGAGAACTGGAGATAGTACTGAAGGAATGTTCTGAGGTCTTCGCAAAGGGAGAGGAAGATATTGGGAGACTGACAGAGTGGGAGTGCGGAGTAGATATAGTTGAGGGAAAGCCAATCAGGCAGAAGCCTAGACCAATTCCATTCGCGATACGAGAGATACGAGCGATACGAGAGCGATACGAGAGGGCGTTGGTAGACAGAATGATGAGACAGGGAGTAGTCCGTAAGTCACAGAGTCCGTGGTGCTCTCCGGTCGTGGTAGTAAAGAAGAAAGACGGAGGTATCCGACTATGTATTGATTACCGCAAGGTAAATCAAATGATACGACTGGATGCTCAACCATTGCCTCACTTGGAGAGTACAATCCAGAGTCTGAGTGGAAAGAAATACTTCTCCACCATCGATCTACAGAGCGGATTCTGGCAAGTAGGATTGGAAGAGAAGTCGAAGGAGATCGCAGCTTTCAGTCTGCTCGGGGAGCATTTCGAGTTTCAAGTGTTGCCATTTGGTCTCAATGTGTCTCCATGTCAATTTCAACGAGCTATGATAGAAATGTTGAAGGAAGAGATGGGGCAGAGAGTATTCTGTTATATCGATGATGTACTGATTGCAACAGAAACTGTACAAGAACACTTACATGTACTACAGTGGGTGTTAAGGAGAATGAAAGAGAGAGGAGTGAAAGTGAATCCGGGGAAGTGCAAATTCCTAATGGAGGAAGTGGAATACTTGGGGCATTCGGTGTCAGGGAAGGGAGTGAGTATGGAAGGAAAGAAGGTTATCGCTGTGAGAGAATACCCGCGTCCGAAAAATGCATCGGAAGTAAGGTCATTTGTGGGTCTAGCCAGTTACTATCGGAGATTCGTGCGCGGATTCGCGAAATTGGCTAAGCCGATGCACAGATTAGCTGGGAATGGAGTAGAATTGAGATGGGGTAGTGAGGAAGAGAAGGCATTCTTGACTATGAAGAAGGCGATTACTGAGGCTCCGGTGCTCGTCCAGCCAGATTGTGAAGCCGCAGTAAAGGGAGATCGGCCATTCATCATTACGACGGACGCAAGTGGTCACGGTATAGGAGGAGTGCTCGCACAAGCAGACGAGACAGGAGTGGAAAAAACCGGTAGCATTCTACTCGAGATCTTTGAGGGGTCCCGAGAGGAATTACTCGATTATTGATCTCGAGGCGACAAGGAAATGGAAGTCCCTGATCTTTGGTAGTAGAGTGATAGTAAGGACAGATCATGCACCATTAACATCCATGTTTAAAAGGCAGAATGTGTGCTCGAGGATATTGAGGTGGGCGGCAGAGATGATGCCGTATAATCTTGACATCGTGCACGTCAAGGGTAGAGAGAATGTGGTAGCAGATTCATTGTCACGAAATCCAGTGGAAGAAGAGGGAGATCAGGTGACGATCGGAGATGATCTTGTAATCAATGTGATGACTAGAAGCAAGCAGAAGGAAGATCAGGTAGTGAGGAACAAGGAGGAAGTAGCAGTAGAGAAGAGTGAAGGGAAGGAGAAGTGGAAGAATCTGCAAGAGGAGGAGGAATGGGTGGTCGAATTAGTCAGAAAGTGGAGGGAAGTTGAGAATGGAAAAGGTGAAAAGACAGAGATTGTCAAGATACCAGATTCCACCAAGAAGTACAGCATGGCAGATGTGATAGTGGAAGAAGGGATACTGTATCTGATAGGAAGGGATCACGAAAGAAGATTGTCGACCTGTATAATCTGTCAGTTTGATGCGAGAAAATTGATGCATAAAAATCTGCGAGAAAACCACGCATCATTTCTCTAATTCTCTCATTTTGACACGCTATTTCGTGTCTCTAACCTAGGTGGCAGAAAATCTCGCAACATTCTGGTCGCGAAAAATCACGCAGGTTGCGTAAAAACCGATGAGTAAAAAGCTAGAGTAAGGCGAGAGAGTGGGGAAATCGAGGAGAGGGAAAAGGGAGTGAAAGGAGGCTTGTATTTTTCACGGATCTTGGCAACGCGCGCGCACGAGTTTGCAAGCGCACTGCAACGTGCGCGCGCGTTTTGGTTTTCACGGAGCTTTTCTTGTATTATATTCTCCGTTTTCGCGAGTTTTCTGATATTTTTTGGCGTTATTGCATGCTTATTTTATTCCAATCGGTTCAGACGACGACTGCGCGTGTCGCGAAGCCAGGGAGGTGCGCTGATTTGGCCGGAAGACCGAGCAAATGGAGGAATCCGTCACGAAGGTTGGTTTCTCGTCCTTTCCTGCTGTTTTTGTTGTTGTTATTTGTGATTAATGTCAATCACTTGACGTTAAAACATGGCCCCGTTCACACTCGGCTGGACTGGCAGCGACCGCGGATCCGCGCGCGTGGAGCATTCGCACGTGCGCGTGATGCCGGGGACGCTGTCAAGAAGGCTACTCTTTTCTCCTTAAACGATGCTTCTACGCACGTATTTCTGGTTGTTTAACGTTGAAATTCATTCTAAATTGCTTCATTCATAGGCCAGCGAGCGGGCCAATGTGAGGGACTCGGGCCAGTGGAGGATGATCACCGCCGAACTGAGGTTTTTTTTTATCGATTTATTGATGTTGCCTATTTTATCTTTATTTTTGTCAGCATCATGCCCGGCTATCTCGGAGGGCCAGCGAGAGGGCCAGCGCAAGTGGAAGAAGGCTGCCGACAAGGAGGAGGAGAGACCGTTCCAAGGTACGAACAGCGTTTTATTTGCATTCCACTTCATTTTTAACTGTTCCGTTGATTTTGTGCTCGATTATAACCCTGTCAATCGACAATCTTATCTGCAACCTTCAGCCCTCGACGAGAATGATATCGCCGTGCTCAAGCGTTATGGCCTGATACCGTACGGAGAGCAGCTCAAACAGAGCGATACCGATATTGAGGACGCCGTGAAGAAGGTCAAGTTCTTTTGCTGACGCTGTTTTGTGCTGATTCTGCTGTTTCACCTCGGAATACAGCCAGAATCACGTCTTTTCTAGGTCAATGACCTGTCTGGAGTGAAGAAATCCGACACTGACTCCCTTGCCCCACCCGCACTTTGCGACATCGCCGTCGACAAACAGGTAATGCAGCAGGAGCAACCCCTCCTGGTGCTTTTTAGTCCTTACCTAAGGGGAAATTTCTACAAATTCCACGCGAATTCGATGTTTGACGTTTATTTTTTTGTAATTGTCTAAATACCTTTTCCATCCTACGATTTAATATAGGAGTAAATTTACGTAAAACGGGGTTGTAATTATAGTAAAATCATCACCTCCGAGGGACAGGACCCGAGGTAAATTATTTGTTTATCTAGCCAATATTTTCTAGGTTATTTGTGCGCTCTGGCCTACCTTCTGGTAACTTTTGCCACCAACTACCCTGTTTAATTGCAGATACATGATCAACATCAAGCAAGTGGCCGAGTTCGTCGTCGACATGACCGAGACTGTAGCGCCCACCGATATCAAGGTGCGTATTTGCATGGATCTGTGGTAGCCATCACTTTGTTACGTTTAATCGTCGCCTAACTGCTCCGTGCACATCGGTGTTGATCTAGTTTGAGTTAAATTAAACTGCAAAACCATGATGTTATTTAATTTTGATTCCAGGAGGGCATGCGAGTAGGAGTCGACTATAACAAAACACTTTAAATTTTTTTTTTGTGGTGGAAATGCTCAGAAATCATACTTTTGTTTAGAAATTAAGCTATTTTGCTGATTGTTCTGGTTGCATTTGGCCCTGCCCCTGGATTAATCGTCATCTTTGTTTAGGTCGAAGAGAAGTCGGATGTCACCCACGCCGACGTCGGAGGATGCACCGAGCACATCGAGAAGCTGCGCGAGGACGTCGAAACTCCGCTCCTCCATGTAAGTTAATTGCGATTCTACAGCTGGCAAAAAATTGCATGATGGTAGGTACAGCGGGGAGAACATCGACTACTCCTTCGCTGATAAGTAATTAGCAAAAAAATCGTGTTCATGCTATGTTATGATGTGCCTCCAAGCGTTAGTCGTATTCTATTGGTTACTGTAGTCATTATTGATTGCCTTGTAGCCCGTACGCAACCTCGGAATCGAGATTCCCCCCGTGGGGTGCTGCTGCGCGCGTGAGCAGTCGCCAACAGGTACGGTAGCTGTTATAATAATTATATTATATATTGCATCTCTATTTCTTTAAAATGTGTATTAAAATAATAAACATTGTAGGCTGATTATTTCTAAAAAAATAGGGCCTTAATGTTTAGTGGTTTAAAAACATTTTTGAGCATGGATTAGATGATCGCAGCTGATTATCGTTGAATTTTATGTATTCGCAAATGTAGAATATTCGTAGCTCACGAATGTCTAGACTTTAAATATATGTTTTCCGACAATATAATTCTCTTCCATGGTTTTTTGTATGGTATTTTTCGC
The DNA here is from genome assembly GCA_036245785.1 of Pristionchus fissidentatus. Classification (NCBI taxonomy): domain Eukaryota; kingdom Metazoa; phylum Nematoda; class Chromadorea; order Rhabditida; family Neodiplogasteridae; genus Pristionchus; species Pristionchus fissidentatus. Next base: position 35,039,658 of record BTSY01000004.1, read on the forward strand.
TAATAAAAATAGGGGGTACTTGTACTTTCAGATTCGTGAGCTGTTCGTGATGGTACGCACGAAGAAGGCGTGTCTCGTGTTATTCGACGAAATCGACGCTGTCGGAAGAGCCAGGCAAGTCTTGGTTTCACCATTGACATTTACACTTTAGCGAGCAGTGCTTGCTTGTTTTATCTGTGATCATATAAGTATATATAATTTAAACATGCGTTAAATAAAAGCAGAACATCTCAGAGTAAATACCCATCCCGAGTAATTTCTAAAACGCATGGTAGGACGCTGAATGCGATTGCAAACCATGTGGTAGGACACTTTTGCTACTAATTCGGGCCAAAAAAAATACATGGTAAACCACTTTTTCTTTCTATAAAACACAAGGTAGGAGATATTGAACCGTAATATTTACGGTACTATTTAATCTGTGCGGAACATCCTTTGATTTCACATTCGGAGTTTTTCACGAGTTTTTCATTTATTATTATTGTTCTTCAGAGTCGACAACGGAATTGGAGATGTCACCGAGGTGGAATGCTCGTTTTCGAGCTGATCTACCAGCTGGACGGATTCGACCAGAGAGAAAAGGGTAAGGTATCGTATCCATTGCAGAAGGAGTACGGTATTTATTCAATGGATAAATGGATACAAATCGAGCAATCATGTATAATCGGCATTTCTCGGCATCTACATTGCAAATAATATAATTCCAATCAGTAATTACTCTTTTCAGGTGCTCATGGTCATCAATCGTCCCTACACGCGGGACCCCGTCCTCATGCGACCGGGCCGACTTGACAGAAAGGTGGAATTCCTGATCGAATTAGTTGTGGATAACAAGGCGAACCTGATAGTCAATACAATGCCCGAATTACGGTATCCGTTAAAATATCATCTCTGTTAGCAGAATATCGATCGATATATTCGCATATAACCGTAATCTTCGCAGATATTCACGTGGATGCGACGCAAATGTGGACGATGATAAGGAAGGAAATGAGGAGGAAAGAAGGAAGAGGGAGAAAGTGAGTGTGCTACTTATTTATATATGAAATAAATTTGTCCCGATCGGATTTTATGTGAAAACAAGATGATGAAAAGCCCGGATTACGATATTCACTGAAACTTAGTCTTGTCGAGCAGAATATCGATCGGCGAGTCCCGCGTCTCTGATTCTTTGATGATTCGATCCTGAGGACTAGACTTCGAGAAATAACGAAACAACAGGTTGCGCAAGAGGCACATCGCTCTCCGCTCTCTTCATTTCTCACAATCTCTCACTGCTGAAGCGGTGCATTTGCCTCTTATGCAACCCGTTGTTTCGTTATTTCTCGAAGTCTACTGAGGACCCTCGCCAGCGAGAACATATTTGGCCTGTCGCCCCCTTCTCTTTCACGGCATTTTGGTCATGGGTCGAAAACGTGGGTAGGAAAATGTCGAAAATGTTGGTAAGGGTCTTAAAAACTGACCATGCAAATGCCAAAATGTGAATTGGGATTTCAATTTTTTTTCTTTCATGCGATGTTAAAAATCGAGGAAAAGATCCGAGATGTTATCTTTTGTGTGTTAAAAAAATGCGACCTGAAGATCGAATATTTGAATTCCCGCACTTTCCGTTTTTATCGATTATCTCGGCTCCCAGAGAAGGTAGAGACTCAATTTTTGGAACACTTGTTCCAAATAGGAGTGTCAATCGTCATCTAAGGTTTCAACACTCAAGCATGGCTGGAAATAGAGATATACGCAAAAAAATCGATGGTTATACTGGTTATACTATTACTTTTTTGCAGCACTAGACCGCGTGCACTGCGCATATTGTCTCTCTGGAAAAAAAATAATTAAAATTCTTGTATTTCATGACCATGTTGATCCATGTTTTGAGACTAGTATGATTCGCGATTTTGACTACTATGTATATTTCGTAAGTTGGAGCCCTTTTGCTTGCAACAAAGGCCCATTCGATTTACAGAAATTACTGAAACACTACTGATCACGGACTGATTATTGGTCAACGAATTACCGCTTACCATAGTTTTACAGATATTCGCGTGAATACGGCGGAAGAGCGGATGGGGGAAGAATCAGCGAGGGATGAAAGAGGAAGGCGGTCAGTTCTCTACTTTTTACAATTATGTACTCAGTAACATAGTTCCGGTTAAATTCGTTGTGAATACCATGCAGTCATTAGAACGACCTGGTTACGGTATTCAGTGAAACCTACTGTACCATAGAAGACTATCGATCTGCGGGTCCTAAGTTACCGTAATCTTTGAAGAGAATCGCGTGGATACAAATGACGAGCGGATGGTGGAATGGAGAGAGGAGAAGAGTCAAGAAGAGGGAAGATGTGAGTGATTTGCTTTTGTATATACATGAAACAAATTGGTTCCGATCGTAGTGGTTGCGAAAATGAGATGATCCTGGTAGCCGTTGTCATGCCCTGGTTACGGTATCCACTTAAATCTACTCTGGGGTGATATTCTTTCCATATTTTCGGCAGATGCCGAAAATAATTTCGGCATGCCGAATTTCATTTCGCACGCGTGCTTTAGTAATACTACTAAATTAGTATAGAGCGGTTTGTCGAAAATAATTCGTATCTGCCGAATTTCACAATTTTCGGCAAGCCGACCGGTCGAAGGGGGCATTTCCAACGTAATAATTGGCCACTCTTTTTGGAATGTCAGAATATTGGGCGTCTAAACAAAGGAATTTCGCGTCGATTTCGGGATTGCGGCAATGATTGGGCAAGATTTCGGAATCGCAATCGCATTTCGGCAAAGCTTTCGATACGGAATAATAAAACGAGTTACGAGATATATTCTTGCGTAACATCATTGTGACAACTCTCATACGATAGGTCACGATTACTGTCATACGGTCATACCCTCCCATGCAGAGACCAAATTGGAATGTTCCATGAAGAATTTAAAATGTGTTATGTTTAGTCTGTCACGCTTGAAACTGATCGATTATCAGATTTTGGCGCTTGCAATACCCATCTTGCGCTCAAAACGTAGAAACATTTTTTTTGTTGAAAAATTTATATTTTCAAAAATATTTTCGAAAATATTTTTCCAATGTTGTGTTTAGCTGAAAGCCCATGTCCGATTACGTAGGAAAAATCTGCAGACGCTTGGTAAAAATCTGCAGCCGGGATATTAAACCAGGCGCAAACCCGAAATGATGTCTGCGTTTGTTCCCTGGAACATACCTTTTGGTCTATGCTCCCATGCGTGGACGCATGCAGAAGTGCCCACCTTTTTTTTTCTTTTTTTTTTTTTTTGTGGACACTTCGCAACCATGAACCGGGGTTCATGGTTAATATTTTCGATTATCGATTGATCATCCCGACATGTAGTGGGATGGTAAAGTATGATCTACAGTAACTCAAATCGATAATTTTTTGGGGGTTTCTGTACCTTTCGCTGCGGGACCACCATTTTACGAAGTTGCGCCAAATGAGCCGGGATTGAATGTATGAGTTAGTAGTCGATACGAAATTGTTCGAAAGGTATACTGTAGAATGCCAACTCATACAAGCAATCGCGGCTCGATTCGAACAACTTTGTAAAATGGTGGTCCCGGAGCGAAAACTACCGTAGCGCATGGGTATGTTAGCCGAGCTACATTATACCTTTCGAGCAATTTCGTACCGACTATTAACTCATACAAGCAATCCCGGCTCATTTGGCGCAACTTCGTAAAATGACCCCGAAGCGAAAAGTACAGTAACCCGGATTATCGATTTTGAGCTAATGTGGATCATGCAGTACCATCCCACAATAGGTTGGGTTGATCACTCGATAATCGAAAATATCGACTTTGACCATGATCCCCGGTTCATGGTTGCGAAGTGCCCACCAAAAAAAGTTGGTGGGCACTTCGCAAAGTGCCGACCGTGGGAGGGTATGCATACGGTATTGTATCATTTGCATCAATCTGATTAATTTGCATTGTCGAAATAGAAGCATCCCACCACTCGCCCACGGGACGATATGTGAAAATGAAATGAAATTCGGCAATATGCCGAAAAATTTCGGCAGAGTGCCCAAATATTCGGGCCGCTAAAATATTTCGTCATGCCGAAAATGAGGAAAGAATACCATCCCTGATCAAGCTGAATATCGATAGGCGAGTCCCGCATTATCGTATTTTTTTCAGAGATTCGGGTGGATACGAAGGAGGGGCGATGGATGATGGAGGAGAGAAGAAGAGAAGGGAAGAGGAAGATGGTGGGTGCTTCCTTCTCTGGTTTTTCTGCCCCACTGGGGCCCCAGAGTTCGCCCCATTGGGAGGCAGCTTAGGGTCCTAGTGGGGCTAACTCTGGGGCTCAACTGGGGCAAAATATTTGCTGGGGCCCTACTGGGGGAAATTTTAGGGCTGTGCTGGGGGAAATATTGGGGCCCCAGTGGGGCATCGACGATTGTGTCACTGTGAATAGTAGAATAGATGAATGAGAAAAGATGAATGAGTGAATGAGAAAAGGATGGTTTATCCGTTTGAGTACAAGAAAACAACAGCTCGTAGGTACAGTAGCGGACAAAAGTCTTCGGGCACTTTTTATATCTGATACAACTTTTTAACCCAAAGGGGCTTTGATATGATATGGTAAGACCATATACCAAATCTATTGGAGATTACGATGCAACTATTGGGGGATTGCGAAATCGTTCAGTAATTGCGTCGTGATGACGCAATCGATGCACACTTTTTTGAAGTGCCATTATTCTTACATGGATTTTTTCCCGCTCGTCTGACTTTCAGGATGTTGAGACATGGCCACGCCCTCCCTAGAAACTTTTTTTCAAGTTGCTGCGGTGCCGCTACTTGGCTGCAGCCAAGCTGCAAAATGGAGACCTGTAAATCATATCTCGCCGTTTAGACATCGCCCAGACCCGATCAATGCACCAAAATGATCGCCATCATGACTATCGATCATCCTGAGAATATGGTCGCGGTAGGTCACCAATTGCCCTCAGGGCACGAAAAAATCACTTTTTTTGCATTATTGTGGTCTGACGAAGAGGAAGTCTATAGGACGTGCTCGAGAGATCTGGTTTGAACGTGGATTCGGTTGAGAATCTATGAGAGAACCGATTCCTAGCTGCAATAAGCGTTTCGATTGGACTCCTGCCCGCGACGATCGATTTCCGGAAGGACACTGGTTTGGCCACGCCCATTTTCTGCCCGTTGACAAGGTTCTGACTTTTGAGTGTATCTCGGTACTGAGTTAACGGAGAAGACTGGCAGACCCTTCAATGGAATCAGCGTGGCTAGCTCTATAATCTCATTCACAAAATTTCATCATCACTATGCAATATTGCATAATCCTTATGCAATATTCCTATTTTTTGCGTTTTCTTAGCGGTTAGTCAAGGAATAATGGTGGAATAAATTCCAATCAAATAAATTTGATATTTCCGCCACTCTATAGCACAAATTACGTCATTAATATGCAATATTTCATAATTCTGATTATTATTGCCTAAGGATGATGCAATATTGCATAGTGATGATGAAATTTTGTGAATGAGATTATAGAGCCAGCCACGCTGATTCCATTGAAGGGTCTGCCAGTCTTCTCCGTTAACTCAGTACCGAGATACACTCAAAAGTCAGAACCTTGTCAACGGGCAGAAAATGGGCGTGGCCAAACCAGTGTCCTTCCGGAAATCGATCGTCGCGGGCAGGAGTCCAATCGAAACGCTTATTGCAGCTAGGAATCGGTTCTCTCAAAGATTCTCAACCGAATCCACGTTCAAACCAGATCTCTCGAGCACGTCCTATAGACTTCCTCTTCGTCAGACCACAATAATGCAAAAAAGTGATTTTTTCGTGCCCTGAGGGCAATTGGTGACCTACCGCGACCATATTCTCAGGATGATCGATAGTCATGATGGCGATCATTTTGGTGCATTGATCGGGTCTGGGCGATGTCTAAACGGCGAGATATGATTTACAGGTCTCCATTTTGCAGCTTGGCTGCAGCCAAGTAGCGGCACCGCAGCAACTTGAAAAAAAAAGTTTCTAGGGAGGGCGTGGCCATGTCTCAACATCCTGAAAGTTAGACGAGCGGGAAAAAAATCCATGTAAGAATAATGGCGCTTCAAAAAAGTGTGCATCTATTGCGTCATCACGACGCAATTACTGAACGATATCGCAATCCCCCAATAGTTGCATCGTAATCTCCAATAGATTTGGTATATGGTCTTACCATATCATATCAAAGCCCCTTTGTGTTAAAAAGTTGTATCAGATATAAAAAGTGCCCGAAGACTTTTGTCCGCTACTGTATCTTGGTCAGTATTGAGAAGTTACAATCGAAATGATGAAGATGGATAACAATCAAAATCTTCGTGGTTATTTAGAGATGTATAGGGAATTTCGTAGATGACGTTCGGTTGAGTTCCCCCCTCTGAAAAATAGAAATTTCACACAATAGAACGGACGTACCTCCTCCTGACCTCTCGTAGCAGATAGTATCACTTCTAGATATATCGTGTCGAAGTAGTTAAAACGATCGAAGCGTATCAAATCAAATCAAATCAAATCATTTATTCAAGCCTCAGGTCGTGAGCCTGTTGAATGATGCTTCTGTTCCACAAATCGGGGTATCTTCTGCACGTATTAGCCCATCTGGATCCCATTCGGTTCACTATTTCATCTCGCCATCTCATCTTCGGCCTTCCGACAAGCCGCTCTCGGTCGATTGGTGTCCAATTAACAGTTCTCACCGCCCATCTATCATCATTAAGTACAGCAAGTCTTCTAGCCCAACTCCACTTCTTATGCATTGCTCTTACACGAACGTCTGGCATCAAGTGATCTGAAACCACGAGTTTCGTAAACATGACGAAATTAACAGATTGGTGGACTATAATGAAGCAACAACCACATCGCGAGAAGGGCATAGCAACTACGCTCACAATACGAGTTAAACAAGTCAATAATATACTGAACATAACTTTAAAATCAGCTTAAAACGTAAAAATCTCTTGAATTTCGAAACAGCTCTCCGGCGCACTCAAGGAGCGCGCCAATCCACTTTGGTGACGCATTTGATTCTCTGGGGCCCCAGTGGGGGTAATTTTGGGGCCCTAGTGGGAGAAATGAGACCGCTCTTGCCCCTATATTTCTTCTGGGGCCCTACTGGGGGAGCAAGACCACGCCCCCTTTTACTGGGGCCCCAGTGGGGCAGAAAAACCAGAGTTATTCACATATGAAACAAATAGGTTCCGATCGTAGTGGTTGTGAAATCCTGTTAATCCCGATAGTATTTTTTAATTAGTAAAATATTTATTCCGACTCCGCCCTATTTCTGAGGGGGTGAGCTCAATGATCTCATAACTCAGCTCATCACTGTTTTGTCGTACTGAAAACATGTTGTACTCGTGTAATTTTATTCCCGCTCCTTCTTTGCAGCAGTGGGCCGATGCAGGGTATCAAGCAGTGCTGCGAATCGGCCAAGAAGAGAATCAACGGCGTGCACTACCAGGTACTGTACTCGATCGTTAACTTGAAGCATATTTAGATTAGTAATCTATGATTACGGTAGTTGGTCATCTATGATGGTGGCAATCGATAATCAGTCAATGAAATGGCGGTCGGCGACTACTGCGGAAATTGCTACCACACTTTATGAGGAGGGATATACGGTAGATAATATGGATCGTCAACTGATTTTATCGACTTCTGCTCCAGAGGACTAAGCAGACGGAACTAAAGAATCGACTAGGCGTACTCATGTTTTAGTATCCACTGAAATCGATCGATATATTCCCTGATTACCGTAATCTTTGCAGAGATTCGCATGGACACCAGGAATGTGCGGGCGATGAAAATGAAGGAGATGAGGATGAGAGAAGACGATAATGGAATAGTGAAGAGGTGAGCGTTTTTTGTTATTTATGTTTTAAACATAATCGTATGAGTTATGAAAACCGATCCTAGTAGTCACTGGAGCATCAGGGTTGCGGTATCCTCTCCCAAGGGCTCATGAGGTGCATATAAAGGTGGTCCGGGAGCATGTCACGTTACTACGATAATCCTCCAATAAATACCGTAGTAATTAAACGTTGCGCAAAGCGCAATTTGCGTACTTATCGCTATTCAGTTTGCGATAGCTTTAAAAAATAACTTTGGCCCCAACGTGAAGCGCTTATCATAGATTTATACAAAATTACATTTTTAAAGGGACGAGGCAGCGGGCAAAACAGATTTTTGGTTCTCATTAAGAGACGCGATCGGTAAGACTCGACCATATTCGACCCTGCCCGGACACGTTGAGCTAGCAATGAAAGCCGGGGGTCCATACTCGAGTATATTGAGTACTTTAAGCCCGCATTGCACAAAACGACTCTTATTTCCTGGTACTGCCTCTGAGCTAGGAGAAATATAAATTTTAGTGAAAAAATGATGAAAAATGAAAATTTCTCAACTTGTGAAGATAGACTCACATAGTTATTTGCGTTATGTTTGGGGTGCCCAGATGTTGTAAAAACTATTTTCCAATTGATTTTCGGCTAGTTCAGAATATGATTTTCTGATTCAAAAATTCATGTTTTTGAAGGAAATCGGCACTTTTTGGAGTTTTTGCACAACATGTCCATATAGGTAATGTACCTCGACATAATATATGTCCATATCGCTTATTTCGGGAGAGTTCCCGAGATGACGTTTTTCAGAAAAAAATTTCAAAGTTTGAGACCCGCGTTGACCAGAACGAACTTTGACATTAAATTTTAAATTTTCAGTCCCTATTTTACACTTCATGCACAGAAGTATATTACAAATATGTAAATATATTTTCTGAGTTGTGGTGTATTTTTAGGTTTTAGACATCTTAATTTTCGAAAGTTCCATCACCGTTTCAACCCCTAGATCTCCTGATTCGTATCTCATCCATCTCAACACCCAGGTGAATTTCGTGACCGTGGATGAGCACAAGTTGTTTAAAACTCGTTTACAAAGAATTTCACTCTTAATAGGTTTATATTATTTTGATAATTTGAACTCGCAAAAAATCAAAAACTGAAAATTCATGAAAATTTCAACAAAAACGATAAATTATGAAAGTATCAATAGCTCTAACAGCAAAATCTTTCGTACTCTAGTTTTACTATAGCTATTGAAGAAAATGAAAAATATTTCATCGATTTCTGAAGAAATTATTTTTTGACCAAAAACCATGAACCCGGCCTAAAACCTAAAAATGCCTAAAACCTAAAAATACACCATATAAACAACTCAGAAAATATATTTACATATTTGTAATATACTTCTGTGCATGAAGTGTAAAATAGGGACTGAAAATATAAAATTTAATGTCAAAGTTCGTTCTGGTCAACACGGGTCTCAAACTTTGAAATTTTTTTCTGAAAAAACGTCATCTCGGGAACTCTCCCGAAATAAGCGATATGGACAATATGTGTCCATATCGCTTATTTCGGGAGAGTTCCCGAGATGACGTTTTTTCAGAAAAAAATTTGTCGAGGTACATTACCTATATGGACATGTTGTGCAAAAACTCCAAAAAGTGCCGATTTCCTTCAAAAACATGAATTTTTGAATCAGAAAATCATATTCTGAACTAGCCGAAAATCAATTGGAAAATGGTTTTTACAACATCTGGGCACCCCAAACATAACGCAAATAAATATGTGAGTCTATCTTCACAAGTTGAGAAATTTTCATTTTTCATCATTTTTTCACTAAAATATACAGTAGCGGACAAAAGTTTACGGGCACTTTTTCTTTTTGATATAACTTTTGAACCCCTAGAAGGTGTGACGCGACATGCTGGGGTCTAATACGAAATCCATTGGAGATTACGATGCAACTATTGGGGTATTGCGAAATCTTCCCGTTATTGCGTCGTGACGACGCAATCGATGCATACTTTTTTAAATGGACATTATTCTTTCATGGAATTTTTCCTGCTCGCCTAACTTTCAGGATGTTAAGACATGCCCAAGGTCTCGCTATAAATTTTTTTTCAAGTTGCTGCGGTGCCGCTACTTGGCTGCAGCAAAGCTGCAAAATCGAGGTCGGAAAACCATATCTCACCTTTTAGACATCGCACAGACCCAATCAATACATCAAAATGATCACAATCATGACTGCCGATGATCCTGAGAATATGGTCGCGGTAGGCCACCATTTGCCTTCAGGGCACGAAAAAAATCAGTTTTTCGCAATATTGTGGTCTGACGAAGGGGAAGTCTATAGGACGTGCTCTAAAGATCTGGTTTGCGCGTGGATTCGGTTGAGAATCTATGGGAGATCCGATTCCTAGCTGCAATAAGCGTTTCGATTAGATTCATGTCCGTGGCGATCGATTCCGGAAGGACACTGGTTTGGCCACGCCCATTTTCCGCCCGTTGACAAGGCTCGCACTTTTGAGTGTATCTCGGCTCTGAGTTAACGAAGAATGCTGGCAGACACATCAATGGAATCAGCGTGGCTTGCTCTATAATCTCATTCACAAATTGCATAATCACTATGCAATATTTCATCATTCTTAGGAAATAATTCTCAGAATCATATAACACACATAATAATGACGTAATTTGCGCTTTACAGTTATGGAAGGATCAAATTGATTTTATTTGCACCGCTTCCACCATTTTCCGTTGACTTACCGCAAAGAATACACAAAAAATTGGAGTATTGCCTAAGGATGACGTAATATTTCATAGTGATGATGTAATTTGTGCTCGAGATTATAGAGCAAACCATCCTGATTCCATTGATGGGTCTGCCAGCATTCTTCGCTAACTCAATGCCGAGATACACTCAAAAGTGACGGAAAATGGGCGTGTCCAAACCAGTGTCCTTCCGGAAATCGATCGCCCCGAACAGGAATCCAATCGAAACGCTTATTGCAGCTAGGAATCGTTTCTCCCATAGATTCTCAACCGAATCCACGCGCAAACCAGATCTTTAGAGCACGTCCTATAGACTTCCCCTTCGTCAGACCACAATATTGCGAAAAACTGATTTTTTTCGTGCCCTGAAGGCAAATGGTGGCCTACCGCGACCATATTCTCAGGATCATCGGCAGTCATGATTGTGATCATTTTGATGTATTGATTGGGTCTGTGCGATGTCTAAAAGGTGAGATATGGTTTTCCGACCTCGATTTTGCAGCTTTGCTGCAGCCAAGTAGCGGCAACGCAGCAACTTGAAAAAAAATTTATAGCGAGACCTTGGGCATGTCTTAACATCCTGAAAGTTAGGCGAGCAGGAAAAATTCCGTGAAAGAATAATGTCCATTCAAAAAAGTATGCATCGATTGCGTCATCACGACGCAATAACGGGAAGATTTCGCAATACCCCAATAGTTGCGTCGTAATCTCCATTGGATTTCGTATTAGACCCCAGCATGTCGCGCAAACCTTCCAGGGGTTCTAAAGTTATATCAGAAAGAAAAAGTGCCCGTAAACTTTTGTCCGCTAATGTATATTTCTCCTAGCTCAGAGGAAGTACCAGGAAATAAGAGTCGTTTTGTGCAATTGCGGGCTTAAGGTACTCAATATACTCGAGTATAGACCCCCGGCTTTCATTGCTAGCTCAACGTGTCCGGGGGGTGGTCGAATCTTACCGATCCCCTCTCTTAAAAATCTTCTTGACAGTACCATATCCATTTTTCCGATCATGGAAGAACATTAATCTGTTTATTATTTCTAGCTATAGCAATTACAATATCATAATATTGTAAGGGACTAGGTACAGTCCCCAGATCTGGCTCCGTATGTTCTAGTTCTTGAATATGCTTCTTGCAGGTCATCAAGGGATGTGCCCAGTTCTCCACCACTCCCGACAACTAGAGAAGACCCATCTCCCGTCTACTCCCCGGTCCGCAAGCTCGTCCGCGGCTCTGGATCTCTCCGGGTTTCCCACTTTCTAGATCATTCTATTACGTCTTAAATTTATTCTATGAAATCCACTCGAATGAAATGTGCTTGTAATTTACATTTAATGTCTTCCGCTCATAATATATTGTTCGATTTCGTAGTACGGCTCGCCACCTACTGTATTTGTATCTGTGTATGTATGAGTATGCTCATTAATCACGCCATAATGAGGTTGTATAATTTAAATTTCGCATAAGATACGGTATTTCTCTGACTGTATGACGGTGTCACATTATTTCTTGTATTCTTTGTATAATATTACTCATGAATCCGCGAATCTCGTTCAGTTAGTCATTATCTAAACATATGATAGCGTTCCAGTTGAATTCTTTCTGATTCTCTTTGAAACTGGTATAAATATTATTAAAGATGAAAGCAAGCAAACATCACACAGTTATGAAAAAATGAAAATTACGAATTTTTTGAACCTCGTTGAAAATCTCGCAGAAAATCTCGCAACTTTTTCGACATCACTGAAAATCTCGCAGAAAATCTCGCAACTTTTCACCGAGGTTGCGTGATTTTCACGGATCAGTTTTTCGCGAACTTTTGACAGATTATACGCGTCGTGTATGTACCAAGGAGAGAGAGATTAAGGCTAGTGAAGGAAATACATGAGAGTGTGTTGGTAGGTCACGTGGGAGTGCAGAAACTGCTAGAGCTGGTAGAGAAAGAGTACGTGTGGGGATCGATGAATAAGGATGTAGCTAAAGTAGTGAGAGAGTGCGAGGTGTGTCTTGTGAGCAATCCAAGAAAGAGATTCATCCCCGAACTGAAGCCGAGAGAGGCAAATGCTCCTTTGGAAATAGTGGCGGTAGATTTAATCGATATGGGTCGAGGCAAGAAAGGAAATCGTTACATTCTAACAATTATCGATTTATTCACGAGATTTTCGTACATTCTTCTCTCATTTTATCGTTTTCCTCTTTCTATTTGTAACCGCGTTTTCTTTGAACACGCATAAATAAATATATATATATATATATATATATATATATATATATATATATAGATACGCTGAAGCTTGTCCGATCAGAGATAAGAAAGCGAGTACGGTAGCAGATGAGTTTATGACTCAATGGGTACTGAAAGGAGGGAGAGTGCCTAAGGCATTACTGAGTGATAATGGAGGAGAGTTTCTGAATGAGGTGATGGAAGAAATCAATAAATTATGGAAGATAGAGAGGAAATGTACCTTACCGTATCACTCGAGGGCCAATGGTGCGGTAGAAAGAGTGAATAGGACAATCACAGACATACTGAGACGGATATTGGGAGGATCAGATGAATGTGAAGACGCTCTACCTTATGCGCTATATGCGTACAACACGGTGCCGCATAAAGCAACAGGAGAGAGCCCAACTTTCCTATTCGGGTGTCCCAAAAGTTCTGTCACAAAATCTCAACTAGGAGATTTTTCGTTATAACTTGAAAAGGTGGAAACGGTCAGTGATCGAGGTTGTCACCCTTTATACCTGCGACCTCCTCCTATCGATCGCGCATAACCATGAATCTCTTACTTTTGAAAGACTGGTTCTGGAGTCAAAACAAAATTGACAGTCAGCGTTGAGATAGGTCCGATAAGATAACTCATTTCTGAGGCAGATGGCCGCAATGGTTTCGAAACAGTGATAGTTGATGGCAATGGTATCGAGGGTATACAGTGGTATAGTTAGTCATTCCTGCTTTAGATTTCCCTTGTTTTTCTGAATAAATTTCCAAAAATGAGGTCTTTGCCGGTCGATCATAATTTCAATTTCTTCCTATCTTTTGAGACCAAGAAGGACTCTGACGACGATCTCTTGCATTTGGTTACATAGGAGGTCGTCGGTGATGTTGGTGCTATGGAGAAGGAGCTCCGCGTAGATGGGGCCCGGAACGGAGGAGAATAAACTTATCAATTCATGATTTTTCTGAACTTTTTTCTTTGAGACGGGCTATGACTTCTCTCCTGCACGCAATCGATCCAGTTTCATGTTAGTGTTGTCGTACATGATCCACTTCATATCCATATCGAATACCTTTCTGGCCCATCTTTAGTTGGCCCGACAGTCCAAAAATCCCTGTCATATAATAAAACGTTTATCTTCCGTGTTAGCAAAAATGTCGCGATTTACGGCGTTTTGTAGCTTCGGACTCTTCCAGTTCTGTTATGCGATTTTATTCAGGGTGGATATGGGAGTATGGGTGACTGCCTCCACAAGAATGGCATTGGTTTTGAGATTGCTTGCCTACGCGATGAGAACGGAGGGTCGGTTTCGGAGAGGTGAGGGACAAAGTTTGGTCTGTTTTCGCGGCTGTGGCCTCCGAAAGCGTACGCCAAATGCAAACACTAACAGAGTCTTATATTAGAGGCCGCCTCTAGTTTCGATTGCGCTAGTTATTCATTGGTTTCCATGTATTTCCTACCATTGAGAAATTAATAGAGCAAAATCGATCAAAAATCTGTTGACGTGTACTTCGCTAGAATTGATGTAAAAACTAGGCCAGTGAAGCAGTTAACTAGCACTGAGGCGTGTTTGATTACTGAGTGTACAATGTACCAAAGCCATTATATCATCATGCCTATTGATCGATAAAATGTTCTATACAACCATGAAAATAGGCTTTGTGACAGAACTTTTGGGACACCCTGATATTTCACGGGAGAGATGATAGATTGCCGACTGGAGAGAGTTGGAGGGTAGATGAGAGATATGTAGTAGATAGCGATGACTATAAGTCAAGTATGATGTTGAGGATGAAAAGAACCAAAGAAATAGTCAATGAGAGACTACAAGGAGAAAGAGAGAAAATGAAGATAGAATATGATAGGAAGAGAGAAGGGAACAAAGTGAATGAACCAAGAGTGGGCGATAGAGTTTATGCCTTCAGAGAGAGAAATGGAGAGAAAAACCCAAAAATAAGGATCTGCTGGGAAGGACCATTCAGAGTGGTGGATAGATCAGACACTACTGCAAAGATAGTGGGAATTGAAGATGAGAAAGAGAAAGTAGTGCAATTAGACAAGCTAAGGAAGGTGCCAGTGAAAAGAGAGGAAATGCTAAAGGTGAAAAGAATGGGTAGTACAAATATGAATGATGGTTTCTGCAGGGTCGAGGTGGACAAGGGAAGCCCCCTTCACTGGTCCCACATCTGCCGACTGTGCGACCCGGAGATGCGTCTGGTCGACTATGGAAGACATGCCCACCTTCATACTACGACGTGCCCATCACCAACCTGCTACAGCTGGCAGTTCTACACAAGCTAGCTGCCATGCCCGGAATGACCCCAATCCGAGCAGTGAGAGTGATCAACGACCCGCTCAAGCCGATTACGGACAAGAGTGTGGAGGAAGAAGTATGCACGGAGGTGATGCAGAGCCTGTGCGAGCATGCAAAGCGATCGATCGAAGCGGGCGGAAAGTACCGATTCGTCGTCTCGGATGTGAGGGAAGGATTGAAGGAGGCGTACAGAGCTGGACTGAAAGAGGAGGTGAAGAAGAGCACTGGATATGGAGTAATAATAGCTCAGAAAGGAGTGAGATCCATCCCCACTGGAAGAGGAGATTCATCACATTGGGAGTGGTACCTCGAAAGCCCGTCGGAGTGGAGAGAATTGTTGGAAGAGTTGGAGAGCAGGGAGAGAAAACTCAAGATCGTCGTAGTGTACTGGCCAAGGGCAGAAGGAAGGAAGCTCCGACAGGAAATATGTAAGAGAATCAAGGCGATGGTCGAGAAGACAGCTGCAACGGTGCTGATTGCACGTGAACCGGCTGGGACGCATACGGAGGACGATTACGAGCCACAGCTACTCGAGATGGCTGGAGAGACAACTGAGAGAGGAAACCTGAGGGTACTGTACAGCGAGAGCAACCTCACATCGAGAGGCTACCCGATCTCGGCACTCCAGGCAACGCACGCTCAATTGGAACGGAGGGACTGGGAAATGGCATTCGATCTGTGGGCTAGAGGAAGGAAGTTGAGAGTGCCTGAGAGGGAAATGACCATGTCCACCACGCCGACGAGACTGGGAACGGTGTGGAGTACGCCAAGCAAGATGGACACGTCGTCGGCCAACCGCACAGCGGAGAGAAGAAGAGAGGAACTGAGGAAGAAGAAAGAAGAGAGGAAGAAGGACATCGAATGTCACGCGTGCGGAGGTATGGGCCACTACGCCCGAGAATGCAAGGAGATTCCGTACAGCCCAAGACACCCTGGCTTCGACAAGACTGAGTACCGTATGAGGCGAGGACGCCTCGGACCAGAGGAGGAGGATGTTGATGAGGAAGAAGAAGAGGAGCAACAGCCCACGAAGAAGAAGTACAAACCCAATTAACTCTGTGAAGAAGTCCCTATCTGTACCATTATAAAATCAGTTATCGATAAGAATACTGTAATTTGGTGTAATTCGCAAGCGCTAGTCTTTTTTCGTGCGACTACCGTATCCCACCCCCGTGTTAGTAATTGCGGCCTAACTGCACCAGAATATTTGTATTTTCCTAAATTTTGTGATTCATTCGTTCTTCTCCGGCTCCGTGTGAGCACGTTGTTTGTTTTCTGGCTAGTAAATCGAGTAATTTATTTATCGTTGACCTCGAAATCACACAGCATCGCACCCATACAGACACACAGTCCTGCATCTCTCTTCTTGACTCTCTTACACAAGGGATGGCTCAATAAACCACAGAGTTTTCAACTAACAGGTAACGAGAAAAGTGGGCATATGCTTTTATGCGATACTGTACAATTTCAATGTCTCGCTGTTAATTTTTGTTTTCAACCGTAACTAAAAAAAACCAATACGTCTGGCGTTTAGAAGCACGAAATATAAATTGTAAATCAGCTGATCAGCTATCGATTGAACACCGGACGAGCTCTGAGCGATGAGTTCGAAGGAAGTTATGAACGAAACCGTTTCCGAGCGTTTTTTTCGTGTCCGAAAACTCACTGGGTGTGCGCAGAAAAGTTCCCAGAGTTATGCTAAACGAAATATGCAAATATAGTAAACAGCAGACGCTGATTCAGATTCTGAAATAACCCTGATGGTGCTTGACCAATATTTTCGAGAAAAAGAAGAACGCGTATATCAAAATTTGGTTTTTGACGAATATCTCTAAAACGAGTGTTGGTGATAATTGAAGAAAATGTAGATCATGCTGTGAGGAACAATTTAGAAAAAAGAGGTAGCAAAAATCTTTTAATCTGAATAAAAAAATCAAAAAAATCGATAATATGCAAATTTTCATAAAAAGTTCATAAAAACATTTCTTTATTCTATATATATGCATACTTCAACTTACATAAGAATCGGAGACAAAAAATATTTTTTGCTGCAGAGTGTTCGAATTTTCCTACACGTTCTCAGAAGATCTGTGATAAATACATATTGCCACACCCGTAGTAAACTTTTTAATGAAAAAAATTCCAGCGTACACTTTTCATGCAATAAAAAATGACTCAAAAAATGAAAGTTGACACGCGGAACTGCGAAACCGCCACGCGTTGGCAAGGCGGGCGTGAATCACAGGTTTGAAGTGGGCGGAGCTTAGTAAACTTGCAATTATCTACATGATTTTGAGAATTGCGTGAATTTTAACTATGAAATAACGATTCAGAACCGCCAATAACCACAACCCAACAGAAAACATAATTTTAGAGCCAGTTTGATATTTCGGCTGCCCGTCTCTATTATGATATACTCGTGTTCAACAAGGAGCATTTATGACACAACGAGTAATCAAGATTTACGCGCTTCCTTAGAAAAGTAGTGCATCAGTCGAAGGGGATAGAAAAACAACTGACCTCATTGCTCTTTAGTTCGTGTGCGTGGAGGATCTCGAATGTGTTCGCGTCCATCACAATCACTGAGTGAATCTGAATGGGAAGTCGCGATTTGAAGAGAACAATTTGTCCATACGAGTGATAACTTTTGCGACCAGTTGAATCCGTGTTCCCGTAAATTTCCAAAATCATTCATTGTCCACCTAATTCAATATTTCGAGCTTTAGCTAGAAATTTCCCAAAATCAGGAAGATTCTCGTAGTCCCGTGTGGTAGGCCCTACAGTACACTCTCACATCTACCGTATCCCCTTCCCCTTCCTCTCTACCGTACATCGACATCATTGTTGTCCTCCTTGCTCGTCGATGGTTTGCTGCTGGAAGTGGTGGCCGCCAGTCGCGAGCACGAGATGCGACTGCAGTTCTGCAATATCCATCGATAACCATAGATCAATACTGTGTTTTCCACCGTACCCCTATCTCCAAACACTTACAGCATACTATGGTTAACCTACCGCAATCCCTCTTTTTTTCATACCGTAATTCCCGTTCCCTTGCATCTGCCCATGTGTATTTCACAGTATCCCTCTGCCCACCATACTTACATCATCTCTATGCGTCAGTATGGCAATGGTGGCCGTCTGTGGCTGATGTGCAATCCTTGCTGCACTCTCTCCCAATGGCACACATCTCATATGCAGCTTCTGAATGTCGTCGATGCGGCCAATGATGAGTGTCTCGCCGTCCGAGAGAACGAGACAGTCACTGAAAGGGAGAGGGGAATAATGATAAGAAATTAGTTGTGAACAGACGAGGCCAAACAGTAACTAAAACGAATACATAACTATGATATATGAATTGTTCGTGAAACCAGAGTTCACAAGGCGTTGACCCCAGAGAGAACTAAGCAGTCACTGCAGAGAGCGGTGGAAATAATGATGAGTAGGCAAGGTCCGGAATCAGCTTCAGTCATTGAATCAAAAAGATAAGAATAGTACATGAAATGTTCGTGAAACCAGAGTTCGCAAGGCTTTAATCCCTACCCAATGGTTAATTATGTGCTCTCATTATTTTCATAACAAGAACGTATTGTGTTCCGCTAGAATAAATGGATATGGCGAGAAAAAAAGATAATCTATTTTTCACCGGTAGGTCTCCGAGTTGAGGGTGCAGATCTGGTTAACCAGCTTGAGATTGACGTTGGAAAAGACGACCTTGCCTGCAAATCATACTCCATTACAAATAGTGGCGCCATTGGCCTTTGTGTTTCAACAATTATATTATTTTACAGAATAGTTTAAAACCAAATTCAACTACAGATGAATTAATACTAGCCGAATCACGGACCGAGACCTAAGAAGAAAAGCCCGCATAAGGACTTGGATGAGCAGGTTGACGGTTCTAAGAACCGGGAACCGTCAAATAGTATGGCTCTACAGTATACAACAGAGAGACACGTGGAATTGTTAAAATATTTATGCATTTTATAGGTAATGCTAAATTACGGGATCTATAATTATAATACTCGAATGTATTGATAATGTCTTGAACCCAATAAAAACAAGATAGGTTTAGTACGCTTTCTAAATAACGTGTTTTTTCGAGACTAAAAGTTTCTAGGTTTAGCAAAAGTTGTGCTCGTTAGCGGATAGAGACGCAGAGGAAGTACGCGACGCATGGAAATTTAAATTGTACTTTTTTTCGCGCGCGCATGTGCGGATGGAGGGAATTCAAAACACATGCGGGCGGTCTCGGCCCGTGGAATATAGCAAGCGCACAAAAAAGTCTAAGTCGCGTTTCATTGCATATATTTCCGTAAGGTGGAACTGATGTTTCGATTTTGTGAAAGGTTTCAGTTCATGATAAAATAATACGAATGCCGTACCTGCAGACGAGTAAATGACGGCCGGTCGATCGGAGCAAGCGAAGATATTCGTGACGCCATTGGAGACGAAAGGATGGAGGGACGTCGGCTGAGTGCCGAGTGTCGCACGCTTACGCTCGCCCAGTGATACTATAATAGAACAATTAATCGATAATTGAAACTACCATACAAAAAACATGTATTTAAAGATGAAGGTGGTTCGGTAGTGTTCTTCAGACTGCCTTCCACTAATGATGAAAAGAGCACCAAATTACAACCGGCGCTCTCCCGTCACACCGCTCCTATACATTTTCAACGTGTTTTACTGCATTCGATGGGTATCCCGGATTCATATCTAATATTAATAAACAAAACATACATTTATGGGGGTCGACGAGTATGTAGTACAACGTGCCGTCTCCCATTCCACACAACACGTACACATTGTCGTCCATTCGCACCATTTCTATCGATCGAATGACAACGTCGCCGTATAGCACCTCCTTCGCACTCTGTAATGCATTAGCACTTATTAATAATGGTATTGTGTGAAAGACCAGAAAATACCCTCAAAACGGAAGAAAATGCACCGTGTCCGGGATTTTCCGGGAAAACTCCGGAAAGTCTGGCAAATCGTTGTTTCTCAACGAAATCGTCCAAATTTTGGAGTACGAGGGCTTCTCCGAAAATCTAGAAATGCGTTTTAAGAACTAAGAAATTTATTGATTGGAAGGTACTGTATCAGAAGTTGCTATTTTTGTTGTGTGTCGTGTACCACATGCGATACGGTAGTGCACTCCTCTATTTTGATGTTACTCGGACTTTTCAACGCGCGATGTGCGCCGGATTTTAGCTGCGCGCGATGCGCGCCGGATTTCATTACAACGGCCGTTGCAACGGCGCACATCGCGCGCAGCTAAAATCCGGCGCACATCGCGCGATGAAAAGTCCGAGTATTTCTCGTTATTTCGTTTCATGAACACTCTCATTAGGCGAAGAAGGCAAAATAATGAAAAATATTATCAAAATAGATGAACACAAAGAAAACGTTTTGAAAGAAAGAGGAATGTACACCAATACACTACCGTACCGCATGTGGTACACGACACACAACGAAAATAGCAACTTCTGATACAGTACTTTCCTATCAATAAATTTCTTAGTTCTTAAAACGCATTTCTTGAATTTCGGGGAAACCCACGTACTCCAAAATTTGGACGATTTCGTTGAGAAACAACGATTTGCCAGACTTTCCGGAGTTTTCCCGGAAAATCCCGGACACGGTGCATTTTCTTCCGTTTTGAGGGTAGAGTTCATTGAGAATAACAGAATAAGTTTGGTTGTAAACAAACTGCGCAACCTAGATTCGCCTGGACTTATTCATCATGATACCAGAAAGTTCAGAAAATAAGTTCTGCAGTAGGCGTAATATAATTTACCGTTAGAACGATGCTACTTTTAATGTAGGCGGATTACGGTAGCGGACTTACAACTACCGTATTCTACGTACAGTAATTGACTGACCATGGTGAGTTCGGGCAGCGCGAGCACAGCCACACTCATCTCCTTCCACAGACCGACAGAGACAGCGGTCGAGGCCCCCGAGCCGGCTGCAATCAAGCAATAATCAATCGATATTTTTATACTACATTTATACCATAGCAATATCTTGACTATCGCTAGATTCGAATTTCTCTAGCTACTCAATGAGTACTCATCATTCTATGAAACCAGAGCATCGCGGGTATTGCTTTCGGAGGCTATTATCGCAGACGCAAGTTATTAGGCTGGTGCATAAGTTTCTTTCCTTTTTGTAGTGATGTTTCCAAGTGCTGTATCTCAGCTTTTCAAAAAGCAATCCGCCTCCATATAGAGTATGTTGTAGTACAGTTGTTGTACTTCAAAAACATACACATGCATTAGGTAAAGCTTTCCTCGTTCGTGAGAAGACGAAGAAAATATCTTCAAGCTTATAACCAAAAAATGTGAGAAAAATTTCCGTACTCTCATTCAAGCGGCATTATTTTCCGGAATAACTCATGCCCAATCTTGTATAGCCTCAAGTGTCCTCTACCGTGTCCTAACTATGCTGAACTAGGCGGTTATATCACGTCATTCAAAAATATGCCTAGTCAAATGAGTTTCACTCTAGAAATGCGTGCCTCATGCTAGTTAGCACTGCTTTAAGGCCAATAAGAGTGGGTTGGTATAGATAGAGGCGATGTATTTATACCACAACTGGTTCACCATTGATGACAACTTGTGACCTCGCTGACCTTTTAATTCAAAGAAAATCAAAAAAAAATCGAAAATAGTTGAGAAAGGCAGAAACTTTTGAAAATCAGCATTATGGGGGATACGTTGAGACGACGTAATATTTGTTCTGCTGCAGTTCGTATGAAGTGTTTCTTAGAGATACTTTGACTATACTTGCTCTTCAAAATTACCACGAGATACCTATGATCCATCCTGAATGGGGCTTGTGGTATAAGGCAGAACATCATTTTCGGCATCATAAAATGGCATCCTATGTTCTGAGTCATAACTAACTAGCATAACTCTGGTATTGCGCTATATGTGTTGGCCCACCACTACACTAGATAGTACTATACTTATTGTAGGGCTGCATTGCACCGTCATTGCATAGTGGCTAGGAATTTGAACTCCTTTGGATCTCGACCTCATTGTTTCCCAACTTCACAGGCTTCCACATTCCAAACAAGGGGATCCCACATGGTGCGCGATTAATAGAGGAAGGTTGGTCGATAATAATGTGCCTAAGCATGAACTGATGCGAATTCGACTTTCAACATTATTTGACGAAATATATTGAGAGGAAAAAAAAAAGAAACTTATGAGAGACTAACTGAGCGGATCGAAATAGTGCTGGCAGTTGACGAAATTTCCGAATTAAAAGACTGACAACGCTATGTTGTAGTGCATTTGGTGAGAGTTACTAACGTGCCATTCCGGAAGTTCAAAAATGCTTCTACGCCTCAGGGCAAAAATAGTGGTACTTGTGACGTCACAAAACTTTTTCGTCAAATCGAATGGAATCTTTCCGATTCTTGGTGCAATGGATAGTCCATCAATATACAACTATTTTTCACTTTCGCAACTTTTTTGATCAGGGTTCACGCAGCCGAGTTATTCATCAAAAATAGTTTCTCACTTAATTTTCAATACTACTAGAGGTCCTGCAAATTTTTCCCTCCTCCTACTACATCGCACAGGCAATCTGTGAAAAATAGAGAATTTAAAAGTTTCTGTCAGGAAGTCAAAAACGGAAAAGTATTCAAAAAATATTAATAAAATTAGTTCTCAATGAGCAAAAGTATGAGCCGACCAGCTCTGGAGAGCTAAAGTACTGTAAGTACTCTCATCAAACGGTTTAATGTTTAGGAAATATTTGAATATTTTCTCATTTTTTTACTCTTAGTGTGCACTGCTGTAACCAGAAACAACGCAAACGCAAACTGAAATGAGAAACATTGCAGTTAACACGAAATTTCGCTCATACTGCTTTAATCGAGAACTGATTTTGTTAAGATTTTCCGTATACTTTTTCGTTTTTGACTTCCTGCCAGAAATTTTTAAATTCTCTATTTTTAACAGATTGTGCGCAACTGCTGTGCGATGTAGTAGGAGGAGGGAAAATTTTGCAGGACCTCTAGTAGTATTAAAAATTAAGTGAGAAACTATTTTTGAAGAATAACTCTGCTGCGTGGACTCTGATCAAAAAAGTTTCGAAAGTGAAAAATAGTTGTATTTCGATGGGCTATCCATTGCACTAAGAATCGGAAAGATTCCATTCGATTTGACAAAAAAGTTTTGTGACGTTATAAGTACCAATATTTTATGCCCTGAGGCGTAGAAGCATTTTTGAACTTCCGGAATGACACGGTCTTAACTCTCATCAAATGCACTACAACATAGCGTTGTCAGTCATCAATCGGAAATTTCGTCAACTGCCAGCTTCCTGAACAAATATGTCGAACCACTCAGATAGTCTCTCTTATGCACCAACCCGATATAAATTAGCCGAATGAATAAAACAATTCGGTGACAACAGTTCATCGGTGACAAATTAGGTGACATCGGTGACAACAACGCCATCGAATGTTTATACATTTTTTCCCGCATAATTTTCCGTTGCAAGTCGAAAAGAAAAAAAATGATTGTGAAAATAAATAAGTCCATAAACACACCGAGGGGCGAGATGTTGAGGGCGGAGATCTCCTCATGCAGTTCCACCTGCAATTTTATTAATAAACTATATTCTGCATTTTATTGCAGAAATCCGTCAGAAAGCATCGTATCCAATCGCCCCGGATTGATATCCAAGTGATGCAGCATCCATTCACCTAGTCTGTATCAACCAACTTTCCATGCACTTATGCATACTCCCGATAAAACAATACATCAGCAATTCACAAGTACTCGTCCAAAATAATAAAACGTGCTGTTCCTAAACAACAGATACGGCTGCGAGAGAGCATGACAAAGCGAGAGACACGCCTAGGTATAGAAAGAGAGTACACCACTAGTAGTCCACTAGTATGAACGTATCATATTAAAGTTATAATATACCTGCTTGACGAGATGGAGCGCCTTCTGTCTGATCTCAAAGTAGAAAAGGTGCGCGCCCGTCGCTACAACCATCTGAAAAGTAATCGATAAATGCTATACTGTAATTTCCATAATTCTAAAAAATTACTGGCAACAGCCTGGCGATTTCATGCAACCACTTCCGTACAAGTATAGACAAATTTCAAATAATACAATCCATCGTCTAGTCCGATTTCCAGTCTACAACCCACTCCACCATGCGACAATCCATCTCCATTGTATACCGTATCCCCCTCTTCTCACCTGATTAGCCTTCGCATTTACACTGGCGAGTCCGATGGGAGGATGGGAGGGCGGCGGAGTCCACATCT
Organism: Pristionchus fissidentatus; assembly: GCA_036245785.1. Classification (NCBI taxonomy): domain Eukaryota; kingdom Metazoa; phylum Nematoda; class Chromadorea; order Rhabditida; family Neodiplogasteridae; genus Pristionchus; species Pristionchus fissidentatus. The sequence goes on from BTSY01000004.1 coordinate 35,064,134, forward strand.
CCGGCTCCCTGTGACCATCGCCCAGATGAATCGACGAAGGAGTGATCTGGAATACGGCGAGGATTATAACTTTTAATTATAAAGTGCACAACGCGATATTATCATCGGAAGATAAGTTGTCAGTAGAAGTGCCCCGTAGGAAACACTAGACAACCAGGGAATACTTTTATTTTTTGAAATTTCACTCGAGTGGAGATATCACTGTACTACACAAAACGTAACCTGTTTAAAAAAAACAAAATTCCTTATTAAGATCAATATTCACGAGTCTTCTTCTCTCTTCTATCTCACCTGCACAATCATATTATCTCCCACAGATCCACACCACAGCGTCGCCTCGTCCGTCTCCAGACCTGAACAATAAAATTATTCGAATTATCATTAACTTTATTTGTTTTTGAATATTGAAAAAGAAGAAACGAAAATATTTGTCGTTGCGGTCTAAAATCACACAATTGCGACACGAATATTGCTGCTGAAATTTCGTGAAAAAAACGTCTCATCTCTATGGGACAGCAGTCCTACAATAATATCCTGATATCCTACAGTACCCTCAACTCCCTACAGTACACCCTACCGTATCCTCAATTCCCTACAGTATCCCCCTACCGTACCCTCAATCATGGTGTCCTCAAGCTCCTCTCCCGTCATCTGCAGTATGTGTGTCTCGTGTGAGAGGGAGACGATGATGTAATTGTCCAGGTCGGAGTCGAGACGAAGTGAGAAGAGTCCCTTCACTCCCGGTAGATCAACCGACGCACACTCCTCGATCCCGATACCGTTGCCTGCACACAGAATATTTATTGATTGTTCCAATGGCAAGCTTGCCTATTCGTTCATCATTGAATTCAAGGCATATTAACTGTTAGAAAAAAGCGTGTGCTATCAAAGTCAAATGAAACCCTCACAATAAAGCAAAAAAAAACACAAATGTATGATTATGCCGTATATGTCTAGGTTGCGTGCACACTGAAAAGCGCAATGTTCCGCGCATGAAAACATGCTGAGGACGGAACTACCGTTACCTTTACCTTTTTAACACAAAAGGGCTGTATTTTCCTCCCTCAGTGGCCACTAGCCAACATAGGTATTTTTGCTACTCAACTAAGCGACTTCATTATTAACTACAATTTATAGTGCAACATGTTTCGTAAATGGAGGATCTTCAGTGTTTGCAATAATTAATTTAGCTACTACTTTATATTATTTCAAAATTCTCTGTTTGTGTGTGTGTGTGTGTCACTACGTGCGTGCGAACATACACACCGAGCGAATTTTGACATAAAGAACGGAAATTCTCACGAATGACTCTGAGTGATCCGTCCTTGTACGCTCCGCAGCACGCGACGATGTGGGAGAGGCCGTCCGACTCCATCACAACCATGTCTCTGAAGGGAGAGACGAGTGAGATGAGGATAAGGGTGAAAGGGATTGTACGATGCATTAAGTATGCAACCCTTTCTTTGCAAAAATAGATCCAATGAAACATCAAAGTGGGCAGTGGAGGATTTAGACAGAAGGAATCATTCAACACGTTTCAAGTGGACTCATCATTATTGTCTGAATTTATCATTCACCAGGCCATCATTTTCAGGCTAGATAAACTCACATTCGGCAATTCCGTTTGAAAAAGCTGTCAACGGCAAATTCCGTAAAGGGTCAATCTATTCTTTGATTATAGTACTCAATATTTTTAAATGTCGAATTTTCTTTTCCAAAAACATGTCTCTCACCTCACAGGTCCGATGTTTGCGTAGCTATCAAGTACGGTAACGAACGATCCCAACTCATTTGGATGCGGGCTCAGTCGGATCAGTTGGCAGTCGCCGTAGCGAGAACCCACGTAGACCACCTGTAACATTAGGGTTTTACAGCCAACTCTAGTAGATACAATTAGTTTCGGAGCAATTCCACACTCACATTTGAGTTTTAAAAAAATGCTACCTTACCGAGTTGTCGAGGTAGGTCACTGCGGATGCAATCGACGTCTCGCCCAGCAACTCCAACTGTAAAGAAATTGAGAATAATCGAAGCACGCGATTCCAAGTTTCAACGATAACAGGACGAATCACATACTGTTGTAATTCCTCTCCACAAGGCAATGAGTAAAATGTTGTTTCCATTCTTGAGCCACAGTGTAAGCATCGTTCATGTACTTCACCTTCTCTATTATTTTCTACCGTATCTTCATCAATTGTCTACTGTACCTTCAGATCCTTTATCGTTCCATCGTCGGGCGACATGTCGAGCACCAGTAAGAACAGGTTGCCTAAATAGAAGAATAGTAATATTTGCAGAAATTTTTAAATGAACCAATTCTTGATGTATAAATGCAGTAAACGAGCTTGCCATTTAACTCCCGGTTTATTCGAGTTTCATAACTCTACATCCACAACCAGTAAGGAATATTCTCAATAGTATTTGATCTTCTTCGGAGTGGTAAAATGAAAAAAAAACAGCCCGGCTCCACTTAGTTCCAAAAGCACTACGTTTGATACTGGCTTATAACTTCTTCACTATGAAGATCAATTCTATACTTCACAATAACTTGGTACCCGAGTTGTCCGTGATGAGAATCCGATTGAATCCCTTGTCGATGGGCGCGAATGACGTGAAGTGAGTGTGGTCCACGTGGGGAGGAGCGACGGAGACGTACTTGTCGTCGTCCCTGACAAGAAAACAAGCATTTATTGATTTATTTCAAACAGTTTTAATTATCGGTGCTGGGTAATGTATTTGAAAAAAATAAAGAAGATCAACCGTTCATCGATCAACCACATTTGCCAGAGTAAGAATGATGGAAATAGCACATGCCGATTCAAGTTTCAGTTGTTCTTTAACAAATTCAATGTTGTATGCTGCTAAAACCGCACGGGATAGTGTTGCATACACTCTCACCTCCTACTGTAACCCCCCTTTGATCCCTATCGTACCTCGAGTATATGATCGTCTCTCGTCCCAGCACGACACAGCCTCCGTACGGCGCAGGAATGGGAATGATGCAGTTCGCCTCACTTTCGATGTTGTTCTGAATTTAACAATTCAATGATTTATTGTATTTTCATATAATTCACAAATAGACAATATTCAATGTTACTTATTAAAATACTACACTATTAACGTTAATATCTGCAATGTTCTATGGGGGGCAGGAACGCGCTGGCGTCGAACCTCCCAAGTGTACATGCCTAGATGAGTGAGCAATGCGCGCTTGGTATATTGGTAGTGTGCTAGACTCGCGGCCCATCCCACGTAGGTTCAAACCCCCACCACAATTCGATGCCTAAATCACCGCATTGGAGGGCTAATCTTCCTTGTGGTAGTTACAACATCGTATATTAACGGAATTCGCTTAATCTGAACGAGATTTCCCTTGCAAAGATTATTCGGATTCCCACATTTAGTTTACTTTCTCCATTTTTTTGATTTATCTCGTGACTCTACGTGCATTCCGAGGCAAGTTTTATTGGGAAATAGTGTTTTCTGTCAAAAATGCGCCACATCCCTTTTGCGAATTCGTCACCAGCGTGTTCAGCGCCAAAGGTCCCGCTAGGCCCAATTTTTAACCATTTCTATGTTTGCCCTGTTCTAGGACCTTTCTCCTTCTAAAGGAAATTGCATCATATTTGGCGATTGGCTGTGCCACTAATTGTATAAATTCTTGTCACTTCATGCTAAAGGGACAGTAAACACACAAAATCTGGCTCATGTTCTCCAAATTCCGCGAGCAACGTAGGGATAGAAGCAGCGCGCGATCCATCTTCCCTAAGCCCATATGGTTCAGAGGTAGAGCGCTTGTCTCACGACGACGTGGATTCAAAGCCCACCCTATGCACGTCTTTCTCTTTTTTTCTTTCCACGGGACGGAATTGCTTGCGAGACCTTTGAAATTTGCGGGAATTCAACGGTGCCTTTACTGTACTTTAAAGAAGTGTGTCACCTTAAGTACAGCATTCTTCAATTCTCTGTCTTCCACATGCAAAGAGACACTCTTGAGATGACGACCACGCGAGTCCTCGAAGATGAACGCGAGACGGGGAGGATCGTCTGAGAGGAGAACAGGGAAAGTGATCGGTTAGAAGATGAGAAGATTGTTTTACACATTGTTCTACCGTTTGTATAATACTCAACCCCCGAATGAATAGCAAATACCCTTCCTCCTCCCGCCTTAAAACCCCTGGTGAAACACACAATTACCATATCGTGCCTAACTTTCCAAAACAATTACAAGATTATTGCATCTACATTTCGCTGAGGATTAGAAGAGCAGAAAATGAGCTGCTTCACACAATATCACACCATCGAGACATGATTATAGAACTCACAATAAACTCCTTCACCCACCCGCCTTAAAATCCATCGGTGAAACACGCAACCGCTATCATAATGATGACAAATTCACACAATATCGCACAAATGCCACATCAGGTTGTTATTCTTCTTGAAACGGCTACACAATTCATAGCAAACTCCCTTCATCCATCAGACAAAAATTACCTTGGTGAGACACGCAACCACCACACCGCGCCTATTTCTCCACACAATTCGAACATTTTTGAATGTGCAATAACTTCCCCGTTTAACTCAACTATCATATTTCTCGGGATTACCCCGATATTCAATTGTCTTGGTTCTGTAACCCAGCTCTCAAATTTCTCACCGGGCGCGATGGAGCTTAGGAATGCAATGTCGAATATGGGGACGTCCTCGACCCTCACTTGGAATGCCCTCAGCTCGGGCGAATTCTCGTCCCACTGGATCACTTTGAGCGCGTGGTCGTACGTCCGCACTATTATCATCTGATCATTATATAATTAGCGTGATCAATGGTATAAATAATTAAAGTCAGAATTAATAAATTCCGCACAAACGCCAACACTATGTTTCAAGCGCGAAGCCCGAACGTGGCAGGCAAATAGTGTTTCATGCCAACTCTTTTCTGGTTTACTGATCAAGGTGCTAACCACAACCACATCACCAACACCGCTGTTAGCCCTTTTATGAACTACAAACGCCCGCACGATTATCATCTGTGGCAATTTGTGAAATTTGCGAAAAATACAGTTGCAGCCAATATTGTGTCACCTTTGCATTTTTCGAATATATATTTGTTCAAACCTATCGAATCTTTCCATTTTTTTTAGAATCGTTGGATTTTATGATCACCGATGATATTCTTTAGTCGAGGTCGGTCCTCTATGGTCGTACGACCACTTGCTGCATAACTATTTTAGTTGCTGCAAATTCGATATTTTAGTTGGCTTGGAAAGATTTGGCTAAATTCTGAATGGATGGCTATTTCTGAACAGTTATGCAGGTCTGATAGAGGAACATTAGGGCTTCTCAATCCACTGCTTGGATAGTCTCAATCGCTGTGCTGAAATTGGTATAGTCCTGAAAACATTTTCGAGTATAATTCTTTTCCTGATGGAGGAATCAAGCTCAGACGAAATAATACATCGATATAAAAAATTAGATTCTCTGAATGCATATGTTGGCCGATCATTGTCAAATTTTGGGCACACTATTAGAGCACTACTGCGATCATTATGAAGTTGAGCACGAGTCTCTAGAACGTCTAGAAAAGAAAAAAAATTTGAGATCGAGCACCGGCCCGGTATGGAACCGTGCAATGTGGTACTAATTTTGTTCGAGTGTTTCTCCACGTTGATTATCATCATTCTACGTATGATGACTCGAAAATTTTCCTCCGAGCAAATAATCGCCTCTGAAATACCATTGCGTCATCACTACGCAATAAAGAAAAATCGACTTGTGACGTAAAAAATTTCGAGCGCCTATTCGCGATGTCATTTTCCTCAAACGCAATTATTTTCGAATCGATTTTCCTATGACCCCGTATGTGCGGCTTAGGTTGATGGGATACGTTCAATACTGGATTTCCTTGAACTCATTTACTAGTAATTGAATTTGGTTACAATATAGATTGCTATATCAAGTGTACTACAAGTTACATACGGTTTAAACTACAATAGGTATGACTGTTTCGCTCCCTTAGCGTCAGACAGTCATACCTCCCCTGGGGGAAGCTCGTCAGTGACGTCCCCAGGAGTGGTTAGGTCAATTTAACTTTTTTTCAATAACAAAAGTTTGATTATAAACTAGAATCTATTTGTTAAAAATGGACTAGACATCAAATGAAAGGGGAAGAGAGAGGGGCGCAGATGTTTCCTAGTCGAATGAGGATTGACCTCTCTCTCCCTCCCTTTTATAGCGGGGTTGTTATTCTCTCTCTTTGACCTCTTAGTCTCGCGTGTTTATCGCTTGGTCTAGCGTCTCGCGTCCTTTCTCACGCGTGAGATTAAACATCTCTGAGGGTACTTTGATCACAGCGCCTTTTCTCGATCGAGCGCTCTTTCTCATTTCGAGAGATTATGGAGATGTGCAATTAATCTATTGCCCAATTCTCCTTTACTTTTTGCATATTTTACTGATAACGAGGGATTTCGGGACACGCATTTCAAGATTGTAGCGATGAGAATTTCTTTTGGGTATTTATTTTCGAGATATCTTTTCAATAAATCTCGCATTTTACATTTAAAGTCTCGATATAGAAAACAGTTCCGGAATATTCGTAATGTTTCTCCATAAAATGTGTTCAATCCGATTCTTAGTGGAATTGTCGACGTGTAATGAGGGTCTCATAATGTGAAAATCATAGCTGTCTGTTTTATTATAAAGGCTTGTCAGACATTTTCCATCTTGGGTTATTGAGATTTCTAGGTCTAGGAATGTCGATTTCTCGTATGTTTCATTGGTCCTCTCAAGTTCCAGAGAAGAATGGTACATTGATTTGGTGAGACTTTCGAAATCATCAGTATTCGTAGAGATATGAATAATGTCATCGATGTAACGGAAAGTGTTTTTCATTTTGAACGCTAGTGGATGATCTCTTTATATGTTATTATTGATGTATTCAAATTCCATGTAAGCCAGCGTTAGATCAGCTATTTGGAGAGAGGCATTATTTTCTTGTGGAATTCCCTTACATTGCATGTAAAGTTTTCCAGCATATTGCGCATAACTATTGTCCAAAATGTTTTCAATTGTCATAATTACGTCCACTGCTAAATACGCTCTTCCTCCAGATCCATCTTTTGAATATTGAATTTTGTTTCCATTTATCTTTATGAAAAGACACCCACAGTTCCGAAAACATGTTTGTATTAATTTAGACATCTTCTCTTTTACTACATCGTGTGGGAGATTCGTAAATAATGATGCGAAGTCAGCACAAAATATTTTTGTTCTTTTATCGTTTATCTGCAGAAGTCTGTTCATTATTTGATTTGTGTTTACTATCGGGAAATAATGATTAACTCCGGTTATTTCACCTGTTGTATGCAATATCTTTTGAAATGTTGCGAAATGAATTTAAGAATCTTTTGTAGTTCAACAGATAGCGGTTTTAAACTACTATCATAAGAATCTGAATTTTATTGGATTTTTGTGCATTTTAGGAATTCCATATATTTTTGGTAATGAATAATTATCTGATGTAGGAATTTTGTATGTTTTAGCTCTATCGGTGTGCATTTTTATAATCGTCTGTATATCGGTTCTATCCTGTGGTTCATATGTCCGTCCTGTAGTTGAAGATTGATTCATTTCTTTCTCCATAAATTGCAAATATTGTTTCTTGCATGTGAATGCATAGTTATTACTTGCTTTGTCAACTGGAGTTATTATGAAATTCCTTTTCACATTGTTCAAACATTTCCAGTTTGTATTATCTATTTTGTTGTAGTGAAATCTTTTCAAATACCTGTTAATTTTAATGTGAATGTTTTCCACAATTTTTCTACAAATTTCTTTGACATCTATATTTGTATTCTTGAAATTCTTTTTCTTTTTCATCAAACTCAAACTTTTTCATCAAACGAGAGGAAGATGACATCGCGAATAGGCGCTCAAAATTTAGTATTGATCGTATCTAATCAACCTAGACCAACATACGGGGCTAATAGGTATAGAGATACATACAAACTGGACTGTGAGCAAAAAATGAGTTCACGGAAATCCAGTATTGAACGTATCCCATCAACCTAAGCCGCACATACGGGGTCATAGGAAAATCGATTCGAAAATACTTGCGTGTGAGGAAGATGACATCGCGAATAGGCGCTCAAAATTTAGTATTGATCGTATCTAATCAACCTAGACCAACATACGGGGCTAATAGGTATAGAGATACATGCAAACTGGACTGTGAGCAAAAAATGAGTTCACGGAAATCCAGTATTGAACGTATCCCATCAACCTAAGCCGCACATACGGGGTCATAGGAAAATCGATTCGAAAATACTTGCGTGAGAGGAAGATGACGTCGCGAATAGGCGCTCAAAATTTAGTATTGATCGTATCTAATCAACCTAGACCAACATACGGGGCTAATGGGTATAGAGATACATACAAACTGGACTGTGAGCAAAAAATGAGTTCACGGAAATCCAGTATTGAACGTATCCCATCAACCTAAGCCGCACATACGGGGTCATAGGAAAATCGATTCGAAAATACTTGCGTGAGAGGAAGATGACGTCGCGAATAGGCGCTCAAAATTTAGTATTGATCGTATCTAATCAACCTAGACCAACATACGGGGCTAATAGGTATAGAGATACATACAAACTGGACTGTGAGCAAAAAATGAGTTCACGGAAATCCAGTATTGAACGTATCCCATCAACCTAAGCCGCACATACGGGGTCATAGGAAAATCGATTCGAAAATACTTGCGTGAGAGGAAGATGACGTCGCGAATAGGCGCTCAAAATTTAGTATTGATCGTATCTAATCAACCTAGACCAACATACGGGGCTAATAGGTATAGAGATACATACAAACTGGACTGTGAGCAAAAAATGAGTTCACGGAAATCCAGTATTGAACGTATCCCATCAACCTAAGCCGCACATACGCGGTCATAGGAAAATCGATTCGAAAATACTTGCGTGAGAGGAAGATGACATCGCGAATAGGCGCTCAAAATTTAGTATTGATCGTATCTAATCAACCTAGACCAACATACGGGGCTAATAGGTATAGAGATGCATACAAACTGGACTGTGAGCAAAAAATGAGTTCACGGAAATCCAGTATTGAACGTATCCCATCAACCTAAGCCGCACATACGGGGTCATAGGAAAATCGATTCGAAAATACTTGCGTGTGAGGAAGATGACATCGCGAATAGGCGCTCAAAATTTAGTATTGATCGTATCTAATCAACCTAGACCAACATACGGGGCTAATAGGTATAGAGATACATGCAAACTGGACTGTGAGCAAAAAATGAGTTCACGGAAATCCAGTATTGAACGTATCCCATCAACCTAAGCCGCACATACGGGGTCATAGGAAAATCGATTCGAAAATACTTGCATGTGAGGAAGATGACGTCGCGAATAGGCGCTCGAGAATTTTTACGTCATAAGTCGATTTTTCTATATTGCGTTGTGATGACGCAATGCTACAATGGTATTTCAGAGGCGACTATTTGCTCGGAGGAATATTTTCGAGTCATCATACGTAGAGTCATGATAATCAACGTGGAGAAACACTCGAACAAAATTAGTACCACATTGCACGGTTCCATACCGGGCCGGTGCTCGATCTCAAAGTTTTTTTTTCTTTTCTAGACGTTCTAGAGACTCGTGCTCAACTTCAAAATGATCGCAGTAGTGATCTAATAGTGTATACTAATTTTTTATATCTATGTATTATTTCGAAGGACAAGATCTATCCAGAATAGTTCCTCAATTGTATTTGTTTGCCTTAATGTTTACAAATATGTAACAAAACTAGCGTTTTCGCGTTTTATAATTCTATATTCGGATTGATCTTTGTCCTCAAAACAGATCACGCGCGAAAAAACACATAGAAAATGCATACTGTAACTAGCAATAATATGATGAAATACTCACTCCATTAGAGTGCACTGTAGTAATAGTTCCCGTGTCACTCGGCCGTCCCACTTTCTCGCCTATGTTGCCAAACGCACGGTTTTTCATCTGCAAAATCACTCTTCCAAGTTAGACACAACAAACAATATTGTAGTTATCCTTATATGAACATTCTCTATAACTAGGCGCTTCTGCGATGCACCACTAATTGATGAAGACCATGGATGAGAGGATGGTTAGTTCGAGTTCAGCTTATCCTAGTATTTAGATAAATCCAGCCATTCTTACCTTGCCCGTCTTCGAGTCCCAGCACATAATCGCCAGTTCCTGCTTGACTGTGACGACCACGATCGAGTCCACTTGCTGTAAAAAAACGGAGAAAATTTATGGCAAAGTGCCGATAGTGAAAACATACTTCACAACGTAGAATAATGCACACTACAGTTATTTTCAATAACTCTCTGAGTTGATCAAGCATGTATTAGAATATAGTAGTACCATAATTATCATTGCAGGGTACGGTAGCATATTACAATACCTCGTCCTTCCATCGGAATACGTTAAGTGTGGCGAGTCGGCCAAAGATCGGCACCTCCACCACATTCCGCAGTCCCTCCGAGGTCACAGCGAAGATCTGATGGACGCATTTATCAGAGCCACAAGCTATGTACGATTACTGTTTTCCAAAAAAAAGAATTTGTAACAATGGTGAAACGCCTAAGAACCTGGGTATTTCTAAATCATTCTATAAGTTTCTTTTAGTACGCAATCAAGCATGGGCTGCTTGGGGGGGGAGTATCGTACTCTCGGACTGCATTCCCCACTCACCTCCAATCGATTGGTCTTGGCTACCACGAGATTGAGCTCTTCGGGACCAGTGATGGCGCCAGTCGCACTGAACAGCACCGATGTGGCCTTCTTGGCGGAGACCACATATCCAAGCGACATCTGAACAGGGATTGTGGGATGGCTACGGTAAGTGAGATACCGTAAACACCGAAAGAGGTATATCGATTACCGTAATCCTTACGACCACTACGGTAGATAACATTCTTACGACAATTGACGTATTGACAGGCACGCAAATCATGGGAATGGAAACTTCGTTTAGCCAACATATTCATCAACAAGTCACAATTTGCGAATGATTCACTTCTTACACACAAAGTTGGATAACAAGGAAAATATTGGAGATAAAATACAGTGAGAATATCGTGAAATTATGGTGCACACGATAACACACTCCGAGGGGACTAGCGGGGCGAGATCTTCTGCATGGAACTTGCAACAGACAGACAAAGCAATGGCGTAGTGATGATGCAATAACAAGAGGGCACTACTGTAGTGTTTGGGAGCAGCCTACTTCGATTGACGGCAAAGAAAGAGTGAGTAGACCAGAAATGAGAAGGATTTTTGGTCTACTCACGCATTCTTTGAGGAAGGTCTCAAACACTGCAGTAGTGCCAGAAAGTGTAGTCGGGTAAGGAGGAAAAGAGATATTGCCTAGTGATGATGTAATATCACTTGGCCGGCTCCTCCTCCTTCAGATAAGGAATACCGTCATCATCATCATCATCGATGACGTGTGTGGAGAGGGCGGAGTCGTCGTCGGGCGGCGACTTCTCCGCAGCTGTTTCCTCCTCTCCTTCTCGCTCCTCTTCCAACTGCAAAGAAACAACAATAGAGAGGCGGTATCCAAGCAGGGTTAGAGTAGTCGTATCATAGAAATATTGGCCGTATGCGGAACAGTATTTCATAATGCATCATTGCGGAACCAAGATCCGCCGTTTAACAAAAATACAACTGTTTTTCGACTATTATAGTTTCGTTCCAACACATTGTTCGATATTTTTACAATCTGAAAGAACGGAAGGAAAATAAAAAGCTAGAAGAGAGATTAGAATTCTTTTGGAGATTTTTCGAGGTCTACCCAGTTTTATGGGATTTGCACTATAGCTCTGACCAGTTTTATGCGATTTCTGAACAGTTTATATATTTCGCAATAAGCAGTACTGTGGGTGAGACGAAATTGTATGACCAGAATGATCAAATCCTCTCATACGAATATCAATCGATAAATCTACTGAATCCACCGCTAATAACTTATAACAAAAACAAGAAGCCCTATTATGATGTTTAGACGGTTGACTAGTACTGAATTGAACAACGAGATGCATTCACCCTATAAATGTAGCCTTGAACATCAAAATGCCGGGCTGATCAAGACTCCCAATATCAATCAATATCTCCCTCCCCTACCGTACTCACCGCACTCTCCACATCATCCATCAGCTCGTCATCATCCGTATCATTTCCCACCTCGTCCATCACATCCTCGAAGCCCTTCTCCATCTCGTCCTCCTGTAATCGACATATTTTAGAACAAATTAAATATTAAATCAGGTTTTCCAATGAATATTTTGTATTATTTAAAATAATAATTTTTTTTAAATTTACCAAAGTCTCGTTGAACTAGTGCATCTGATACATCAGCTCGATTATACATCTACTATGACACACGAATATGTTGGGGTGATTTAATTTTTACTTTATTACCCATAGAAAACTTTTTTCATGGAAATTCGTTCACAGGTTCATGAGATATGGCGATGTAGCCTCAAAAACGGTAGTTACAGTACGCTTCAGCCGATGAGTTAAATGAAAAATGATCGCCACCATGATGATCAGCACCCTCGAAACCGTAAGTGCCCAAATTTTGAAAATACATTTCATTTTCAGTGTACATAGTTTTTATTGATTCTTACGCGAACAGCCTCATATCCTTCATTGTTTAGTTTGTAATGCTTTTTTCTCTCGCAATCAACGCCATGTCCAATAACATACTTCCACCAATCCACCGTACCTTCTCTCCTCTCCTCTTCTTCTCCCTCTGTGTCATCCTCCATTTCCTCACTGCGAGCGCCCGTTCAGAGGGTCCGAACAAATCGATGTGCTTCTGGCCGAGCCATCTGCAATGAGCAGAAATTAGTTGTTTCGACATAATAATTAGAAATGTATAATATTTGTTCAAAAACGCGATGAAAGACATATCGAGTGCTGAAGTCAGCGCATTTTATACAATAACCATGGAGCAGACCTGGTTTACGTTTCTCTAGCATATTATCGCAAAAGTGTATTGAAAATTCCAGCACATATGTAATTGCAGAACGTAATGATTCTCTGAACATTTTAACCATGTAATAATGTATTTTTTCGAGACGAAAATTCTCAAAAACGCTTTATCCATCGCGTTAATATACAAGCATACTGGTACACAACTTCACCTAGCCTCAAAACGGAATGCTCACATACAAAAAAATTGAACGATTTCATTGAGAAACAACGATTTGCCAACATGTCGGCAGTTCTCGGGGAAATCACCAGAATTTTTTAAAAACTTTCTTCCGTTTCGAGGGTAGTATTTTTCTTGTTTAAAAAATCACAAAATGAAATTACCTCTTCATCTCCTTCTTCTTCTCTCCGTCCAATTCAAATCGTCGACAGAAATCCTCTTCCTCTCTCGGCAACAATTGACGACCAATCTGGAAGCGAAGGCACTTTTTTAACTAGAAAAAAAATCATCCTTCTGGAAATGCAAACCAATTATACAAATTTCCCATCACCCGCGTTGTTCCCGTTTCGCGTGTAATAAAGACCAAATGGCCAAATCGGAACTATATAATACTTCGTACTGATAATCAGTATTGAATAATATCCACAATAATTCAATCGACGCCTGATTCTACAACAGAGTTTGAAATGTGAGAAGACGCTCTCGTCATTTCGCACACTCTCTTCATCGGTCGGTGGATGCGAGTGAATAGCGAAATGAATAGACCGTGGTCTCAACTTTCGCGCTTTTTTGTACAACATGCACAACCACTCGTCTCCCTACTCACCTCCAGACTTGGTTTGGGTGCATGGGCCTTTCTCCATCGGAGCACGATCAGATTCTTCTCCTCCAGTCGACTCTCGCCCTCCACCGGACCACACAACTCGCCCAGATACTTGTGCAGCAATCGGAGTCGGAGAGATTGCGCCTGTACTTATTTTTGATTTTTTTTTAAAAAGCTACACAATATACAGTAAAATTAATAAATAGAACACTACATTCCGCGATATTGACATTAAAAAGACACTGAGTATTCCTTGAACAAGTTTCCACAATTATGGCCCGCATGAGAAAAATCGGGGAGAGGGGTGACAATCATAGGCCAAAAAGTTGGTGGAATTCAACATAACCTGCCCGCCGAAGGCGGGCGCGAAAAATAAATGCCTGAAATATACCCTTAAAAACGAAACCTGCCCGACAGAGTCTCCAAAACAGCCCCGAAATGTAGAAACCTGCCCGGTAGACCACCAAAAATTCGAAAACCTGCCCGACCAGGTTTCCACGCTAATTTGCTTTTTGACCTCTGGTGACAATTCTGCAACCGACATTTCCGCAACGGCTTATAACTTTGCTCAAACTCGAGGAATCTGTATGAAATTTCCCCCTGTTGGTTATTTGCTAACCTCAATCGATTCGGCTTGTTGCTGCATTTTCCTGACCATTTTGGTGGAGTTATGCAGAACATTTTTTTTAGAAGCATCCTTCCCCTCACCTTCCCCATCCGAATTCATTCATATTTAGATATTTCTTTTTTTTTCTCGTTTCTTGAATTGCCGTCACACCCTTCGCGGGTGTATCAAATAAATAAATAAATAAAAAGTTTTAGAGCAGTTATAAACCTCGTTGCGGAATTGTCACCCCCCCCTCCCCCCGAAAAATATAGCATGGGAAATAACAGCTGTCTCAATAAATGAAATCGGAATCAGCCAAGTATCACAATCAGAGAACAATCAATACTTTGCTCACCGTGTGAAACACAAAAAAAAATGCTCTTTTACATTTCTATTTATTAAATGCAACAAGACAAGGCAGCAACAATTCCAGCAAATTCGATGAAACTATCACTCATAATTGAAACGACATCTCACCTGCTTGGTCGCCTTGGAGAAGACGACCTTCCTGTTGGGCAGAGAGGGCATCACTGTGATGGCCTGCAATTGTACACTTGTGGTTAATACATTGCGACCAAAGTTTATACTAATTATTTTTTGAATCTTTTCCGTTACCTTTTGAACACAATTGTCCAATACATATCGTCTTCACACACATACAAAAGTACGCCAATCATTAAGAGGAACCCAGGCTCTTTCGCGCTTCACTACTATTTCATCTTCAATTGTGGATAAAACCATTCAATGATCGAGAGTGAACCTTTGCATCCAATCATCAAACTCAACAACCTCTCTTCTCCCCTCCCCTCGCTCACCTTCCTCCTCTTGTCTCTCACAGCCAGTTCCCTCTCATACTTCTTGTCCTTCTCCTTCTCTCGCCGTCGCAGATCGGCCACCAGCGACTCCCCCTCTGCCAGATCGATCGCCTACAATACATAATCTTTTTTAACCTAAAATAACAAACAAAATTTGTTTTACCAGCACAAGAAATTGAGGAGAACAACGACAGCTATTCCACTGTGTTTTTTTTCGATTGATACTTTTTTTGAGCAGAATCTCCAATTATATTCACATTATAGTACGAATTGCAAGCAACAAAATAACCTGTTTCTCAATAATCTTCTCCTGTTTCCTAATCTGCTTCATGTACTCCCTCTTCTCCTCCCGCAATTGGGCCACCTGCAATACACTCGTTTCAACAATTCCCCCTCCCGCACTTTTCACGTTTCACCGCCTTTTCATTTACATATACAAAAAAGTTAATAGATTTCTTCATATAGCCTGGCCTCATAAAAAGAATATGAATACGATTATTCACCGCAACTCCAGCATTTCTTAAGGGATTTCTTTATAGAAAAGTCAATAAATAGATAATTGGCAACTTGACCCACCTCATCTCTGAATCGGCAGTTCGAATCGATCAAATTCGCCATTCTCGCTTTCAGTTGGTGGTTCTCGATTACTGCCTGGAACAGCAAATGTCTCCATGATTTATCTTTCTCTGCTCCCCCCCCGGCCTCTTTCGCGTTTCATCCCCATTTCATCAGCGCATGAAAACCCTAGCGGATAGTACACTCAGTGGTGAGCGACCCCCTCGGATCCGAGGGGGTACCCCGATTCCAGAAAAATAAAGTGCCCGTTGCTTCTCAAATTTGGCCAAATTGAAAAATTCGCGGTCCCGCAATTCCTTTTCTCGCCGAACACTACACTATAAGGAAAAGATGGTTGAAAAATATTACTAATGAAGCTCGTAGGAAATGCACATTTGCATATTTCGCAATAGCGGCACCCCGATCCGAGGGGGAGCGCTCATCACTGAGTACACTGGACTAGGTTTTTGGTAAAATAAAGAACAATTATAATACTCAGCTAGTGCCGGATACTTTTCACACTCATAACATGAATATTTTAATTCCTCCACTACTAGGAAATTGAAATGTCTGTCTGTTGGTGTGTGTGTTTTTTTCCTTCCGCGTGACGGACAATTTTTTTTCGTTTTTTCGCAATAAATCGCTTCAAACTCAAGCAATCTTCTCAGATCCTTTTGCATACGATAACCCATCAGAAAACATTTCAAAATTTATTTACAAAAAATCGATAATTTCATGGCCAAGTCGGTAGCGAGCTCGAATTCAAATCCGAGGGTCTCAGGTTCGATCCCCGCCGGTGCATAGTCTTTTGCCGCATTTTTTGCAAGCGTGAAAAGTGGTCCAAACACGTTTTTAAGTAACGAGATTCACATTTGAGCATCTTTTGCCGTTTTTCGAAGTGAAATATCGATTGATTTCACTTGATTTCACGAAATTTTCGTATATTTCGCTCCGAATCATTCAACATGCCGGCAAACCTAGCAGGAAGGGGTTTGAAACGAGAGAGCAAGGGGAATCGAGAGGTACTCTCTCACTTTGGCACACTCTCTCGCCCCTGACCCCTTTCTGGAGGCTCGGAATCGCGTATGGGGAAGCTTTATAAATTGCTTCTTCTTCCTTCTTCCTAGATCCTTTTGCATACGACAACAGACCAAAATCCCTTTAAAATTTTGCAATATTTAATTGACCAAATCCATAGCCAAGTGGGTTACGCGCTTGACTTACAATCCGAGACCCCCAGGTTCGAATCCCGCCGCGGGCAAAACGTTTGCCGCATTATTCGCAAGTGTCAGATAAGCCCTTCTAGCACGTTCTTGAGTAATGTGAAACACGTTCTCACCTGTTTTGCCGAGTTTTAACATGAAAAATAGAAAATTTCGAAAAGTTCCCAATTGAATCGCAGAGCGTGGGGGACCATAGGAAAAGTGTTTTGCGATGTCGGAAACGTGTCTGAACGTTTTCTAACACGTTTTAACATGAAAAATCGAAAATTTCAAAAAGTTACCAATTGGTTCGCAGAGCGTGGGGAACCATAGGAAAAGTGTTTTGCGATGTTGGAAACGTGTTCGAACACGCCCGGGAATCCAACACTCGGTATCCTGCGTTTCCGTTGAGAAAGGCTCGTGACGAGCCTTTTTGCAACGGAATAAGCCAGTACTCTTTCTAGAGATTAACATTTCCCAACATACTAAACGCCCCCTGGACCGTACTTGGAGCCGGCTACCGAGTCCTCCTCCTTGGACAGAACGTCAAGCAAGCTACCGAGTCCCCCCTGGACGGTTCCTGAAGAAGGCTACCGAGGTCCCCCTGAACCGTTCCTGAAGAAGGCTACCGAGGTCCCCCTGAACCGTTCCTGAAGAAGACTACCGAGGTCCCCCTGAACCGTTCCTGAAGAAGGCTACCGAGGTCCCCCTGAACCGTACCTGGAGCAGGATACCGAGCTCCCCCTGGACCGAACCTGGAGCCAGCTACCGATCTCCCCCTGGACCGAACCTGCACCCAGAACTGTGCATAGAGCGTAGTGTATTTAACCTCAACACATCTCGGCTAGTTTCGAAATTAATAAATTGAGTTAAGTAAATTTAAAATAGAATTAAAGCTTAACCGACCTTGTGTTCTGCGGGATGGAATACGGGCATGGTCGTCTTCGGTCGCACTATCATCTTGGGCATGCTGGTAGACGGACCCTCCGAGACTGCCTCGACGTCCACCTCAAGAGAGATATGCATTTAGTTGATAGTCAGATAAAGTGCACACATTTTCACTAGTAAAATTTCACTAAACGGAAGATCAGAATATAGTTTTCAATAGATCTACATATAATCTAAGTATAAAAATAAATGCAAAATCACATGAGAGCAGAAAACTTTTTTTCCGTTATTGTACAAAGCAAGAACTTCGCGATCAACCACCATCGATTATGCTAACCTCTAAGTCATCCTCCAATCGCTTGATCGAGTGTTCCTGCATCAGATACTTTCCCTCCTCATCCGGCTCATCGTGCTCACTTGTTCGAACCTGAAACATTCGTGATACAACCACTATAGATTAACAACTTTCCAATGCTTATCTTCGATGTATTCGAGAAAGCAGTGTCCATCTACAAGATGATATCAAGCCTAAACACGAATCACAAATTGATATCAAGCTTGAAGGTACAAACCTACAAGCGCCTACAACCTCAACCTACCTAAAACCGAGACGAGAACTTTAGGAGGCGAGATCATAGGTCAAAAGGTACTTGAAAAACGACGAAGCCAACCCACATTTTAGTTTTTAAAGGCCAATTTTTGAAAAATCCAACCCACATTTTTGGATATCGAGGAAAAAAATTGTAAAACCAACCCACATTTTCAGTTTTTCATACTCATACTTGAAACACCCAACCCACATTTTCGACTTTCGTTAACGCAACCTTTTGACCTATGGGCGAGATCCAACTGTTATGCCAGATACGCTATCGCGAATTAGTTCTCATCCTATATAGTGTCTTCAGAATCCCACAAACTCCTACCGTTTCCTCATTGGCATACGGTACGTCGTGGCTGGACGATGATTCGCCGCCTCCCATCATACCACGAGAATGCACTACCCGGTGCTCCAGCTGAACGGAATCAATCGATTAATTGATAATGCACTTCAAAATAAGTAGTAAAATACAATTATGCAAAACGCTCTTAGAAGTGCCTCTTTCAGTGCGAACTCTTGATTTATAATTGCCGGTGATGACGCACCTTGGGTGCTTTATAGGCGGGCTGCACGATGTGTCGTACGACCGGCATGTGCTGCTGCTGCAGGTGCTGCATCTGTTGCGGGTGGACTCGTAGCTGCGCGTGCGGCACCTTGCGGATGATTAGTGGCAGTTTCCGGATACCCACTGCAAAAGAAAAGCGATTATACAGAAGGACAAGGGTTGTTAAAGGTAGGTGAAAATTGGGAAGGTCAGTGACAAAACCTG
The DNA here is from genome assembly GCA_036245785.1 of Pristionchus fissidentatus. Taxonomy (NCBI): domain Eukaryota; kingdom Metazoa; phylum Nematoda; class Chromadorea; order Rhabditida; family Neodiplogasteridae; genus Pristionchus; species Pristionchus fissidentatus. Next base: position 35,083,390 of record BTSY01000004.1, read on the forward strand.
GTGATTTTGAGTAAAAACGGTAGGGTCTGATCCAAAATCGTAACGGCTTGAACTGAAATCGGGAAGGTTTTCGGCAAAAAGCGGGAGGGTTCTGTTGCAGACTACACCCTAGCGCATGTATGAGAGATTCTAAAACCGAGCAACGGTATTTTCACACAAGAAACATGGATCTGAAACTGAGAGGATTACCTGCGGGCGCTGGTATCCGAATTGTCGACATCGAAGGGCGCTGGACCATGGGATAGCTCTGAAGCGAGCTGAATGAGTTGCGAAACGAGATGGACACACTTACTTGCTGGTACATCATCCTGCCCTGAGTGACGATTCGGTCTTGCCGCCAGTCGTCTTCGTAGTCAAGATCCTGAATACATATTAACAAATATATATACGATTAAACAGAAAAAAATAAGGAAGAAATGAACGAAAACGCACCTCGTCGTCGTAGTCTCGTCCGCTTAAGTTTCCGTCCATGTTTGATCTCGATCTGAATCAATCGATATTCTAGTTGTGTACCAGGACTATCACTCCACAACAAGAAAACAAGGAAAAGCGATCAACAAAGGCATGAAAAAGAACCAGAAAGAACAGTGCGAAAAGCCGCGCGAAAACGTTTTCCCGGCTACAGTACTTATTAGAATTGGCGCACATGTTGTGTCACGTTTCTATGCATTTCTTTTTTCTGTTTTTTTTTCTAATGTTTACAATGATAGAAAAATATATTATGCATTGAAAATGTCACAATTTTATTGCCACAGTATTATGTAATGGTCTAACTGGGAAAGTGATATTTAGAAAAGTCTAGAATAGAATTCATCTCTAAATCCCTATTATGTGCATGTTGTCCCCATTCTGCTCTCTAATATAATCTGCCGGACTTCTTCTTCATCTCTAGGGGGAAGTGGAAGGGGAGGCAAGTATCGATTGGTCTTCCTCTTCCTTCAGTCCCATGAACTCCATTCTCTCTCTCTCTCTCTAGACCGCCCTACTCCTCTTCCCCTCCCTCCTCCTTCCTTCTCTCTCCTACTAGTAGCCCCTTTCTCTATACACACAACACTCACAACAAATCGACTCCCGTTTTTCTCTCTCTCTCTCTCTCCGTCCGATGATAGATCATCCCGCAGTCTTTCTTATACCTAAGTCATCCGACGGCTCCACGGTGGTCTCTGATAGCTTATCACCAGTTTCCTCCTAGAAACTTCCCCATTCTCACAGCGTTCTGGGCAAAATGCCAAAATTGAATTTCTGATGGGACTAATGTCCATTTTCATGCTATTTTCGCACTTCCTAACGATCTGTCTTAATTTGCGTAGACTCGCCAGAATACCGTGATTCTCGTAAACTTCCCCCGAACTCAAACCTCAGTTGTAATAAACCTCTCCCGTTCACTCCCTTCCCTCTGTCTCAACCCTCATATTCAACGACTTCTCTCTATCGACCTTGAATTCTCGAGTAACTCTCTCTCCATCTCCCAAACACATTCCGAGTCAACGAATTTATAGAGCGGAGTGTCCATTTTCCCCTCACTTTCCTCACCCCCAATTTCAATAACTTCCTAGAAGTATTGTTGGATCGAATAATCCTATTCGCGAATAACAATGAATTATTCGCAAATAACCCTTTGCTCTCGCGAATAGAATTATTCGATCTAATAACACTTCCTGGAGATCCGGTAAATAGCAAGTCATAGTATGTAATAATAATATTGTTTTGTATGACAAGCAGGAAAGTGTATTAAATGGTTTGATTAGTATTCGCGAATGTTTCTCTGCTGAATCAAAATTAAATCAGAATCATTGAGAGTGAATGAGTAACCCTCTCTCCTTCCTTCCGAATTTCCAAACACTCTCCGTGTTGTGTGCCACATCATTCCACTGACCGGTCAACCTTCCAGAAAGGCCTTTGGAGTGAGAGAGTGTGTGAAATCGAGAGAGACCCTCTCACTTTTGCACACTCTCTCGCTCCAACCCTGGTCTGTATGTTTGAAATCGTGTGGTGCCCCCTTTCATACCATTTTGTCTCTCCAGTCTCCTCTCACATCATTCCATACTCCGGCCAACCCAACACAACTCTGGTTCACAAATCCTAGTGGAATCCTACCCATTTTCCTAGTAGGATTCCACTGTAGAATCCTACTAGGAAAATGAGTAGGATTCCACTAGGATTTATGAACCAGAGTAAAGGGTTTTGGGATGAGAGAGCGTGCAAACTCGATAGGGACACTCTCACTTTTGCACACTACCTCGCCCTGTCTGTAGGCTTGGCATCATGTGTTTCAACACTCACCGTGCTGTGCACCCCTTTCATACCATGTTTTCTCCTTCTTCCCTCTCCCATTCATCTTACACGACCATGTTTACTTCTCCCACAGACTGTCAGCAACTGTTTTCACGCTGTCTCATTTCCGCTACGTCTTTTCGGAGCCGAGAGAGCGTGTACATCGAGAGAGTTTTCTCTGGACTCTCTCATCCAGACACATTAAACGTCATTCCTCAGTCCGCTAAATCCTAGGTACAGAAAGGGGTTTGCGGTGTGCAAACACAGAGAGGAAATCTCTCTCACTTTTGCACATTCTCTCACCCTGACCCCTTTCTGGAGATGTGGAATTGTGTGATGACCAAGCACATTTCCGAAGGTCGGGAACTAAGTGCTCCTTGTCTCAACCAGATGGCACACAACCCATAACTCGATCTCTTAAAGCTGTCACTTCACAACTTCCTCCCTTGTCTTGCCTTCTCTCTCTCTCTCTCTCTCTCTCTCTCTCTCTCTCTCTCTCTCCTCTTCTCTTCTCTCTGAGGATTCCTTCCCCAAATTCCCCTCAGATGTCTCTGCTCCCTTTCTCTGTCTCAGAGTCACGTTCGATTTTAGTTCCACACGCACATTCTGAGTGAGAGAGAGAGTGTGTAAAAGTGAGAGAGTCCCTCTCGATTTCACACACTCTCTCACTCCAAACTCCGTTCTGTAGGGTTGACCATCGAGTAGAATGATGTGTCTTTCCGTGTTTTCGATTGACTTTAAAATTAATTTACATAATTTAATAAATATAATTCAGCCATGCACCGTTTCCTCCTCTCCGCTCTCGCTCTTCTAGCAATCACAGGTGGAAATCTTCCTTCCCCTTTCCTCTTTCCTCTCTCTCTCTCTCTCTCTCTCTCTCTCTCTCTCCCTTACTCTTTCCTCTCTCAACAGTAAACACCCCAATACTCAACTACTCCAGTTATGGAAATAGAGAGAGAGAGAATTGATGCCGACCCCAGATTACGTTGGAAAGAGTAGGCAAACACCCTCGAAAAGGATACCTGAGAACGCCCGAAATGTGCAAAAAAACCCGAAAATGGCATATTTCGCAATTTCAGACCTCGCAGCATCCGAGATGTTCCAGCCCAATTGCTCAAAGAACGCGGACGGACGGAAATTGGTGAGTGATCTACCTAACATTATCAATTGATATTCTACCACAAGAATGAGCTACCGCATCATCAAACAATAATATAAATGGAACCAGTTCTGATGCACGGTATTATTTATTAATCAACACAATTCACCTACCGTAGTATACTACGATAACACAACATTCGTAATGGTATCAGCGAGATGAAGTTAGGGAAAGAGGGAATGAACGAGAGAGTGTGCGAAATGAGAGTCAGACAACAATAAACGATCTTGGCACGGTGCCAACTTGATGATGTGCGATAGATCGTTCAAATCAATCGATAATCCCGCATTCCAGTCGTGCTACACGTGCATGGGCAGGGACATGCAGAACTGCGACTGGGGACTCACGTGCTGCAAGGGCTCCTGCTTCAAGCTGATCGATAATGGTAGGACAATTACAGTATACCTAATATCCCATACCCCTGCTGCTAAAACAAAAAAAACCACCGATTCTATTACGTCGACGGGCGTCCGTCTCTTGACGCCCTTTCTTGTACACACGGTGGCTCAAAAATCCAAATCCTCTACAAGATAAACAAACAGAGGATGGTCACTAGCGCAATGCGTGAATTTGCGTTGGTTACTACGGTATTTTAATGAAACTTGTGGACTGCATCAATCATTATACCGTAGTAAGTGCAGCTTATTCTCGGACCACTTTTTTATCCGGCGTTTGAGCCCCCGTGGCACAGGAATCTGACGGAATAAACTAAGCAATCAATCGATAATTCACAGACCACGAGCTCGTCGTGAAGGGATGCACGAATCTGAACGAGGAGGACGCCTCCATGAAGGTTTATTTTTTAAATGAAATTCGTGCATGGCTTGAATTGGACATTTATAGACGGCTAGAATAAGTAAACTGGGTGAAACACAAATGAACCGGCGTTTTTTATGTGCTTAGCGCCATCTCGACGATCCATTGAAAGAAAGCTTTTCAGTAGTATCTAATTTCGTTCTCATTAGAGTTATGAATTAAATTTTGTGACTATGAATTACCATTCAACAGCTGTTTTGGAAATTGAGATTGTCGAACCAATCGACAATTTGCTCGTAGTACAGTATTTCTTGATTAATCAATTGATAATGTCAGGTGCGCGAGCTGGACGTGAAGCTGTACTGGGACAAGAATGCGAAAGTGAAGGGTCAGTTGGTCTTCTCTGCTAGAATATCGACGAGAGCGAGTTAGACAGTGAATGACGAGAGAGCGCGCGAAACGAGAGGGTCAGACAACGAGAGGGTTTCTTGGTGCGCTGACTTCATGTAGGGCGTCTTCCCCCATTCATTCCTGATGACTGCACACTTGTCGTGTCGATAAATACACAACATACGAAAGATGCCAACGAAGTCTCGCCTTGTCTCAACTCGCTTTTATCCAGTTTTATCATAAAAAGTGAAATAGGGATATCTGAATCGTCGTTTCTTCCGATTTCTATGTATTTTTACGGAGATCACTGCGGAGGGTTTATCAGTATCATGCGGGATAGGCACATATCATGCATACTAGTTCCATTCCAGGCGAGTCCTACTTCTGCAAGGGCAAGGAGTTCTGCAACTCTTCACCTTCTCTCCTTTCATTCCTTGCTCTTCCCTTCGTTGCTCGACTGCTTTACTGATAATCAATCGATAATCAACTCACAATCACTCTCTAACAACTCTCTTTCGATTCTCCCGCAACGACTTAATCGATTGAACTCAAATCCCCCTGCCAGATTCATTGTTGATATTCAGTTTAGCATCGTTCAGGAACTAACACTCAACAAATTGTTCACAACGGCCTAATTCTTGGCAAATTGCCAGGCGCTTCGCTCCCCCAGGCGAATCCTTGTTTCTCCCTCCCTTCACAATAGTCTCCATAGTACCTCTTCCTCTCCCTCTCTATTCTTTACCTTTCCCTTGCCCCGATTCTGCTGCTTTCTGCATTAGTTTTGCTCCATTTCGCTCCCGATTGTTGTATCGATTATTGCGTATTTAGCTCAGTAGTGATTCTACTTGCGTTCAGCACTATGATAAAGATGTTTAGTGTCTCACAATCAATTCTTATCAGTAGTTGTTCAGATGTTTTCTGCCGTTTGGCTCTTGTTATTGCTCGGTTCCATTCGTGCAGAGCGGCATTACGGTGAGTAATCAGTCTCTGCCTTATCAGTCGATAGCAATACACATCGTTCCCACACGCCGGCCAACCCAAAAGGGGTCCGGAGTGAGAGAGCGTGTAAAATCGAGAGTGAAACTTTTGCACACTTTCGCACTCCGGTCTCTTTCTGTATGATTAAAATTTTCTGCATATAAATAAATCATTGCGACAAAACTGAGCACTCGATGTAATTTTCAGATATTAGACATGGTGGAATAGTGTTTCGATCTGGGTTTATCCAAAAGAAACTAGAATCGTGAACGCTTTCCATTACGCACGGAGTTTAAAACAACACGCCTTTCCTATTTATCACAGATCGTTTCTACAACGAGCTAACACGATCAATAGCTAATGCGAAAGATGAAATTGATGAAGGCGTTTCGAAGGAGAATTACTACGAGAGGTAATCACAATCACTTCAATTATGGAAGCATTTTCATGTAGAAAAATAACTCTGTCGCATTCGTTTTTAGATCGAATTGAACTACCTGATCGATTCTACAATTCCTCTTTGCAGTGAATGGATACGTGATCTCTCTCCATTCCAATCTGGTATCACACGTGAGATGATGGCACAATTGGAGACACTCGGCAACAAATACCAGATCATCAACCACACCGTTTATCGATCGAGAAGATGCACCTTCCCCGCGAGGTAATTAGTTTCCAAGCCTCCAGAAAGAGATCACGAGCGAGAGTCTGTGTGAAAATGATAGGACCCGCTCTCTTCCTCTGGTTCCGATATCCCAGTGGCATCATACTCATTTTACAGTAATATTCCTCTGTAGAATCCTACTAGGGAAATGACTAGGACCCCACTAGGATTTCTAAACCAGAGTATGCTAACTTTCTCGCTTTAGACCCTTTTTACGGAGCCTTGACTAGAATTAAGTGAGGTTTGGAGGTTTGCTGTCCTCCAATCTTCAAAAGTCTTTGAGGAGGGGAAATTGCCTTCTCATTTCCGTGTCGATTCCCCTCAGGGCACACATTTGAGGGTCTTGTGAAATGGCGAATCCGGTTAATTGAAACTAGAGTGCAGAATGATCTTCGACATTGACGATCTTTCATCCATTTTACAAACTCATCTTTACAAACTTTGGATTAATATCCATGTATTGGAGCACTGACTAATTTATGTTAATTAAATTTAAATACCTTAAATATATTAAGATGCGAAGGGGTCGATCAGTTCCTTATTCGACTCGCTCGTCTCCTCGACGACACCGAATTTGTGCTCAACGATTTCGATACACCGAAACTGACGAAAGTGGCGAGGCCACTGCCACTCTTCAGCTTCAGCAAGGTGAAACATGATGCCAAACTGACAGAGAGGGGTCACGGTGAGAGAGTGTGCAAAAGTGAGAGAGACCCTCTAGATTTCGCACGCTCTCTCACTCCAAAACCTTTTCTGGATGGTTGGCCGGCATGTGGAATGATGTGGTGAGATTAGTTGCCATTTACACACAGAAAAAAATGTATTACTTTTCATAGATGCCATGGACGAGGAGAGGAACCTAATCCATTAAAATGTATTAGATTTCATACATTTTCATGGATTAGGTTCCTCTCCTCGTCCATGGCATCTATGAAAAGTAATACATTTTTTTCTGTGTGTAGACGTTGACAAATATAATTCATCAATTGCACAAATAGTAACTCATCCACACCTAGATGTTTTTGTTTAACATGTGACTAAAAATACAAAAAAATCGACACAATAAAAAAACGAGAAAATTGAAAACCATCGGTTCTATGTTTAACTATTCTCTGAAATAGCGATTGATCCAGGTGTAGATGATTAGTGCTCTTTTTCCAGTGAAAATACAAGATAAAAAAGAAATATTTACAGAAAGAGGGTGAGTACTGGGACATTGTCTACCCTGCATGGAGTTTCCACAAGGGCGGACCGGCCATCTCACTCTATCCCAGTGGAATCGGCCATTGGAATGAGACAAGAGAGGCTTTGATGAAGTTAATAATCAATATGATGATATCAGCAAACAATTCAAACTATATGGTCTTATTTAGAACCAGTGAAACATTGAACACGAGGGTTTATAATATTTTCGGATTGACTCGGGTTCTCAAACTCGTCGAAAAAATGTGGAAAATGCCAGGAAATATGAGGAAACATGTCCCATGCGCATGTCGAAGTGATTAAATGTTGATATCAAACGTAATACATGTGTGCACAGAGTGGCAAATTTGAGGAGAGTGGCAAACGTTTTCCAACAAACGAAACCTTGACAAAGCGTTTTCAAATTAGTTTTCAGTGTAATTAATAATAGCCTTCAGATACTCCTCATCTAAACCGTGGCCGTCCCGTCAATCTCGTGGTTTCTTCATTGGCTCACGTACTAACACTCAAAGAGACGCGCTGGTTTTGCTCTCCAGGTTAATACCCTCAAAATAGAAGAAAGTCCACCGAATTTCCGGGGAAACTCGAGGCGGTCTGTCAAATCGTCGGTTCTCAACGAAGAGGTTCAAATGTTGAGTTTGCCAGACTGTCTGGATTTTAGCCGGAAAATTGCGGGCATGGTGCACTGCCCCGAATTTTCCGGAAAAAATCTTCCGTTTTGAGGACACAATACAATACACTTGTATTGTTGAATTGTAGTTTATGTAAATTACTCAGAGTTCCTATTCACAATGAATATTGTAGAAATTTTACTCTTGTACTAACACTCATGCTGCGCAAATTTCATGGAGTGCAAAGTGCAAGAAAAAAATGGCATGAAAAAATCACAGTGTGCAAACTCCCGCAATTATCGATTTTCTTTGCTTATATCTTGGCTCCCGGCGAATCCACAAAAATTCGTTTCCAAGTTCTAAAAGTATAAAAAAAATTATATCCGAAGTTTTGTGGTCTAACCTTCAACGGGAACCACGATATAAGTTTTTTAAAAAATCAGTAATGGCGGGAATTTAAATTATTTGTTTGCACCCCCTAACATTTTTGCACCTTTGTGCAATTGCACCCATGATTTTTGCTCAGCATCAAAGAGAGAGGTTTGCTCTCGAGGTTCACTTTCGAAAATCAACTTCCTTATTTCGCCCTTAGTTCTCCTCAATTTCAATCTAACTTCAGACGATTTCCCTCTCTCGCCGATGCTTCCTTCACTAAAAACCAAGGCTATCGCGGACCGCAGGTTCGATTCTGTTCAGTAGGGCACAAATATCGACAATTGTCTCCTTGTTGCACCCTGTCCGTGCAATGATCGATGGGCAAAAGAGTCAATGAAGAGATTACCCACAGTCCCCGCATTTCATTGGTTGCTCCTGCACATTTGTGGTTCCACGCATAAATGAAGAAGCGTTGAAAAATTAGATGACCAATTATGCTGCTACTCCGCTGATAATTAAAAAATTGAATATAAAATAAATATAGGACACTCTACACGCGGATCCCGCTCCGGAACGTCCATTCGAACACAATTGCGACTACAAGTGAGTGATTGAGCACACAGATATTCCTCATTTTCTCCCGACCAAAGATCAGTATAGAGACAGAGAGAGCGAGAGCGAGAGAGAAAGAGAGAGAGAGAGAAAGATCTAAGAACCCAATTCTCCGGATAATCGGAGATTTTCGCGCGTTCGACTAACAGAAAATGGGAAGAGTTCACGATTCGTCCACTGAGAAATGAAAGTTCGTGCGAAATCGGGGCATATTTCATGTACGCTCGTCGCTGAGTTCATGAAATCGTTTTCTCACACTTGAATTTCGATGTGTTTTCTCGCTCAAACATCATCCCCGAACCCTTCCTGCTTCAACAAATACACATAAGAGTACACCATCTTTCTAAAGCTCGGTGAACTTTCCCCAGAAAGGGGGTGGGAGTGTGAGAACGAGAGGGAACCTTTGGTGTGACCTCTATGATGCCGAGGAAAGAGAAGCGGATCTCTTTCCTCGGTCTCACACAGAACCAACCAAAGAGTCAATTTACCCTGTCAAGAAGCATACCAAACCTCCAAGAGAAGGACTCTCTCACTTTCACACACTATCTCTATCTCGCCTGTTACCCTTTTCTGGAACGAAATAATTGAGGTATCTCTTCAATTTCCGCGGTGTCGCAGCCTCCTTCCGATTCAAGTATCTGCTGGCCTGCGGCAGTACCGTATTCCACATCGAGGACGGGTACTGTAGCTGCACTCTATCGCTCGATATACCGTACCCTCAGATGGATCGAGTTCTTCTATCGCAAACTGGTGCCGTACTACCACTACATTCCAATCAAAGAGAGGGACAATACAATGAAGGGGTTGAAGACAATGCTGGAATATGCAAAAGAGCACGATGAAGAAATGCGAAGGATTGGAGAGAAGTAAGTTAGAAATTTAAAAATACGAAAAAAAAAGTTTTTAAAAATTCTAATAGTGCGTGCGTATACGCGCGTTTTGGAACCCACAAGTACTCCCCCATGATTTGCTCGAGACACTTTCCAGAGCATTTGTATTCGAGTTCCAAAAGGCGGGTTCGAAAAAAAGTGCCATCATAAAGGGTGGAGATTCCATCTCTAGTTTGACGTTCGAAATTGATCTCACGAGAGCTCTTCCGGTAGTCCGTGCCGAATTCAACGGATATCTTCGTCGGGATAATCTCTCTATTTCCCGCTCTTTTTCCCTCTCTCTACAAACACCTCTCTTCTCCCCTTGGTTGTGTACGTGCGTACATTGTTGATGAAGTCGCGCAGCGTAGCTACATCGCATATGACAAATCCCTGCACAACAAAAAAAGGAAGTGCATAGAGTCCACACCATATTCTGTCTCACCTTTGCGCATTCTCTCGGTTCAAATCCCTCTCTGGAGGCATATCGTGCAAAAAATTAGATAGCCACTGGTCCCACCACGCTTTCATCTTGGCACCGTTTCAATAACTACAGTATCTTTCAGTGCCGCCGCCTGGATCTCCTCCCATCTGGATCAGTCCTCGATCGATTCCTACTGGTTGGGTCTGCTCTCTGTCTATTCCCGCCTGCTGAAGTTCCCAATTGAGAGGGACGTTGCTCTAATGAAAGTATCGCCCTAAGCGGGGTCAATCTCGTCCTTTTGCCAATTTCCTTGCGGCAAAGGAGGGGGGAAATTGGGAGTCGTCCTCTCCCTTTCGTCCTTCTTTTCCCCTTCTTGGTCGTCCTAAGGAAGTCTCATCGTCGAGCACAATCGAGACTCCGCCCCCTTTTCCCCTCCTCTCCCCCCCTCTCCTATCTCTCTAATTCTCATCGTGCCATGTAACAACTCTCGCAACGATAAAGGTTCCCGTTTGTTCTATGCGCCGGCCAAATCTCCAGAACGGGGTTTGAAATGGGAGAGCGTGTAGAATGGACTCTCCCACTTTCACACGCTCTCTCACATTGACCCTTTTCAGTAGTTTGGAATTGCTCTGAGATGTTTCATTCTTGTGCTCTGTTTGTCTCAGATCTCCCCTCATTGACATTCAAATCCTCTCGTGACGGACTCACTAATCTTTCTCGCAAGAAGTCACGAAGCGAGATCATCGTCTCTTCATTTCGCACACTCTCTCATCCACAGACCGGTGAAGAGAGTGTGCAAAATGAAGAGACGGTGGTCTCACATCTCGCACTCTGGCTAGAAGCACTCCCAACTTCTTCCCCCTCTCTGATCGTCCATCTTCCATAACTCATCCACGCACACTTCCCTCGTAAAACCGGCTGAAAAACAGCTCCTCATTTCCGTTAACTTGCATAATCCGATGATTCCTGTTATTTCCTTGCTTTTTCTCTCGATTTTTTTTAAATTTCGAGTATAAATCGACTGGTTTTCCGCAGTTTTGCATGCATGTCATATCGTCCGACCCGCACATCATCGATCGATCGTCGGCCGCCGGCTACAGTATGGAGTGGCACGAGCTGACGCAGGACGACAAGACAATTCTGCTCAAGACCTGGGCCATCATTGAACCGCACAAGCAGACCGTAGCATGCGACATATACGAAATGATTTTCAATCAGGTTAGATTTTTTAGGATAATTATGTGCAGTAATCAGTGTCAAGCCCTGTTGCCATTATTTGTGGTGCCATTGAAACACAAAGTCATCAGTAGAGCCGATAAATGTTTTTTAATCAAAGAAATATACAATGACGATAAATTCGACCGTTTCTTTCGCATTTTCCCATGCACTCTCACATTCTCCCATGTTTTGGTCTCTCGATGTTTCTGAGAGTATTTCCCTGCTGTTTCTAATCCCTCTTCCATCACTTTCTCTCGTGAGTCTCCTCTTCTCATTTCAGTGTCCAGAGGCCCGTCGACTCTTCCCCCGAATGACATTCAAAAAGGGAGCAAAGAAGAGCACAGAATTCATCTTCCAAGCACTCCGATTCATGCAGGTACCGTAACCCTCACAACAATACCGTAATCAAAATGCATGATATTGCAACGCGTTTCCTCGTGAATCGCACAAATAATATTATAATGCATATAGTACCGTACCCTGAAACAGGAGATCAATCGATAGTCTACTGTAGGTCATCGAGAGTTCGGTGAAGGCGATCGATAATCTGGACGCGATGAACAACATTTTGGACAATCTCGGACGAAGGCACGGCAAATTGGAGGTGAGTCTCACTGATTTTTTAATTGGATAAGTTAATTGGAATCCTCTTGACTAAGGTGTCTAACTATAAAAGAAACAGAAAAAAACGTTGACTAGAGTAGAGTCCTCATTAAAGTAAAACTAGAAACTATAATGAAAAAGATTCACTTCACCCGTATTCATTAAAGTGAATCCGTGCGTGAAAAACGGGGAAAAAGGCCTGGAAAAAGTATAGCAATTGAATAAGGAAGTGTCTCTCTAAATGGACAATAAGTTTAGTATACTCTAAATTGAGGTGTGTGGCAAGTTCCGCTCCTACTACTGGTCCGTCTTCCTCGAATGCACCATTTACCAATTTCGAAAGTGAGTTTGCGCCCCGTTTCATAGCACATTTGGACGAGGATGCTTGTTTGCCTCAGGGGGAACAACGTGCTGCAATAGAGAAATTGACGCACTTTCAGTGTGTGTCTTCGTCGCAAATGTGCTACACACAGAGAACAAAGTCTTATATACGGCCCGTAAAACCTGGGGGTCTTAAAAATATTTTATATATAAAACATTTTGTTAGACTCCCAAGGTTTTACTGGCCGTGTGTGGTTTTTTCACTGTGTGTAGCAGATTTAGACGAAGACACACACACACTGAAACTGTGCCAATTTCTCTACTGCGGCACGTTGTTCGCCTGAGGCAAAGGCGTGTCGTCGCGTGATCATCAAAATGTGCTGGTTCTTCGGAAGAACTTCTTGCAAATCTGATTTAGGGCACCAACAGAGTAGCGCACAAATTGGTGCGGTTGTTGCAACAGTTAGGGTAAAGAATAGGGAAGGGTGCATATTGGGTTCTATGTATAATAATGTTTTTCTACGACCGAGGCGGGACATGACTTTCAAAAAATAACAAAAGGAAATAAAGGGAAGATAGGGGCAGGGGAGAAAAGAAAAGTTCTATCGTACCTAGCGTGTACTATTCTTAATTGTCTTCTTTTATCAACAGCACTCAGACGTGTTTGTGTACGTGGTGTTTTTGTGTGAATAATAATGATTACATTATGTATAGGATGGAGGAGGTTATAATTGAGTAACGCACAGTATTCGACCGAATAGGGAGAGAGAATTTGAGAATTCTATCTTTGCAGAAAAAAGTTCTATCGTACCTAGCGTGTACTATTTTTAATCATCTTCTTTTATCAACAGCCGCGTGTGTGTCAAATTTGTGTGAGAGTATAATGATGACATTTAGTAATGATGCCATTAGGTATAATGTTATAATTGAATAGCGTCCCGTACCTTTTGCGTCATAACTTTTGAAATTTTGTCCAACGCACATGATTCCAAACTGTTAAAAATGGTGTCAGAAAGGAATGGAAATCGTGTAAATTTGAGAGAGTTTCTTTCGATTTTAAATGATCTCTCACTCAAAACACTGAATGATGTGGGTGGTTTCGACGATTTTGTGCGTTTTTTGCAGACATTTGGAAGACACGAAGAAATTCAACTGCGACACGACGGATAACGCGATTATCGTGTGGCGAACACTGCTCAAAGATGTCATGAAGAAAATCAAGGTGACCCAATAGTTAATAATAATAATAATTATTATATTAATTGATTTACGCCCGAGATGCGTCAGGATTTGAAATTTGGCAATAAATAAGGGGAAGATATGGGAGGGGGGGGGGCTCTCTGAATTTCACTTGAGATAACTGAGGTCTTTGGCGACGGCGCGATTTGTCAAAATGTTTAATGAGACTGTTAAGAAAAAAATAAGTTTTCTATTTCGAATTGTGATGATGTCAATATCAGCCTTACAAAAACTGGGGCAGTGAATAGGGTGAATCTCAAAGATCAAAGATCAATCGAACCATCTAACCGCTTTCCGGAAAATAGCAAGGTCATCGCAATTTCCTGTGTTTGCCCACTTTAACGGTAATGGGACAATGAATTGGGGGAATTTCGGAGCACGACCACCATGTGACACCAGCCAATTTCCCGTTTCGTCATGGCTTGAAAATTCGGCGAAGTTCGGTGAAATTCACATGGCTGCGAACACGAAACTCGTGTGAACTGCAGTGGAATAAGCCACATGTGTATGTGTGCGTGTCTGTGTTTTGACACGAAAGATCGAGTTACGACGTCAACCCAATATTCATCTGTAGGAAAAGTCGAAGACTCGAAAACAATGGAAAAAGTAGAAAAACTGAGAATAACATGGCTATTTCCACTCGCCACACTAGTGTGAAGTGCACTTAGGCATATTTACAACTACATTCTGCTTTCCCCTGGTTCGTTGAAAAAGTGAACGTAATCGGCAATACGTATAGCAGAGAAACTGGGATATCTTTCTCCAAAACTTATTTCAAAATGACATTTTAAATCGATAATATCAGTGCGTTCGCGTAAGGATTTCAATACCTCCGTACAGCAAAAAGTGACTAGTTCTTTATTTCACATATTCTGATAGCCCTTGGTATGCTCTATCAAAATATGCTACATTCATGACCTGATGTCTCTAATTTGCATAATTACAGCAGGTCAAAGTTGGGCTATATTCACGGTTTTTGAATTGTAGGTCGTCAGAGAGAAGAGATAGGGATTTGGTTGTTTCAGCATTATTGACCGCCTTGACCAGCTGCATCGACGTGTGTAATTTATTTATGCAAATTTTCAATTCTAAAAAATAATGAAAATTTCAAAGGCGATTTCGAAAACAAGGCGGAAAAGGGTTCCTATTTTTTGATATGTTGTGGTCATGATCATTAGCTATCGAGCAAGCAGAATTACACACGTTTTGGAGGGCGGGTATATACTCAAATCATGGAAAAACGGATCGTTCCTAATAGAGAGGAACCCCTCATTTCGCCCTCATTCCACCCATTCGAAGTGGATTGCGCGGTCTAAATTGATTGAAATGAGAGGAATGGAGATAGAATCGGGCAGAATGCACGTGCATCTGCCATTTTAGACCGCGCAATCCACTTCGAATTGGTGGAATGAGGGGTTCCTCTCTATTAGGAACGATCCGTTTTTCCATGATTTGAGTCTATACCCGCCCTCCAAAACGTGTGTAATTGTGCTTGCTCGATAGCTAATGATCATGACCACAACATATCAAAAAATAAGAACCCTTTTCCGCCTTGTTTTCGAGAAAATCGCCTTTGAAATTTTCATGATTTTTTAGAATTGAAAATTTGCATAAATAAATTACATATGTCGATTCAGCTGGTCAAGGCGGTCAATATTGCTGAAACAACCAAATCCCTATCTCTTCTCTCTGACGACCTACACTTCAAAAACCGTGAATATAGCCCAACTTTGACCTGCTGTAATTATGCAAATTAGAGACATCAGGTCATGAATGAAGCATATTTTGATAGAGCATACCAAGGGCTATCAGAATATGTGAAATATACAACTAGTCACTTTTTGCTGTACGGAATGTTGGCAATATCTGCGCTCCTTACGCGAACGCACTGATATATCTTTGCAGATCGGGTACACAGCCGACATCGCTCATCGCATGTCTCAACTGGAAGTCCAAATGGCCGACAGGAAGATGTCAGTGCCGGGTCAATCAGCCGACGTAAGTAATCATCATCATGCCCCGCCCCCTCCTCCTACCGTACTCCACCACTCGAATAGACGCTACTCCAAGCTCTATCTGCCCTCCATCGAGAATACTCACTAAGTGTCCAGTGCACGCACCGCACCATACGCACCACGCACCGCGCACCGTGCATCTCTCCACATTTCAGTCGGCGTTTGACGATGAAAACTGATTGATCTCACTCACTCGCTCGACCCAGTCTCCTTCTCTCCTTCTCTCCTTCTCTCTCTCACTTCACTCGATCCGCCCCAATTTGGCAGAACACACACATTTATTCACCGATTAATTTTTTCTTCATTTTACTAGAGTTTGAAATTCGGGTAAATAATAACGTGATCTCTTAATTTCGCATACTCTGTCGATTGGTGAGTCAGAATGTGCGATTTTAAGAGATCTAATCCAATTATTTACCCGAATTGCAAACTTTAGATTTTACTGCACTTGTTTGTCTTTTTGTCCATCTATTGATGTGCGATAAACCGTCTCTGAGAGTGGGGAAAAGAAAGCGGAATTGGTCATTATTTCATAAAAAAGGACACATCACAAATGGGCGAAAGAACACACTGAGATTGGGGGAGCGAGAAAAGACCGGCGGTGAGACGAAAACGAGAGAGTGTGGGCAATGAAGAGAGTGGACGAGAGTGCGTGGGAAAAGAGGAGAGTGGCAGGGAGAAATTTGAGCCATTCTAGTTGCAATTTAGACGAAATCGTCGTCGGTCGGATAAGTCGAGCCTTTTCGGCTGAGAGATCGCATTGAGGAGGTGTCGAAGGAGTGAGACACCGATAGGAATCTGCAATTATCGATTGATTTACTGTAATCTTCCGGGTTTTATCGATTGGTAGGTCACCTGGTGCTCCTCCGTCTCTCTGGTCGTTCAACACGCAGAAGGAGGTGTTCGTTTTGCGCCTCGGTTTCGGAGAAAGACTCCTGGAAAACGGCTATAATAATATAATATTTATGCGAGTCACGTGGAAGATAAATTAAGAAAAGGTCCAGCAATGGAAACCATAAACAAAAGGTCACTCAGGTAAACTGCTCAATTTCGATTTTGTGAATAACCTGGTCGCTCAGGGAAAGAAACTGTTATATCTGCCGAAAGAGGTTGAGAGGCGTTTATTTCATGTGTTTTGACCTCTCCTTCTTTCTTCTTTCTAATAAATGCAACGACTGCGTCAGCCCCTTAAAGATCGATGCGGTAATAATTGTGTATACTCTACTGACGGGGCTAATAAAGTAAACGAAGAGAGAGAGGGGGAGGAGGGGATGAGAAGAAACATTCGGATGAGATGCATAGGGAGAGAGAGAGAGGCAGAAGATGCCATTGAAAGGGACAGGCCTTTTCAGTGGAAACGAGTCATGTCATCATTTTGAGAATGTAAAAGAGGAAGAACTAGCACTCAATGAATGCATGTTGACTGATCTTTTATACTCCCCCAAAACGGCATCAACAAAATGGCCCCGTCTGTTACACAGAACGCGCCACTTTGCAGAATTTCTGTTTAAAATAGATTTTCAATCAATCAAACATGTATCATGCCAAAAATTTTGATTGAATTGTAGTAAAATGAAATATTGTGACATTTTAATTTTAAAAATATAAAATTCACCTCGGAATCGCCGACGTCCACATCGTCATCCTTCACGATGACGTAATAAGCAGTAAGTAAGGCTGCTGCATTTGCTGCAATCGTGATCATCTGTAGCAACGGCTGCAAGTGGCCCGTGAAGACCGCCAGCAGCATTACTGTAAGGGATACGGTGGCCTGATATTACGGTATTTACAGTGCAAGTTATAAAGTTAAAACGCCATTCTTTTCGACGAACCTCTTTCATTTTCACATGACATTCGGCATTTCGAATATGTTTCACCGCATTTAAAAATTGTTCGGATACGATGAACATTAGTGGGAAGGAAGTAAATGATACGAAAAAAACGAAGAATTTGACTCAGCCCAGTGGCATATATGTTTCAGCACATCTTCATCTCGACAAGATGCACAGCGCATCAGTTTCCGTCACGAAAGTCGGGTAATAAAATACAATTCATTAACATACACGCTCGATTGTTGTAGAAGTGATTGACTGTGAGGGACAAGGTCGTTATAAAAGCAGTCGGTACTTGAGAAACGAGAAAGGAAACGGTCACTGTCGTTATCAGAATGCGCGTCTGGTCCCGAGGCGTCCGACCGAAGCGGTTACTGTAATATACATAGGTCGATGATTGAGTGCACGCGATTGATGTAATTGTAAGCTCGGAAGGTTGACAAAATTGAATATTTAAATATGAATCGGCTATGACGCGTATTTTCGACAGTCTTAATTTTGCCGGGAACTCGCCCTTTGATCTTCGGATCCGACCGTAGTAAGACCTTTAAAAATTACGGGGGAAAAGCTTTTGATGTTATCATTTTAATGATTGAAGTGATTAAAATTATAATTGTGGTCTAATCGATAAGTAGGTCACTAACTGTCTCGTAAGTGCTCCCATGTCGATCACTGGTTCTCGTATGAATCCAACATGGAGAAATGCAAGTAGCAGACCGGGGATGAGAAATTGCACTATGAAATCCGCCAAAGGAAGGAAGACCTGCACAATAATTTCTTGAGATTTTCATCCCACTCCTCCATTTTTATTTTTTTCCAAGCTGAATAAATCCCCTTATGAACATGCGAGCAATTCAATACAAGAAGATGTTCCCATTTGGATTTATTGAAACGAGTTTCACGCTAGTTGATACTAGCTTGCTAGCGACATGCAACTTGCTAGCGCGATGTGAAAGTATTAGATAGAAATGACACTGAACGAAAAATTGTGACTCGTTGTTTTCCAAAGCACTACGATGAAATTTTGGTTTAAGACGAGAATAAAAAAAGTACCTTCCAGAAGCTTCGTGAGACGACGTTCATTAGTGCTCCCTCTCTGACCATGCATCGAGAGGCCCAGTACGGACCCGGCTCCGTGTCTGAATTTCACATTTACATTAGAAAATTCAAGCATAACATAATATTAGAGCGCGACCCCAGGAAGCGGACATTCCTGGTTTCATTTCCATTTTATCCAACATAATCCGGTAATTGATGCATTCCAATTCTATCTACCTCTCGAGTTTTCAAAAAAAATTCCCCGATATGCTTCCTGATAGCTCACAGAATTTTGAAATAATAAATAAATAAATCAGTTGTCGATACCCATGCAGAACTGGTATACGGTGGCGTCGTGCTCGAAGAATCGGAGTACGCCGAGTGTCACACAGAGGAAGATGATGCACCAGATGGCCCGAGACACTCGTTCGACCGTTCGAAGTTTGAGAGTGTTACGGTGGTATTGAGTGACGAAACTGAAATTGAATTTATTTTTATCATTATCGTCCTTTATTGAATTGTACATTCGATTACTCACAACTAAGGTTCATAAGATTCATTGGAGTTGAGAGTATCTATTCTATAAAAATTGCAAATGTTCTGAATTTCGTAAACATCACGCAAAATGTTATGCAGGAGACACTGAGATGCGAAAATAAGAAGGATAAGCTGACCGTGCACATGCTAGGAGCACAGAGAAGAGTGTCATCATTGAATCTGTCGAATGGGGAATCGCCTCCATTGTCGTACGGTAGAGATGACACATGACGACTGATTGATTCATTGATCTGAGATAGATATTTAAATCAATTACGTAACTCTTGCAGGTAGATTGTTTGTTAATAATGAAGAGCGTACTGATTTTCACTCATGAATAACTAATAGTAAGATTTTTGCCTGCAAGCGTTGCGGTTTTGAGTGCAGTCAGACTAGAGACAAAATAGCGACATGCTGCTTCTGACGGCATAAGTGCACACGAGTCCTAGTGACCCGCGTTTACCCAAAAAGAAACAACACACTAACAGATTTGATAATGATCGGGAGACACAATTTTGATAGTCTGTGTATTTTCGACAGGACCAAACGCAGCGAACATTTGCTTGGCAATCTTGTAATAATATCGAGATGAAACACATTTCTTCCTGCGACGGATCCTACAGTAACTCTCTTTGTGAGGAAACTCAATTGTTTCCTATTTTTGTTGATTGTTGTGCCATATATGTTTCAACCTTTTTGTACCTTGTGCCCTCTCCGAGTATGTAGTACCATAGAGTGAATGGTAGCGGGGCGATCACACTGATCCATCCACAGCCAGCCAGCAACCAGATCATTTGGTAGAGAGGATTTGGCTGAAGATGAAAATTTTTATTATTTTCTTCTCAGCAAAACACAAATAAGATATGCTGCGGAAATTCTCTGTTCGTGTTTCACAATTGCATGAAATTCTTCCACGAAGGAAAAGCAGCAATCGTGTATTGGATATACTAAAAACGAAAAAATATTAATATAATTTAACAATACTCCTTACGTATCTCGAATCGCCCTCTCTCTTCTCCCTCTTTGCCATTCCCAGCAGAACTGCTGCCAGAGGGGCGATGAGTGAGAGTAGAAGACACGGATAGACAAAGGCATAGACGATCATGTGAGACCACGCGTCGTTCAGACGACCGAACATGAATCCGACGTTCGAGGCCACCTGCAATGGGGGATGAGATTGAAGAAGGCGTTCTGAGTAAATGCCCAAATTCAAATCATGATGCGACCTCGCCAGTTATATTTTTCTTGCTTGCCGCACCTCATGTTTGTGCATAGACTCGCCTGGTCGCCGTGGTACGAGCACAAATAGATATACAATGGGGGATACCATTTCTATCCCTTTGTGATATCGATGAGTTGATAATGTGCTTGCCATATTTTTTCTATATGGATCAGATCTGGAGGCTACAATATTCTCATTTTGTAGATCCACTTCTGGAATATACAATGACTGCGGGGGAGGAATAGAATAGAAGAGAACACGAATGTGTCTAGACACTCCAACTTTGGCGGGAGTGCACGCTGTAAACATAAAACCGTCCGCACTGTTGTAGAAATGGGGCTCGGTGGGGGTGAAGAAAGCCTACCCAGCTTAATTTCAGTTTCATAGATACTTCACTAAAGTTGAACGTTTAGGTAGCAATTCAATGCCACAGTCCCCCGGTCAAGTCAAAGTAGCTGATTCGTCAAAATTAGATTGTGAGTAATCTTCCCATGCCGTTCCTTCCGCTCCACTTCAATAGCATCAGTGTTCGTTAGATGTCCCGACATTTCACCTATCGACAAACGAAGAAAACAATCACTTCATTCATCGCTCTCAGTTAGTGTTGCTAGATCTAATAATTCCATTTGCGAAAAAAACTTAACACTTTTGTTATTCGCAAATTGGATTGTTCGTTATAACAACACTACAATCAGTATACCCCATAGGCAGGTGCAATCTCCCTCTCCTGAACACGTTGCTTTCCCCGCTCTTTCTATCTGTTTCGCTCTATTTCGTCAGCAAATTCCCCCGAGACGACCTCTTGATTTGGTGTGGCGCCATTTTCGCCTTCGAATGGAGACAAATTACATTACTGCTCGAGTCAAAGTTCAGCGACGCGATTTATGGCATAACACATAGCATAGTCGAAAGTCGCGCTGCCACACCCAGAATGAATACACTTACTATTGAGTGTATCATACACTGAGTTAGGGCATCTAGTGTATGATACACTTACAAATCTCTCGTTTTCGCACGCTCTCTCGACGCGCGAATACACTCAATATTGAGTGTATCATACACTAGATGCCCTAACTCAGTGTAATAGAACTCTGTGCATAGCTTCAAAAAGTAGCTCAAAATGTGTTTTGATACACAAACGAACACGAAAAAGCCCGTGTTCAAAAATGCGTGGCGGAAGTATGATTCTCTCATAAATAAGTGAGTAAATCACGGAATTCGTCTTACCTCGCATCTCTTATGCGGATAATCGTAGAACATTCCCGTACCACAGCAACATTTCGCAGCCTGGAAATGATATTTTGATTTTTTTGTACACCATAAGGATGCGACATCATGTACACAAATGAGCGAAATAAAGGAGGAAATGATAGATAGATTTTAGGTTTTGAAAACACTCATTAATTATTCAGCAACCGGTTACTTCCACTTTGTGGTTTTGAGTGAATCAAAGATGGAACTACAGTGGGTGAGTACCAGAACTCCTCATTTTTGATGGGAGATCGCATATTATGTTGTTTTCAAAAATGTTTGAGCGAAAAAAGTGTAGTGTAGGTCACTTGCCCGCTGATCTTCGGTCGCGCATTGATCGGACGGTAGTATGGTGAAGTTGTGTATGCGCAGGTCACCCTCGCCATCGATCGATACCTGTAAAATCGATGTTCTACCGCAGCTATGATACTATATGCAATCAGTATAAAATGTGCTACCGTATCCATGAATGATACTATCCTCCGAAATAAGTATGCGTGCATTTTGCTGCTGCACTTTCGCCGCTTTTCCCGGAATAATTCGGGCGTAGGTCAAGTGCTCTCTCCCTTCTGGAGAAGTGCTGCTAATACCTCTTTCGAACGAGCATCTCCATGTTTCGAATGCTCACATACAGAGAGCGAGAAAATGAATTACCAAAGACCGCATGTACAAAAAAATGCGTATCGTGTTCATGCTCGATTATGAATTATGCATTATCTAATGCGTGGGGGTAATAATACAACGTGCGTATATTTATGCACTCCAAATTGACGTACCAGCTGCATTTCTTCGTCCTTCTCTTCTCTATTCTTCTCCCTCTCCTTCTCCTTCTTCTTCCTTTCTTCTCTCCGACTCCGCGAGATTCAGCCCTAATCGCATGCTCGCATCTAGCCAAATCGGCTAATTGAGGATGAAATCATTTCGAGCGAAAATACAAAATAAATAGAAAACAAAAAAAACGATTTCGTGCGCGCGACAAACAGCAAGTAGATACAGAAAGCGTGTGTACGGAAAGTGGTTAGATGGAGAGAGGGGAGGAGAGGGACGACGGGAAGTTTTGCCCCCCTTTTGAGGAGATGTGAGGAAGGTTTCATATGACAAGTCAGAGAGACAGACCGAGAAGGCACACTTATGATATAGAAAAGCAGGCAGCAGGACTATTAGAGAGGGAGACGGAGAGAGGGAATGGGTTGATGGAGATCTCCCGAACGGTATGGGGTAGTCCGGAGATATAGGAGAGGAGGGTTGAGGTGGAGGTAGGGATATCTCCTATAGAGAAGTCGGGAGATTTGCGAATGCTTAATATTCCTCGATTTGAGCGAAAGAGCGGGTGAGTCTGACATGTCTCCTCTTCTCCTTCTTCTTTTACTTTTTCTTCTCATTTCTGCTTATCGAATTGAGGGTATGAATTACAGAGTCGGAAAGAGGAATCTCAAGCGAAAGGGCGAATTAGCCAGCGAGCCCCGGGGCGAAAATGACAACTATCTTCAGTATGTGCGGGTGGAGATTGAGATGTAGCGAGGAGAGGAGGAGGAGGAAGGAGAGGGAGGGAGGAGAGACTATACCGAACAAAGAAGTAACCACATACAAAACGACTGGAGAGACGCAGATCAATCTGCGCGCCGAGTATGGATACGTTTTCCAAGTTGTTTGTGTGCGCGTACAAAGTGGGTGTGCACTGAAAGAACTTTGGGGGACCAGCGGGGCGATAGTTACAGTCTATCTCTTTAACAGTCTGGTTCCTCCCTCTTTATGTACGTTGAGATGCATGGTCGTAGTATAAAGATTGTTCTCGTGCTGGGAACAGCCAGATGGTAGAAGCGGGTAGATGACATTCATTTATCGGAAGTTTCATCGTTAACTCAGTTACATCTTCAGCGATTATACTTGCCTCAAAATTGGGTAATTAAACTTTGGTTATCGCTTCTACAATTTACCACCTGGCTATACACAGTACAAGAACTATTGTCATGTCCTACACAAGAAGCGTGCCAAGTCTCAAACCCGTAGTATAAAGAAGTACCGGAGGAGGAGGACAAAGAGAGACTGGGGGAAGGAAGGGGAAGAAGGGAGGGGAGACAGAGAATGAGGGTGGAGGGGAGGGAGGGGAAAGGGTAGATCAAGAGAGGGGTTGATGATACTATGGAATTGTCGGGTCGGCCGAATGGTGGGGGGAGAGGGGCTAACGAGTGTCAATTCAGAGCTGGAAGAAGGAGAAGCAAGATAGAGAGGAGAAAGAACTCCTTTATTCCGATTGATGAAACGGAGAAGACACTGGTCACAATGAAACAGCTACAACGAGAGATTTAATTTTTTTTATTTCTTTACTTTATTTTAAAATGATTTTTCGTACTTCTTGAGTGTTGTACCCCCTTTATGATATAGATCATGAGATGCAGTCGTCTTGAACATAGATAACTGCGGATGCAAATAATGTTTTATCGACCATGAATGAATTCTATATCATTGCACTCAAATCTCCACCAGCTCTAATGGGCCGCAACTTGCAGATGAGTTGTATGAACTAAGCACATCCTCTTCCCTCCATCTCATCAGAAGGGGAACCACGATTAGCATCGTTGAAGTATCTCTCCATCTCGTCATTCCAATGCGATATTCGGATTAGATGAGAGTACGTGGAGGGGGCAGAGATCCATTGGTTGCGGAGGCATCTTGCACCTGTGGAGCAACTTATTACTTGTAGTATACCACCCTGCATATATATATATATTTTTTAAACTAACTCCGTTGAATGCGTAAATTGTTCAACCGAATGTACCCCGAGACCAGTGTGTAAAAAATATATAAATGACGAAGCGGGGAAAGAGATTTTAGTGACTCATTGTCAGACGTAAGCAGTGATAGAGATAATTTCTAAAAAACAATAAGTTAACATTTATACTTAAAACCTCTCGTCGTCGTTGATGTCGCATATCAGACTTGAGAATGCTCTGACGACTTGCAAACGATAAATTTCATAATTACATCACCTGATGCCCAGCAATTGAAGGAAAACAACGACAAATTTATAAAAACTTATTCCATCGTTGCTGAAAAAAACCAGTTACTAAATCTAACAAATATATGAAATCTCGTACTATGCTTGAAACACAAATGCTCGAGGCCATTCACCCTTCAAATAATATACCCTCGACAAATGAGGTGGACCGTTGGCAGGCAAATACTTGTTTCACTGATCTGTCATTAGTCATGTCCAGAATCTAAAATGATACACGAACAACAAGCCCTCGATTGCTGTCTGTTATAAATAGTCTTTAGTCACTTCTCGTTTATTTTTCACCAAACGAAATAGGCTATGTCTATGACTTGATTTATCAAAAATAATTGGAACCGGGCAATGGATCGTAAGATCAGTCAAGAACTGGAAGGAAATTTCATCTCTTTGAACCTCTTCTCATGTCACTTTTGTCCCTATTTCGTCTCTCCGTGAGATCGCTAAGTTTCTATTGAATGCCCGTCAAATTGGGACTCCTCCCATATTGGAGTCGAGGGGAGATTGGGTGGAGATCTTCCGTCACCTTCAGTGCCCTCTCTTCATCTCTTCATCGAATCTCCTCCAGAAGTGTCCTCAACCTGCCCCCGAGATCATCCATACACAACGAACCTTCAGTGATGAGCGACCACCACACCCAGCTGCTCTCTAAAAGGTTAGCGAGTACTGTACCAAAATGTTGCTCCTGGGTAAGGAATGTGGCAGTGGATCATGTTGTTCAAGTTTTGTTTGAGCGGTTCCATATGTTTTTGAGGCAACAACAGAAAGTAGCCGTGTGAAACACTTTAAGAGAGGTTATCTGTGTGGATCGGCATAGTCTTGGCACTGGGCTAAATT